>WOFM01000512.1:0-448124 GCA_011428145.1 Ericerus pela
ATTTATTTTCTAACCGATCACTCATTTTTCGCCATTGTGTTGAATATGTCGTTATGTTGGTCTGCATTCGGACACGATTAAATGATTTGAATTTAGGCACAGAGAAATAGGCTAATATTTGAGTTCAAAGTTCTTTATTCAATGACTTACGACAATCGAAGTTATTGCGGCCTCGTTTATATAGATTCGTTGATCTTACATTCCATTCAACGCCAAACTCACTCTAAACTAATAAAATTTCTCAATTTTGTCAATTCGGATTCCAACTCTAGTGAAGTGCTCAGTGAATCAAATGAAGGACAAGCGAATTTGTCATATTTAAGGAAAAAAATTCAACTTATACAGTACAAGGTGATTCATGAATAGTTCCCTATATCTGAAATATGGATTCTACCGAGTGCGACATGAAAAAACATCCTTCTTAACATATGAGTTACGACCGATTAACAATCTTTAAATTAAACCGAAGTACCTAGCCAGAAAGGCGGATTACTTTGTGGTGCCTTTACTTTATGCATAGGCAACTTTTCTTACTTCAGTGTCTTGCAATTGTTATTTGTTTTACATAAGCTTTTCTATGTATTGTACATAAGTCCAACAATCCCCCCTTCGTTGAACCGATTGTACCAATTTGCTCGTTGGAAAATTCCAAATTTGTAGGCTGAATTTTGAACATTGATACTTACACTAAGTATGAAGTTTCGTCTCAGTTGTACACGATTGTATACGCATTGCAAGTTTTGAGAACAATTCTTATGAATCTCCATCCCTGTACTTATGTTGGCTACTTATCATAATCAACATTTTCTCAAAATCTTTTATTTCTATATAACCTGAAAATTTTTTTGCCTTGGACAATTTGACGTTAGAAAACTTTTGAGTCGAATGAATTATGAAGCAAAGAAAATGTAGAATAATAAGCTGCATTATCCACTCCTTCGAGCAGGCGTAAGTAATTTGGGTCCAAAACTAAAATTATTTGTGATAACTTTGAAACTTAATTACAGCATTAATTTATTTTAGTTTCCATTTCTCAGACCTAACGAAAAAGTAAAACCCTTTAAAATAGAAGTGGAAACAAAATTAATTGTCAAACAGAAGGTGTACATAAATAAAATGCCCCACCTTACCTTACTACCCACTACAAACTGACATTACAAATTTTATTGATACGTTAGATAAGTTAATAATTTACTTTTTTATAAACTTTCTAATTCTTTTATTTAAAAAAAAGCCAGGGACGGAGTTAAAGAGGGCAAGGGGGCAGCTTGTCCCCCTGAGGTTCTTGGGAAAATTGGTAAGTAGGATATTCCCGTTCATCAGTTGGATAGTTGGCAAAATTGTAATTTTTTCAAACACAAATAATGCAGCATAAAAATTTGAATACGCCAACCAAGTTGCTAACATCCTCTAAATTTGACTTTAATGCCTAAGAACTGGTGATATAGTCTACAATGTTTAAAATAGGTAACTAGTTTTCTATCTCGTACACAATCTAATAAAAAATTAGTGGAGGAGGAGATGCTGAAATGCAGTAAGGGGGAGAATTTCTATTCACGTGTCTGTCTATACACCGTGAAAAAAATTATTGATGAATTGAACTCATACACTGAATTAGTATGGATACATTACACTAAATGTTTTTACCGAGTTAAATTGGTAGGTACCTACATACTTATTAATAGAAAAATAGGTATTTTCAACAGTAATTTATACAGAAACACTGCTCTTGACAAAAAATATAACAGATCACTAATTTTTTTGACCTTTTTTAGGCTTTTTTCAATTTCATTTGAATAATTTTTGATTCAGATAAAAATTCAGCGAAACAAATGTGAAAAACTGATTACACTATCAAAATTTTTAACTTCCCATGGTGATACTGATATCCCTCGCATTAGGATTTCTAGGGTTCTAGGTGGTTGTTTAGGATGATGCAGCTAATGAATATACGAAAATTCAGTTTTCTATAAATTATTTCCTCTTCATATTTAAGTTATTTTTTAAAATAATTTGCCAGGACTATCTAATTAAGTATACTTAACTGGTTTTATGATAAATTTTATAACATTCAGACTAGATGAGAGGGTGTGGGGAAGGGGGAATGACCCAGGGTCCAGGCTTTATAGGGCCTAGAATGTAAAAAAAAAAAAAGAGAAAAATAAGAGAGTAGATTTTTTCTGAAAAATGTTAAAAAATTTTCTCGATTATACCACTCGTGACATTAGCTTCTCTGATTTATTATAATTTATAAAACCCTTCCCCATAATTAAATTCTTAATATTACGTAACTGAACACATATGCAATGAGATTTTTTTCTCTCCACAATACTCCCTCTCCCTTTCCCTTTCCAACTACCATCTCCATCTACATGAAACTAGCATTGAACTTTTCCTAAATTTTTTCAACTGTTGAACAAACTTGAATCTCATTTTTGAAATTTTTTTGTCCAAAATTTTTCTTGAGATATGGGAAACTGGGAAAAGCTGGATACGGGAAGGTGCAAGGGAGAGGCAGTATTGAGGTGGGGGAAAATATCCTAGGTTAAGAATCTGAGGAGGGTGTCATTCATTATCATGCAGAAAGGAGACTTCATATTTTGAGGGGTGAGGAAGAGGAGTTCAATATTCCAGCCAATAAAACACCATCACCAACAGTAATGCTGTATACAAACAAAAAAAGTCATTAGTTTTATAACTTTCCTATGCATGAAAGTCTCATGTGCTTACTCCAGTGTTACCCGACATAAGAGAAAAAAAAATAGGGGAATTTACTTTTCAAATGACTGTCGTACACACATATAAATTAGTAAAACTCAAAGTAACTACGTTTGTTTTCCCATAACTTCAGAACTACTTGAGAGATCAAGAAGAAATTGAAATTTTTAGGATGAATTTATAATTGTTCCCAGGAACGTTTGAAGCCATTGTGAAACTCTGTAGCCTCTCTGCGGGCAAAGTTTTCCATTTTCATCAAAATTCTTCATTCACAATTACTCTTGAAGGTTCAAATATGAACAAAAAGGAACAAAATTGTAAAAAAGAAAATGAAAAAACAGAACATTCACTCCACCTCTCTATATTCTTATATGTCGGTTCCTCTTTTTTTTTTTTTTTTTACATCGTTACAGCTATTGTTAAGAACAGTGGTTAGGAGTGAAATAAAAACTTCCACTCGATCCAATTCACTCTTCAATAATTTTCATAACTACAAATTAATCAAATTGAATCGGTGTTAACGCTGTTAGAAAAATGATTCACTTTGATTGAATCCGATTGAATCATTTTTTTTCGTCAGTAATTACAGGGCTATAGGCGCCATGGCAGAAAGAAAAACATTAAGGGAGTAAAAAAAGAAAGAAAAACGCACTAATAAACGTCAAAATAAGGTAGGTCAGAATGAAAAACATCAATCAGATAAATGTGGTGATAAAAATCCAAACTATGTTTTATCCGAAAAAGTCAATGATTCCAAATTGTAACGAATCTTTTGCTCGCTCACTCACTCTTTTAGTGATTCACTAACAACCGATCTTGATTCACTTTTAGACGAGTTGATTGAGTCTCACTCGCTTGCTCTCTGGTAAGAATACAAAAAATCCCAGGATTCAATACACCATTTCAAATTGATTCCAACCCATGATTAAGACTGCTACATACGATTTTCTATTTTTGTTGTTGGCCGTGTTTCGAAATTTTGTGGGAGAGGGAGAAAATGTGCAGCTCGGGGTGAGATTATAAAACACAAACTGAAAATTGCAGGTGCGGGGAACCCTAGGAGTTACGTTTAGTATAGTATAGAAGATAAAGATACACGAAGATTAGTGGTATGATATCGATGTCCCTGTTCAAAAAAATAAGTGCCAAGTGGACCAAGGTGCTCTCATCCTAGTTTACAATGATAAAGGTAAAATCAAGATGCTCTAAACAGAAATCATTTGCTGATATATTTGTAAATTGCTTCATGTCATCCCACAGAGTATTGAATAATAGAGGATACAGCCCACCTAAACGTTGCTACAAGAAACAGCACAACTTTGGAAGCAATTGTTCCCACTCATACTGTACCACATTCAAATTTGCTTACTACATACTCAGGTCTATTGACGATAGTGAGAATCGAATTAAATGAATTAATTCACAAACCACAACAAAAATGAATTTTGTATATTTAAATAAAAACTGTACAGTTTGGTAGGGGTGGGGATACTTTGGCTCAAAATTGTTTAGAACGAATGGGTGGACACCCACTTTGATGAATTTTGAGCTTTTCTGGTATTTCCTTCTGCATATGACTCTTAACAGCTGACTACTATCCGTGCTTTGGAGGAGGACGCCACGGCTTTCGACAAAGACGCTGATGATGACAAATCGTTATCAATTGTTTTTTTGCAACACCGGTTTATACACTTCACTTTTATATACGTAACTCACTGATCTGAAGTTTAGTCGTAATCATTTTTCAACATACGTAGTATTACGTACATTATAAAAAAATAAAAAAATCTATCCGAAAAACGTCAGCACCTATGAAAAACTTGTAATTAATAATATATTAACGCGTTAAAAAAAATTTCACTTCAGTTTTTTGTTTTTTCCAAACTTACCTAATTATTAGGTTTGGCAACGCTGTTGCTAAGAACCTATTACAAACACCAATTCTTTTTTTTTTTTTTCACGTGATTTTAAATTTTGTTCCGTGGAAAAGTTGAAATAAGAAATTAATTATTTCGTCATTAGTTTATTTTTCTTAATTTATTTTTCATTCTTTTTTCATTAAAGGCGCAAAGGCCAAACCTTTGGCAATTTTGAATCAAAACAGCTTGTTAATTTAATTATTTGGTTTGAAAAAAAGTTTTTTGTGTCATTTATGCTGTGTGTGGGGGGGGGGTATAACTGGGGTGCCAAGATTTTTTGGTTAAAAAAAATTAAAATTATTAATTATTATATATTTGCTTCTAAAAATCAGATGTAGGCTTTTTTTCGAGAGGGGGGAATGTTGCAAAAAATAGTGTTTGACGTACGCGCGCAAAGTCGATGATGGATAAGCTATATGGTGTGATTTGAATCCCTCCCTTCGGCTCTAGATGCAAAATTCACACTCGTATCAAAATCACCTACTTTTAGCACTTGTATCGCAAAATAAGTATTTTTAAAGACTACGATAAAGAATAAAATTAAAACACTGACGCAAACGAATGAAGTTTTTTTCCCGTTGGAATAAATTTTTTATATTTTCTAAAAATTACTTATCGTTGTTCAATACTAGGAACACATCCTCGTGTTTGACTATATAGGTATGTTTATAATTGCTTCTTGTTAAAGGGACAACTGGTAACCAGGTAACGGATAAAATTTAAGTACCTGTAGGTACCTATAAAGTTTAATAATTCGAGAGCTGTAACTGGTAAGTATTGAAGGTCAAAATGACGTTGAGAATATAGGTGGCTAAAAATAATTAAGTGATTTGACCGTTCGAGCAGTGTTGCCAGATGTACGGCTTCGGCCGTAAACATACGGCTATTTTAGGTATAATACGGCCGTATGGCCCGAGGTTGAGCCGTACGCAAAATATACGGCTGTTAAGCTTCCACGTACGGCTTCATTTTAAAAATACGGCTTTTACCAGTTTCACCATTTTTGTAAATTTTTATTGAAAATTTCAAGCAAATTTTCATCATTTTATTTCGTTTTTTGCGGAAGTATCGAAATATTTAATCGTGAAGACGTGAATTCTCCTATTATTTTTTATTTCGCATCAATTTATTGACTAGTTTAGATCGATATAATATCGATATAATACTGAATTTGTGGAAAAAAAATTTATTTAATAGAAAAGAACCAAAAAAAAAAAAAAAGGTCATTGATAAGTTAGTTTTACACTTTTACAGGGGAAAACAAAAAATACGGCTCTCTGGAGCAAAATACGGCTCTTTGGAGACTTGTATACGGCAATTCTACTTTCAGCATTTGGCAACACTGCGTTCGAGAATAGGCTCACAGTGGATGAAAAGATCATTCTATCACGTACGTTATACAAAACTTATCAACATTGATTTCTAAGGTGTATAATGCATACCTATTATATAAAAATTCAAAGGTTTTAACGAGAGGCCTAGCACAAGGATGAAAACCAATATTTCTGTAGGGTATATTTATGCAAATTTTAGGTACTTCGCTTTTTGTCAGGTGCTGCGTTTGGTAAAGCCATAGGTACCGTACTATTCGAACGTGCAATAATTTATAATTTGTCTGCGCATTTCATTCAACAGTCTTGTCTATAAACTGAGCTAAAGGTGGAGTACGTCAGGTTCAGGTACTGATAGATATGTCAATGAGAAGTTGAAAACAATTCAGTAGACTGTATTTTGGTTCCTACCTTTCCTATCGTTATATAGATGCGATGTCATTCGATTTCGTTTCATTCATACGTATTACGTAGCTGTAGTCTTATATCATATTGTTAAGTATCTTACCTACCTTAAAAACAGTTCGCCAAATTGCGATATAACTTTTTCATCAAATTTTAATCGGAATTCGGAATCAACATGAGACGTTATGTTGTTACGTCATACCGTGTGATACGTGTACGGTGTTCGATGAATCGATGATTCATTTGGTGACCGAAAAAGTTTAATCATTCTAATGAAGTAAACATTAAACCGAAAAGAGACCGAATAATGAGAAAAAATAAAAACTGCGCGCGAGAATCGATGAATCGATTTGTGTCAATAGGAAAGAATCGAACTAAACGTAAACACTAATTTCACGAAACCACGAGAATAGATTTCAGAAAAAATTACGTTCGTGAATGAACTGAAAACTGCGAGTTCGATGGTGTTCGACTTACACATTATTATTAATTGTCTTATCAAAGATACAGCAAGTGATAGCAAGTTAAAGTTGAGAAGTTACTTTTACCTGAAGTTTGTAGATTAGCATCGACGGGTTTAACTTTTTTTCATAGAAAAATTAGTCCTACGTTGCACAGTTTTTTTGATTTTACAATTAAGAATTTTAAATCGTTGATGATGTTGAGATACGTGAATACTCCCAGTGCCGGCATTCTTGTTAATTGTTTGGTTAACATTCTTCTACCGTAGGTAAGTGCGAGCTACTGGATTTATAATAATATTTTAAATTTACTTATTCATTTCAAGAGGTTTCTTCACCTCGGCATCGACGAACATTGCGTCGTTAGTTCGTCGCAGATTCGTCGTCCTTACCTTTTATTTCAACTGTCGATGTCGAATGGATGACAGATGTTTTTCAATATGCGGGATTGAGAAATAATGGCCTCGTATGCAAATTGTTTCTCCCTCCCATCATTCTCCCTCCAATTCCAGTATTAACATTGCTTGTTTACGATGAGGCACGAATGTATGTAAGTGGGCTGCACCATTGACAATTTCTGATTGTGATTAGCAGTTTACTGGTCTAGCACCAAGCTACTGATCGCTTACGCTCACTCCTTAGCAGTTGGTACTTAGTTAAGGAATCGATCATTAATTCCTGAACGAGGCCTCCGATAAATTTCTCATTCGTTCCAATTGTATATGTATCGTTTGACGTGAGGATTTTGAGCATCGATTTTAAAGTGTGTTGTGAATGTTGTAATGTTTGCCAATTGTGCAATGAACAGTGACTTGAGAATTAGGTACTTATCTTAAGGAAATTATATCCGTACATATTTATGTAGGTATAGATATAAATGATAATGTAAAATATACTTATGTAAGAATTACTCAAGTATCGTTCTTGCATTCGGACCTGAGAAGTGAACGAAAAAGAAAAGTTAAAAATCGCTGAAATGAATGTTCATACCTAAGTAAAGCGTTCTTGTATTCGGGCATCAGTGGCGTACCGGATGGTCTGCAGACCCCGCAGTGTGAAGGTACCTAGGTGTCCTTGAGTCAAAGTTGCCCCGGTTGAGGAAACTTTGAACTTAACTTGGAAAATATATATAGTCAGAAAAAGAGGCTATGACTCTAAAAAAATACGCGGGAGGCCCAAAATTATGAGAATTATGAGGTACGTTACTGTCAGTCCTCCAGTGTTATTCATGGTAACCATGAATGTTCATATTATGTACAAATATTGCGTTTTTAATTGAGAGATATTCACTTTACATAAAACATATGAATATTTCGCAATTATTTACCTTTCTAGTTATAAATTTATAATAGGTATGTTCTTGTCAGAAATGTCAAATGTGAAATATTTTTTCACTTTAGACCTTACGTTTGCTTTCCAGATAGGTATAAGTTTAAGTAGTAATGCATTATAATTATAATTTTTGATGATTTTTGCGTTCTTTTCAGTGGAGCATCGTTGAAGTAATAGGTGTGTTTGACGTGTTGTAGATGGTTATATGTTTAGATTCTTGTGAAATATAGGCGCTTGTAAACTATAACTGTTCTTTTCTCGAATAGATCTACGAATTTTTGTACATTAAAATTAGAGAAAAAGCTGAATTATCGTATTTTTTTTTATTATACACTTTTATGGCAGTTACAGTACGACGACGTATTTCTTGTACTAACATCTGGGGTTGCTGAAATTGGGTTTGGTTATCACAGGTTGTTTCTTATCATGGCTTTTTCAACACCTGTAATTATACCTATAGTACTGGACCAGTAAAATAATAATAATAATTTGCTAATTAGACAACCACGGTGTACTACTGGACATACTTTAAACTCCTCTTAAGGACAGTTCAGACTCGCTGATCTGTTTTCTTTGACCCAACACCTAGAAAGTTAAGTAAACAAAAAACTGTACTGCACTGTACCGTTTCTCTTTATTTTCTAGAAGTTGAAATTTTTTCACTTTACAGAATACAGATTAGGATTTGAAAACAGAGAAAGTAAGTTTAAACCATCCTTTAGACTACCTTTTATGTACGCTGTCATTTTGAATTAAACGTATGATCTGAATCAGTTGTATTTTAAATCAGTGAGCTCAATCAAAATATCGAAAGTAAATACAAATTTCCGACTTTTATGCTGCCATGTCTTTACAATAAAAAGTATATTTGACTCATAGAGCTTTACTGGTCCAGCACTATATAATCAAAGTTCAATGCGAGTCTCTTCTGGGGGCTTATTATTGAAATACTGACTTGGTTTTTTTGATGTAGCAACATGTTCTTGGTATTTTTGACATTCTTGACTTACAGCTTCACTTAACTTCCCTAACGTCACTAGACTTAAAATAGGTTGATTGGTCATATTCACTTTGATTAAATACATTCCTTCAATTCTTTTTTAATTTTATAATAATCAAACTTACTTTTCTGAAATTGTATATTTGGTTTTCGAGATATTTCTGAAATTCCTTCACTAGATCAAATTCATATTACTTGAATGATACTTTCCATTTAAAATTTCAGTGATATCTCAATGAATTTAGGTTAAAAACGAGTTTAAAAAAAATTATTTTATAATTTATTTGAAAAAATAAAATAAAATTCATTCCTAACACGACTTGGACATGGGATACTTCGCATGGAAGGACACGTCATTACCACAACACCATGATGATCATTGAAAGTTTGTTGAAAAAGCAAGCACATTGATAAGGGATAACTGATAAAAACCAAATCTACTGTTAGTGCCTCTAGATGTTACTACAAGAATTACCTAATAGTGATGTTAATACTATCAAACTCAGAGAGAAAAGAAAATCCAACTACCACTATTTTTAAATTGGGTATAAGCACCATATAAATACATTGATGGAATACAATTTTTAGGTTCCCATGGATTTTATATGGGGTAAATTGTATGTATTTTGGTTTTAGATACATTATACATTCAAAACAGATGTAATAAAGTAATATTAATTTAAAAAAATTATTTTAGCAAGTATAAATTTACTTCATTGCGTCTGTTTTAAATATATAACAAACTTAAGACCAAATACATGAAATATACCCAATATAAAATAGAATTTGACTTAAAAATCATATTCACATGTATTTATATAATGCTCATGCCCTATTCAAAGATGGTGGTTGGCTCCACATTTTGTCCTTGTATAATGATAAGAGTTCAATATCTAACTATGGTATTAACATCTCTGGTCACATTTTTTTTAGTAACAGCAATAAAAGCGTGTGAAAACCATATGTACAATTGAACCGAAATTTTTTTGAGACATCGATATATTTTTTTTTAGAGGTACTGGCCCATATTTTTAGTCTATAACTAAGTGAAAAATAACCACTAAAGTAATTTTTATTTGATTTCTGTGCTTAAAGATAGAGGATAGATTACTTAAGTAATTTTCACTAAGGGTAGAAAATATTTGAAAATATGGCTCCCTTTGAAAACTTAACTGAAATTTAAGATTCAGTTCTTGAGATATTTCTGTGTTCAATTTTAATTTTGTGATTCAAATGGATGAAATCATGAATTCAATGTTAATCTAGTTGGGGAATAAATTTTAACTATACTATTCATTTCCATTAGAGAATCATAATCGAATGAAATTTAATTATTAATTGAAATTAATGTGCCATATTAAATATTTGATCATTGGAGTTTAGTTTCTCTTATTATTATTCATCATCAATCATTATCAATTCCTCATAAATAGGCATTTATCAACACACTTCTGCGATTAATGCTTCACTCCATAAGACACCAAATATTGTTGCAACTGGCATAGGTACTTGCTCCTGAATACGCATACTAATACCTTATGAATTAGTAGGGAATATCACACCTAAATCCTATATGCACCGATACACCATGTGGGTAGTTCAGGAATAATCATATCCTAGTCTGATCAACAGTTGCAGTAGCAACATGGGAGCGATGTTGTTCTGTTTTTTAGGGGTGCTGAAATCAAATCCCTATAGTGAAAGGTTTTTTATTCTCTTTTTTATTGTTTTTATGTTCATTTTGGAGTTTTGAACATGGGACTGAGGTGAGGGGTGTTGGATTCCGGGGGCTTGAAGTCTGTCAAAGTTTGAGAGTTGATGAGTGTAGTTAATTAAGTGGAAGAACAAATAATTATAAGACACAAGTACCGCTTTAATAAATCACTTCAATGAAGAGAGAGGTATCAACGTGGTTTACCATATAGATCAAACTAACAGATAGATGACGTAACTGAATGGGAACAGGAGAGTGTTAATACAGTGTTACCAACTAGTGATTGAACAATAATTAATGTACTGACCAGAGGAGTTTTAAATGCATATTTTAAAAATTCATTTTTAAAGTAGTCGGTTATGATGAGAACTTGGAAGTACATACACAAATGGTAAAAACAAAACAAAACTTACCTAAAACCTGGTGTTTTTACATGTTTTAAATTGTAGAATAGAAATGTTTATTCAAATTTCTTGTAAACTTTATAGTATCTCCTGAGGTACTGCAAATCTGTATCAATGTCGAATAATTTGTGTGAAACTACAGATTTTACAGAAACTGTATAGAATTCAGTCACCTCAAACGCACCTATTGGTGTTAGTACTTACTCTGTAATTGTGGCTGCTAATAATTTTTCTTTTTCACAAAATTCATTTTCCAAGCCCAGGCAATGGTGTAGCCAAACATAATTTTTAATTTATTAAAAATTAATTAATTTTTTATGTAGAGAGGAGATCAGGTTGTCAAAATATTTTTCTAGTCTAATCAAAAAGCAGAAGTTTAACTTGGAATTATCCTTTGAAGGCACGGGAAGTAGCCAAAATATGTTTTCATTTTTAGGAAGGGAGGCTTTCCCAACCAGCTTAAATTTCTATGCCTCTGGTCGTTGGAACAAGTAAATTTTTCAAAACTGTGGCACATCTTTAATAAATAACTTCTCATCGGAACTTACTCTTGTAATTGAGTTAGTAAATTTGGCAGTATAGTTTTTTTGTTTTTTTTTACTGTGGAAAATTGAACAGCCCCTTCAGAGAACTAGAGCCGCACTTTTCCAGCTCGAACTGCCTGTTTTTAATGAGTGCTTAGTGTCCCACTGTTCTTGCCATCTAGCAGACCTTCTGAATGAAATTAAAATAGTTGTCGTCAGTGGATTAACTAACTATACCTTATTCCAAATAAGCCACCCAGAATGTTATGAGAGTATTATACTCGTGTACATGAAAAGTTGAAGCAAATTTTGAATATATTTTAAACTTGAAAGAAAAGATAATGCTCTGTTTTGTCATAAAAGTTGAATAACAATCATTACTTTAGTACCCCACATACTTACCTCTGAAGGTATTATGCAGTGTAATATATTTCTCTGTTACCTGTGTAGGGTACTCAAATATAGTGTGCAGTTCACTGGCTGCAGTGTGGAAAATAAATATTTCTGGTCCCGATAGGTATTGAAGAATAATGTTTTTTTATTTTGAATAAAGACGTATGTATGTACATAGATGCAGAATTTCATAACCATTCGAATATTTTAATTGCTTTGATATTTCTCTTGCGGTGATTCAGGTGTGTGTTCGGAGGGGTGCCAATTACATTGAAATTTTTCCTAACCTAAAATTATTAACTTCCTCCTCCATCCAAAAATTTTATGTCTTCACATCTGTCTCCTCAAAATTTTAATCTGCCTTCCCTCAAAATTTATTCTACATTCGGGCCTGTAAGGTGTCATACTGAGTTAATTTATTCTCTATAACTTCAATCATTTACTATGTTTTTATCACCTATCTTGTTACCTTTTCAACATATTTTTTGTTCCGCCTTGAAGTTTATATGTGTTGAAAATCGCGATCGAGCAGTGTTGCGTATTTTTAGGAACTACGTCACTTATCGTAATAAGTAATAATCAGGCATGAAAACGGGAGTATTATTTTAAAATTGTTGAGGTAGGCCACCTCATAATGGTCTATGATAAAATACCGTACCTACTTAGGTACCCATTCTCTTTATGAGTTGTTTCAGTTTTACAGAATACCTATATATTCGGTAAAACCATTGAAGTATAGGGATAATGTAATGAGCCACTATGTCAAAAAAGTGGCAGGAATGTGTGAGAGAGAGAGAGTGTGACAGGGACAGGGAGAGAGAGAGAGAATCAAGAAATATCCTATCATTCTTTCACCCATTGAAAATTTTCCAGGATTAAATTAAATGTACCAAAAAAAAAAATTTCTTGCCATTTTTTAAACTTCCTTTTATACGATTTTAATAAGTTTAACAAACATAATTATGAACGAATTAAGAATGATCTGTAACATTTACAAGTATCACAAGGTAACAAATCATTATGTTTACATCTGATTACATTTGTCGCAATGTGTGAAAGAGAGACAGCAATAGATTTTTAATAGCTCTTTATCTCTTTAACAGTTTTCTGCCACTTTGTTTACATTTTGCTTACGGATAATGATCCTTATATTTCGTTGGGTAAAATAAACGGTGTGTTGACGAAATTGAAGTTGCGAATAAAAAATAATTTTATATTCTGTTCGACAGTCGCTATTTGTGGGGTCACGTGCTTGCTCGAAAAATAAAGTTTATTATTGATCAGTTAAAATTATTGTATCAATCTGCCATTTTTTTATAGTCATTAATAAATTGTAATTAGAATCCAGAAAAGCAATTATGCTTTATTTATGAAGGTCTTTTAAATTCACCGACTCATAATTTATTTTCTTTTCTATTTCTTAGTTCAGATTTTTTATAATTTTACTTAATTATATCGAAGCTACTGGCTTTTTTTATGGTTAGAATTCTCAGACGAATTCATCATCTTTCATCGAAACGTACTTGAAACGATTTTGTGGAACCAAATTATTTGAGTCGATGAGAAATAAAAAGAGAACTGATGAATGATGGAAAAATTTATCTTTTTTGATTCTAATTAAAGATATTATTAAGGTACCGGTTTTAAATTATTATTAGTCTTAGTCATTTTTTCCCATTTATTTTAGTTTTTTGTGGTGAATTTTGTTGGTAAAAATTTGGAAACTGTTGCCAGTTGTTGGTGTCTGGGTAGGAAAATTTACTTTTATTCTCAATATTCTAATTATATAATTTCAAGAAGGTCACACAGTCTATTTTTTCCTTTTGTTCCCGAACGGATGAACAAATTTTTATGAATAAAAGATTCCAATGGAAGTGGCTTCAAGTGTATAATGTCAGAGTGACATAATATTTTCGACAATTGGGATGGAGGAGTGAAAAGTGGGGAAAACCGAGTGAAAGTGAGCCCAGACTGATTGAGATAGAAGAAATGGATGGATAAATTGTTTTCATTGCTATCCGACGAATTATTCATCCAGGCTGTTAACTATAGTTTTAGTTATTAGATTCCCTTTTATTTTAATTCACGTTTTTAAAACTGATTCAGTCGTCCAATTGATAGTGTTTAACCACTGCATTATGTAAAGTGTGGTTGAGCTATTCAAAACGGTGAAGAATGGAAAGAAATAGTATATGGACCGACTATGGGGTATGGTACGAATATACTTATCGCAGCTAGATTTGACTATACGTCATTCTTGGTTGTTTTGTGCTCCGATATTTACGTGAATAGAATCACTGAAATCAAAATACAAAACATAATTAAATAAAATATGTAACATTATACAAACGAATTTATTTTTATAAAATCAAAGTAATTTAATAAATTTAAATAAAATATAAGAGCCCTTTGTACAGCGGACAAAATAAAAGATGCCCAGAGTACAAAAGGAACAAGAATAGCATAAGGCCAAACCTGGTTGTGACTAGTATTTTTTAACTACGTAATTGTAATTGAATGTTAGAAATCGATTTTAAAACGGTCATCAAAAATTTGAGCAAGCAATCTCCGTACTAAAATTTATCTTGTATTAAGACCCAGGGATAAGGGTAGGTTCGTTTTTCGTCTCATGACCGCAAGAAAATTTTGGTACTAGTAGCTGAAATTCATATATATATTCACACATTTCTCTTGAACTCGGTATAAGTCGCAATTTTTGTCCGATAGTTTTGAAATTTGATTTTACATCCACTCTGTCAACACCCTGTATAATCATGTACCGAGTGGATAACGCATTTCATCCATAATTTAAGAAAAAACTCATAATTAATTGGAAATAATCATTTTGAAACCATAAAAAACACTCCGCCATTGGGATTTGAGTCATTTTGATTCAGTTTTGAAGCATCAGATTAGGCTACGTAGCCTCGGTACAACTTCAGAATTTTTATTGTTTGTAGCTGATTCATCTCTGTCTGTCGTATACTTATTACTAATAGAATCTGTTTGACATGGCTGAGGCATTATAGTGTTGTTTGGTGATGATAGGCTTGAAACTGAGATAATGGACTTTTTTTTCTATAAGTTTTTTAGTGATTTTTGAAAAAAGGTATTTTTCAACAGGAATTGTATTACACGTCAATGTGAATGATTTTTTACCGTAAATAATGGTAGTAGGTATATAAAATTAATACCACCCATCTTTTACTTGAAATGATTCTGAAAAATTATTAACTGAGGATTTATTTAGCATCGTTAAATGGATTTGTATTCATTATCCTGTTTTCAAAGCTTACAAAAGTATTCGCTCGATGTCAGCTACTCTGATGTCAAATCCCTACAGAATTCATCGTTCCCTTTTGCAGTCCCATTTTGCTGTCGAATGGATGCCTTAGATGCATCGTGCATTTTAAAAGCTCTGGAACTCTAGAGTGGACGAATCATATTCATTTTACGCCTAAAAGTTTTTAATGGTTGTAAGCGTACAAAGTTTGGCTTGAAAACCAAAAGACACCTACTCAATTCTGATTGTTGCTAAAACCTAAGAGTCTGTAAAATGTTAAACCCTGATTGTTCTCAAGAACTTGATATATTACTATGAGTAGGCGGTAGCAACGGCCCAATGGTTTGCATGTTATTGTGAATTTCGTAACTCACAGATGCATCTTATACTCATTCGAAAACAATTCAAAAACAGCACTATCGACAATACCATAAAATCAAGCAACTCGAGGTTGATGTTAAATGCTTTTAAAATTTGGCGGTAGCGTTTAACAGTCATTGATGAAAATTTTCACGATGAGTTTCCTATGATTATTAAAACAACGGAATTTAAACAGTTTTTAATGTTTTGGATTACAAGCTGTGTAAAATTTCTTTAGAACGAAACAGGCCCGTAACCAGAAAGGGCTAGGGAGGCAATGCTCCCCCCTGGTAAAAGCTCTTGGTCTTCTAGCAAAAAAATCAAAAATTAGATCTCCAGCATACCCGTTTTTTTAAACTTCTCACTTTGTGATTATTCGATATGGAAATTTTTTGTGGCAACTGGTAACATTGATTGTTTGATTCAATATCTTTTTATCAATCTTATTTGATATTCAGGATCATTTCAACGTGAAATGAAAATGTGATTGTAATTATTTTAAGGTTTTTTGGTTGATATTGCTCTCCTATCCTCCCATCCCCTATATTTATACATAATATTGAATTACATATAATAGGACACAATTTACCCAGAGAGTATTAATTATAATAGAAGACGCATGCCCATCTAAACGCTGCTTCAAAAAGTGACACCACTTTTGAAGAGCTGTCCCCATCATTTCAGTACCGAATTCAAATTTATTCATCCGTATTTGGGCCCATTAACAATGATAAGATTTTTTTTCTTCAAATAATTGAATTAAATGAACGAATAAATATAACTGAAAATTCAGAAATCTTGTCAAACCGAATTTTGTGGATTAAAATAAGACGAAAATTGTCTCCTCAGGCTTAGATTTCCTCTCTATAGCCTCATCATAATATGATATATCTGAGAAAAAAAATCTTGCTCTCCACAATGTGGTATTTGTTCACCTTGGAATTTCATTCTGGTCACAAACTTTGGAACGAAGATTTGAAAATGGAACAAGCTTAGTTGATTATCTGGAGAAAGAAATGTTTATAATGTTGACGCTAACAATTCACATGAAACCTATGCGAAAAAATTTCATCACTGATTAAAGAGAGAGCAAAAAATGTGATTGGTGGGCAGTTTCTTTTTGTCAAAAAAGTATACAGAGTAAGGGTGTTTCATAAGTGGTTCCCAAACCTGAAATATGAATTCAATCGAGTACGATTAAAGAAAAGAAAAACTATGTACATATTATGAAGTAACGCATATGATATATTTTAAAAATCCATTTTCAAAATTTTACTAGTTAACCAGATGGTTTAGGAAATCTAAAAATGTTGAATTTCCAGTTGTCGGGAAGTATAATCGTGGAACAGGGGAAACTGTCGGATTCATTATTGACAACAAAAGAGCTTATGTGACACATTAGTAAGGCACAGAAGTATGAAAAGTTGCCTACGTATGAAGTGGTGAAGCCGCTACGAAGAAATTCGCTTTTCTGGCTACTGTTAAGAGGCAGTATTTTCTTTGTCGTATTCTGCTGTATACATATTTTGGATTTCCGTGTAACTATTTCTCAAAAACGGAATTTTGCGTTGAAAAATGCTTTGTTTGATTTTTCTCCCATAATTATTGGTTAAAAAATATTGTGTATATTTTTGTTTGTAATTCCATGAGACTTTGACTGTGCTTACAAAAATTGAAATCATCACAAACTGTTTTGAGTGAATATTTTGAACTAAACTAAACCATGATCAGTCTAATACTTCTACCTATTCTACTTTCATTTATGCTGTGAGTATAAATTTTTTTCTTTTTGTATTAGAAAAGAAAGATCAAACGCAGAATTTAGTAATGCGAAGAATAATTTTTGAGAATTTCTGACGAAAATTGAAAAAAAAATTTGATGAAAAATTACTTTTATTCGTTCTCTTGCCAGTCTGATGACGAAAGAAAATATCACGTTAAATTTATTAGTTTCGTTTCTTTATCACTGAACTGTATTGCTCTAATGTAAATGCTATAGGTATTATTTGTTCTATTCATTCAAACACAACATTGATTTTTATGAGCACGCTTTTTGATTACCTATTGTGTAACCTCTGTTATCTTGGTTACGGCTGATAATTTTAAATATAAATATTGATTATATTCGTTGCTTCGTAATTTTTATTATTGTCTGTGGTAGGACACACATCGATAAGACTAAATGAAAATTCGCACGTAGGCTCGTTCAATGCCAAATTTTGCTCGAGTCTGTCGTTGGCTTTAAATTCATCTACAACATTCTCAATCTTTTGTTTTCTTTTTTTTTCTTTCTTTCTTTTTTTTTTTTTTTTGTAAAAACTCTTCAAACCTGCAATTAATATAAACGTTTTCAAAAAATTGTTGTTTATGCAAGATAATCCAGAACGAAGGACTTATAGTTTAACGAGTAATTTGTTTCATTGAATGAAAATGGCATAGTTACTGGAGCTCAGTAAATAAAAAAAATAAATTATTTCATAAAATTTCGTGATTTTTAGGTCCGTTGTTAAATAATATAGTCAATAAGTAGAGAATGAAGATAAATTCATTTTGTAGGTAAAAATTTGGTCATTGTCAGATAGCCAACATTTTCGTTTTTTGTACTTCGTAGCAAATTCAGTCGTTGGAAAATACATACGTTTTGGGCCAAAAATGTTTTTGGTTTTTTGATTAGCAGATGGCTTCTAAAATCTAAAATTGTTTGTTTGAATATAAAGTCTGTAAATTTTAATCAATATTGGCTGACTTGCTTTTGTGAAAAGAATAGTAAATTTTCGAGAAAATTAACCAAAATCTTGGTTATTTGTTGAAAAACTGTTGTCTTTGGGTCGTGCAACGTGGTACCTGCTAAGTTTGAGATAAATTAATTTTGGTAAGCTTATTGAATCGTGGAGAACAAAAGAGAATTCGAAATTTACTGGAATGTTTTATTTGAAGGATGAATCAATAATGTCAATTCACGCGAGTCGAGATCAAGCATATGTGAGACTACGATAAGTAATTAAAAGAATGGTCGAGAAATATCGATGATCAATATAAAAAGAAGTTGGCATAGAAAAAGGGAAAAAAAAAGAAATGGAGGACTGAAATTAAAAAACTAATTAATGACTTATTAGCTGTGAGGAATGAGGTAGTGAATGAGGAAAAACGGTTCATCTTGGGAAGGAAAGGTTTTATGAGTTACGTTATGGGACAAGAGATTGAGAGTCATCAGTGCTAATCATTTTTACTGATTAAAACCTTGATTAAGAGGAATGCCTCCCAATTTTATTTTCATGGATGAAAATTTCAAGAATTGTGAAATTTGCATAAAAATTTAGGATTGTACTTTGTGGTAAAATGAAATGCTTAAGAAACAACAAATTGTTTCTAGTGATGTTACTGGCCGTTTGGAAAAAGGATTTAGATGTGATCCTTTGCGATGTTCATTGACCACTTCTTAAAGTATATTATGTGATTATTTGCACCAAAAAAAGTTTCTTTGTAGTCTGATCTCATGAAACTTTTCATGACTATGAAATGAAAAAGAAAATTTTTTAATTTACTTAGTAGCATTCTTACCTGTTATAGAAGCAACGAGTACTTTACTTGGATAATGGTCTCAAAAATATTGTGGGTAATAATTGTACGCTAAACTTGCTCATTAGAGAGCTTAACTTTTTTGCTATTTTACCATGATAGCGATAGTTTGTAATATATTCTTGTTCCTATAGTATTATTTATATTATGAGTATTATCGAATTTTATTACGTTTGTTGCTATTTTGTCATTAACTATTCTTACTAAAGAAAACCTATTATTCTTAGTGAACTATTCACTGTAACTATTAATTGGTCATGGAAGGAGGTAGGATTTTAGTTAGGGGGCTTCACATAAATATTCCCCAGAACAGATCCTCCCAAAAAAAAGGTGACGGGGTGGTCTTGAATTTTTATTTAAAAACTTTTTTTTTTTGGAAATTCAGGGGGCTTGGGACCCTCAACTCCCTGGCAACGCCCATGGTTGGTATCATGGTAAGTGTTTCTGTGAGAAGAATAGAATTTATCGCTCTGCGTATCATAATACGACTTATATCATGGCTGATTTTTGGCTATGTATAAAAAATGGGTTGGTGTAAAACTCACTTATACGATGTTCAAATGTAGAAAAGCTGATAACAGAAATTATAATTGTGCAGTCAGATCCAAAAAGTATGAATAAGATCAGTGGAAACATTGATAATTAAAAAGATCTCCTCGTTATTCATGGAATAACTAGATCGACTGGTCTAAATCATATTTTTTAGTCCTTCATTTATTCATTTCATTTGTTGCAAAAATGATTTCACTGTTTTCGAAATGATAAAAGTGGATATTAATGTGTATTTGTTAGGTTATGTTGTTGTTTTTTGAATTTGTGATTGATTCTCTCATTTTTATTATGCAGAAATTTTAGCGCGATAGATGTTGATAATTAAAGTGGGTACCTGTGTTCGATATGGCAAAACCAGTGCTGTACTTTTAAAAGTTCTAGTTTTGGATATTAAAAATTAGTTCTCATTTCATTCCTTCGAGTTTAATTCTGTCAGTTCTGTGTGTGGAAGAATTCAAAAAATTGTAGTATTTCGAATAGAATAATAAAATTTTAAGAATTATTGTTTTTATTTAAAGAAAAATATGATACGGCACTCAGGGAAGTCCATACTGAAGAGACGTGTGAAGCTAGTACGATCACATCTCTAGAAAAGGACTTTTCATCAGAACTTACAGAATCGATTCAAGAAACTTGGCGCTTTTCAGGGGAGAACATTTTATTAAAATTTTACCCCGGAAAGTCGAACACCCTTTTCAGAAAACTAATTTCGAAATTTCCTCAATCGAACAGATTGCTATTATAAAGTTTTAAAAATTTCGCACTTTTTTATATCTGTCAAACTCTTCTCGGAGCATCATTGTCTGTTCCAAGTATCAAGAAACATGGGAGCAATTAATTCAGTGTACAAAATTCTAACCGTGTCGGGTGTATCGTTGCAATGCAGTCTGATAATTGGGAGTCGGTATAAATTTGATGTATTGGAAGAATCTTGATATTTGTCTGATTCGTTTTAAATCTTCTCGTTTTCATATGGCAAGTTTAGATGTTGGAAAATATACGTTGGGCCAAAATATTTTGATTCGTCTTTTTGGAGGGAAACTATTTTGTTTGAATGTATTAACAAAACAATTTCCAGTGCGAAAAAAATTCTTCAGATGATTTTTGTGTTCTAGAACATCTATAACATACCTATTTAAGAATTTTTTTGTTTTCCAAAATTTCTCGAGAGTACACTTCATACGACCGGGTTTGGAACACCCTTGCCTCACTACATGTATATGAGTGTATTTTAGCAAATGATCATTAAATTTTTTTTTATACCTAAACATTTTGTTTCCTTCTCTCTCCGGCCCTGAGTGAAAGAATTATTTAGTAACGCACCTGCAATCGTCTGCTTTAGGTACAGCCTTGTCGGCAGTCTTTTGTAACGGTTACCTCGATCGTATTTGCTTTTATCATACTCCATAACTTCGTCTTATATTTTTTGGTAACTATTTTACTTGTTTCGAAGATCCTCCTATAATGCCAGTAAAATTTTATTACATGTAAAGAGGAAATTTCGACTTTGAGAATATTGTAAAACCTTAAAATAATATTAAGTCGAAAACCTCTACGAAAATTAATTTGCCAGTCTTAAGTTTTGCTTTATAATTGTCATCAATTTTATTGCATTTACAGTTAGCTGTTCAGTGTTTCAACTGGTACAATATTTGAGGTCGTCGTTTCTGTCTCTTATAGAATATTTTTTTTGTGCTTGGTCCAGTGGTCTAAGAAAAAATGAAAAAGAAAAAAATTTATATCAATTTTGTTCTTGTTTTTATTTAGTCGCCTCTATGGTTTGAGAAGATGGCAACAGTTTCAACAAATAAATTCTTTCGCACGTATTTCACAAGGTGAACAGTTCGGTGTGGAATACATACGAGAGTGGGGGTTTGCATGACGCATAACTCGAAATAAACTTACTATTAACAACTCGGTCTTTTATAAATAATCCTTGAAAGTTAGTTAAAAAAAAAATCCGTAATAATAAATGAGGAAGGCACAAAAGGTAACTAAATGAATGTATTTTAAACGTACCTATTGGTTTGAATAATTGCTTTTTTTTTCTTACTTATGCTGTTTTAAACTGGGCCAAAAATTAAAATGTGTCTTCTCAGTTGAGAATTTTTCTTGTAGTCGGCCGTAGTTCTTAGTTTAACGATGACATCATTCATCAGGGCAATGTGGTGGTTGCGGTTGTTATTGAGATAAACCTGTTATTAAGTGTTGGGGAAAAAGGTGCGCACTTAGAATGAAGAAATGAGAGTTAATCTACAGTATATTTACGATTCTTGATATTATTTAGATCTTCCTTTTCCGGCTTATTATTTTTCGAAAAATCAATTTTCTTGTTGTTTTCTGATTGGATCGAATCTGAAAAAAAAAACACCAATTAATTTCTTCTATTTTAATCGACAAAATGACGTACCTTCTTGTAGTATAGCACCCGCTCCCGCTCCGTACTTTGATTAGAGCATATTTGTGGAAGATGTTTTCACAGAAAGAAAAATAACTTTTTCTCAAACGGTTTATTTATTTTTGTCAAATGAAAATTAGTCGCTCCAGACAGCTCTTGAAAATTTGCCGTGCTGGGCTACTGGTCACTTTGGCCTCCTTTCAAATCCAAGCCTGAATTGTAGTCGATTCTGGGTCTTTTTTCCGAATCCATTTTCCCTAAAAGGTCATTTTCCCGAATGCACAATTTCCCGAAAATTGTTTTCCTGAATCTGTTTTTCCAATTACCAATTTCCCGAATCTGTTTTTCCAATTACCAATTTCCCGAATCTGTTTTTCCAATTACCAATTTCCCGAATCTGTTTTTCCAATTACCAATTTCCCGAATCTTTTTTTCCAAAGGGTCATTTTCCCGAATAGAACATTTCCAAAAAAATATCTACAAATTATTTTTCAAAAAAAAAAAAATTCACAAATTCACCATTCACTTAAACTAACTTCCCACAATATCTGCAGTTACACGATAAATTATATTTCTAAAAAAATATAATCCACCTCTCCTAATCTCCCACTATATCTTTACTCAAGTTTTCATGCTTTCGTTGTGGACAAAAATTAAAAAAAAGAAAAAAAAAGGGAAAAAAACACTTGCGCAACAAGCTTTGCAAGAAAAAGTAGACTTTCTGTATTTAAAAGTCACCTACATCACCGATATTCTTCTAATAAAGTAGTATTTTAAATATTTATATTTTTTTGCGAAAAATTACCAATATCCCACAAATACGATGCATGCGATAAAATATACTGATTAAGTATCATGTTTTCAACATATTTTATGAATGTGTCAAAAATCATTATTTTTTTTTGAAATGAAAAACTATTCCAAGTTCTAACAAGTACAAATTTAGGAAATAATTCGATGCTTTTTCTTTCCTGCAGTGACAAAAATATTTGTTGATTTTATATATATATATAAAAATAACACTTAAATGAGAAAAAAATATTCCACATTGCAAAACGAAATATAGTGCAGTTGTCTATGTTCTGATTACGAAAATACTATCGGAGATTTTAGTGTCCATGTTCAAATCTAGTTTAGGGCAGCGGGATGGGAATGGGCAAAAATTGACCTTTTTCTGATACAGGGTTGTTTTTAGGTTAAAACGAGTGGTTTTCTTGATGAAGGCTAGAAAATGAATACTTCAAGACCATTATCAGAAGGATAGAAGAGGGAAAATTACATTGAATAGCTAATAAATTTGGAACAAATTGACCAATCAAAACAAAAATTTGTAGGTCTGGTCCTTGTAGGCGAAAAACTCTTTGCACCAAATTTTGTGACTATTGAAAGAGAATTGCAACTTTTACTGAGATAACATGAAAAATCAGCACCTCCAATTGCCCCAGGGAACGAACCATAATACCAATAAGAACCAAATTTGGAATCATGTTAGATATACTTCTATTCAATACCTGTACCAAATTTTGTGACTATAGCTTGAAAATTACTCCTTTTAGAGTCATTAATCTGCCAAAACTGCAACAAAATCGTCCCTGTCAGACGTACCGTAAAACCTATCCGCAACAAAATTAGTAGGTATTAAAGTACATACGTATACCAAATTTCAGGCCTATCGATTGATAATTTCGACCTGTACGCTATTCATATAAACTGACCTATCGGACGGACTATGTCCTTGATCCAGACCAAAAACAATAGGGTTTTTCCATCGGTGGATCAGAATATGTGTTTCAAATTTCGAAACCATTCGATTAAAATTACGTCTGGAAATGAACTCGACGTTAGACGGGGGTACGTAAAAAAAATAATTTTCAAAAATAGTGCCAAAATACTCAGAAAATCATGAAATGAAAAACGTACCCACTCCCACCCTTGGGTCTGAATACTCAGGCAATTTTTTTCAAAATTCTACTCAAATATTTCGGGTGTTGTCCATTTAGGAAAACGGTATTCGGGAAAATGGATTCGGAAAAGTGTTCGGGAACCATTGTAGTCTATTTTTTGAATGAACTGTGTTACAAGCCAGTTGACTAAAATAGGTAATAATTTTAATTCGTTGAGAACAGATTTTGGAAGTGGTTCATTCATTTATTGACATTTGTGTCTTGTTTTTGTTAACGTTTGACTCCTTTTAGTTAGGGTTTTTTGCGTTTGTAGAATCGACTTTTAAACATTACCAATATATAGAACTAGATCAGATCAGTAAATTTTCAGTAAAAATTTTTGACTTATTATTATAGTTGAAGATGGTAGGCTTATGTGTCAATTACTCGATTGACTGATTTTTTTAAATGTGTACACTAGAACGAGATCCATTCTAATAAATGCGTTCTGCAAACAATATCAGGAGATCTGAAGACTGGATTTCGTTTTATTTTGATTTTCAGTACTTGATTTTTCTGGTTAGGCAGTTCTGACTGAGAGGAAGGCGTTTCGTTTCTCTTGGGCTTTAGTTTGGGTGTTCTCGTTGTTATACGGATTGGGGAAACATATTTCTGGTTGAAAATTTCACTTTATTAGATTTTCTAGTACATACAAGATCCGGATTTCATTTTCCCCATTTATAACTCCGAAAAATTTCTGTATATAGGGTTGATAGAATTTTGCCTAGTATTTCGTGTAAGGAGTTTGAAAAGAGAAAATATGTATGTTAATTTGATATTTCAGACAAAATTAAACGGTAAACTTCACTGTAGCATAGATATTTCCGAATTATGCTATTATTAAAGAATTTTTAAACTTATTTCTCGGTTTGAAGGTTATTCCTAAAATCTTCCCAAAAATTTGAATAAAAAGTTGTTTGAAAATAAGAAGAAAACTTTCGTATCGATTAATGATCTATTTTTAACGTTTCGTAGCCCTTGCAGTTCTCAAAAAGCTTCTTAATAATTTTCCTGAAGTATAATATTAAATTTCTAAAGTTGGGTCAATTTTGACTGAGTTTTTTAACAAACTTTTTACAATCCAACTATGTTCTGACGCCCGTGACGAAAATTTTCAATATGTAAATTTATTCGAAAAATAAGTCTTGTATATTACGTTTTTTAATTGATACATTTCCCTGAATGTTAGCTGAAATGTATTATTCTTGTTTCTTGTTCGTGTTCATGATTTAAAATATGTGTTAAATATTCCTTGTCTCTTCATAATTCATAAGTATGTTTGTTTAGTAGATCAACCTGGTAAATAAATTGAAACCTAATTGCTGCAATCTATGGGTACTGATTAACTATTAACTTACTTTCTTGAAGGCAGCGTTGCACATAAGCGATTCAATATTATTTTTCCTTAACCGAAAGAAGAAAATTGTAGGCTAATTTACAATAGAACTAGCTCTTGTTTAATGTTGAGGTGGTTTCACCAACGTGAAATACAATTCAGACCTTACTTGCGATGTGAATTTTATTTAAACATACGGTATCTGCCTACTATAAAAAATAAATTGGATTGTACGTTAGATTTTTTTGGAAAAATTGAAAACAATTTCAGGTTCTGTTGTTTCTAGATTTATAAATTTTGCTTAAACTTATTTTTGGCTAAATTTTTACTGAACGAAATGCAAGAAGTTTCTGGAAATTAATGAAAGATTGAAAATCATGTGTCTGATTTCGGAGTTGACATCAGTTCTTTTTTTTCCGTTATACAACAATAAATTTTTACCGAGTTTGCTTACAAACAGGGTATTAAAATTCATATCAAAATTGGGTTATAGGTGGGTATGATGAAAATTATTCGTTTCATGAAAGAAGAAAACGATTGGTACTATTTTCCTGTTTGGACCTAATTTTTTTATGTATGTATGGTATCGCCCAAAATTTTGTGTTCACGGTTTTGCGAAAACTACAAAACAGATAGTACTTATTGAAATTTTTACGAGAGATAGTTATATTATGAGGAGTAGGTCTGAAAGAAGTTTAATGCCTATCGGTTTGGTAGTTTCCGAGAAGCATGGAAAACAAAAAATTCCCGGAAAAGTCGTTTTAGCTCGATTTTGAGAAATTGACAAAAAGGATGGGGCTGAAATTTTCACGATGGATTATCCTCATGTAGGTGCACATCCGATAGAAATTTGGTACCTATTAATTAGATAGTTTCTGAGAAAACTGGAGAAGAAAGATTGCTGGAAAAAATTTTATATTCACAGTTTTGAGAAAAATACTAAAGAGATAGGGCTGAAATTTTAATGTAAGGTATTTCGTATATGGGACCATGTATGATAAGATTTTGATGCGTATTGGTTTAGTAGTTTCCGAGAAAACATGAAAACAATAAATTCCCGAAAATCGGTTTCTAGCAATAAAACATCAGTAGATTGATACTAGAAGATATCGATAACTATCGATGGTTTTTCATAATTTTTTTACCTGAAACTTGCAACGATATATTTATATATTAATATGTTTTTCAGATATGTTGAGACCATCAATCCCTCTCCTCTCTCACTCCTGCGAACACTCGATTATCTTTATGATGTACTTTTATATCTTTGCTCGTGGCTACACTGTAACACTATTCCGCCGCTCACTCGTTTATCTTCGTACACCTTCGTTTATCTCACAAAATCTGTGCTCTACTTACAACATACATGATTGATGTAAATACACACGCTTCTGAGACATTACTTTGAGTATATCTTTATTTTTTATTATAAATCTTCTACTTTCTCGTTTCACAACCTCTATAAGATATCGGTAACTATCGATACAAATATAAATTACTATCGATATTTTTTTGAAATATTCAAAGTAGGTAATTAGAATTGAGGTTTTTTTTTTTAATTTTGGATAAAAATTGGTAAACTGTTATGTTGTCTTTGATTCGAAGCATTCGTTGATAAAAAAGGAATTTTAGCAGCCGGTTTTCTTGAGAAGATTTACTATGTAAGGATTTCTGCTTGAAATTCACTCCTGCGTACTTTTTTTTTCTACCCGAATTAAAGTTGGTTCGTGAAGTGAATGCGTGCAGAGGAATTCATCTGTATCATTGATAATGTATACTATTAAATTTTTGGCTATAGTGAAGAAAATTTGTTTTCCAGAAAATGAAATTTATTGTAAGAAAGTGGGCTGATATGTAATTGCGCCGTTTTTTATTTAGGCATATTTTTAGCATATACATATCTAGTATTTCATTTTAGAAAGTTCTAAACGTGAAGTGGTTTTCCATGTTCTATGCTTTCATTGTTGATGTTGAAGAAGAGTGGCACGAATACGGTTTATTTAAAATCAAATTTCTTATTGAAGAGATTACGTCAATATCTCTTTTTTGTTCGATTTTTTTCGTAACATTTATTTAGAATCTAATTTCTCAATTACATTGGTAATTAACGACTTTTTTAAAATTATTTGAGGACCTTTTTCGTTTAAACATTTTTAAAAGAATTCGTTTCAAAATTAATTTGAACCTGCACTGTGGAAGAGACTTAAACTGATTAAATTTAGTATTTTTTGTCAGAACAGCAATGACAAAGATTGATGAAGTAAATTTATGTTTTATGCTAGAAGTAGGAGGGTACAGTTTCGAGTTTACGTGGGAGTTTGATTTACTTTTGACTGTTAAGGTTAGTCGAGTTCAAAAAAGTTTTTTGATTCTCTTCAAAATTTATGTCGGCGTTCAGTAATCGTCTTAAAACAAAATACAGAATATTCAATGGCAGAATATTTCCTTTAATTTTATGATTTTCAAGATTCGGTTATTTAGTGACCCTTCCCCCGATAAACTGTTGCAGTCGAACTAATTTTGATGAGAAAGAAAATTAGTACCTATTTATTTATTTTTATTTTTTATATTTTAAGACGTGTTTTTCTGGAATAGGCGAAGCTTCCGGTGTGAGTGTGCAATTTATTGAAAATAAGTTCAGTATTTCTGAGTTCTGTCCAAATGTTCTAACACGGTGGCACGTCTATATAGATCCGACCTACTTGAAATCATTGTAAAATGGTTGTAAATCCGATATTTCATTGAACATAGTGACGCTTTGACTTGATAATTGTTGTGTTAGTTTTAGATTACGGTCGCTTTTGAACAACATGTTTTCATGTGTTTGTTTACCATCATTAATGAAAATTTATATCATTTGTGAACTGGTTTTAGATACAAACATGTGGAATTTTGCGTTTTAATCGTGAGTATTTGAATTATTGTCCGTGTATGCGTGAAAATGACAGCTTTATTGCGATTAAGCTTTAGGTCAGATCTATTTCTGGATAAGTTGCTCAGTCCTTGGTGACTTAATGGGTTTAGTGTTTCACTAAAGGTAAAAGCTTCTTATTTTTTGGTTTATAATTTTTTCTTTTTTCGTTTTTCATTATGGAGGTTGTAGTTAGTGCAAGAATGAGTAATTTTGCCATGAAAAAGTTGTGACATGACTCTGTGAGGTACCTACCCTATCTTTTGATCCATGGTAGGCAAGCTGATTGTTCAGGATTGGGAAAATTAAAAAAACAGATTTTGCTTAAAAGTTTCATTTGTAATTAATACTTCATAAACATCAAAATATATAAATCTAATATTTCTTTCTAGCCTTTATTCGAATGAGTTTTACATCGTTAATGACGTTTTCTTAGATTGCAGCTGGCATCACAAAGATAATTGTTATAACTAGGTTTGCCTGCTTTTCACCCCCTTGTTTTTAGTATTTTCATATCCGGAAACTCTTCTGGCCTCATTTGGCTTATGTTTTTTGGAATAAGGATTGATGTTTCTGTAGCCTTTTTTCTTTTCTGATGTAGATTAATAGTAGCTGAGGTAATTCTGAATTCAATGTACTTTTGTTTGATTGCAACATAATTGAAGACTCAATATGAAAGAATGCTTATCAACTAATTCCTGTTATTACTTTTCCATTTATTCAATGTATGGATTATACCTATTTTTTGAACCATCTAACGGCGATAAATGTGTATTTTCCAAATGTGTCAAATTTTGTAATGGCTGCCATTCGAAAACCAGTGGACCGATTTTGTTCAAATTCAATACAAAATCAGTCCCTAATTGTCTCCAACTGCCATAAAAATTTCAAGCCAAAATCTTTTAATTTACAGAAGTTATCCTGATAACAACATGGTGGGTTTGCAACCCTTTGAGAACCTCTTCCTCTAAAACTAGCGGATGAATTTCAAAAATTTTAACACAAATTTGTACCCCATGAAAGCTTCTAACAATAATCCAAGTTTCATTGTCATAGGTCAAACAGCGGAGGCTCCATAGACTCCCAAAAAGTGCCAAAATGTGCAAAAAGTGGAAAAATATATATGTATATATATTGTGTACAGAAGAATTTGAGTGACCTATGTATTCGTGATTTACGACTCATGATCGGCGCTTTTCCACAGGTCCCGCCCCAGGTCACACCACTGCCCTGAATGCAATAGTTGTATTTTCCTTTGGAAAATACATTAAAAGCGCATAATGCAAGGTTTCGTTTTTTCATAATTTTATACTAATTTTGTTTCGGATTGACCGGACGGTACTTTCGGTTGTCCGTTTTTGTTTTTGTTTCAAAGGTAAAATAAATTCGGTGTTCTTTAGTTGTCAGATGCTTTTCTAAAATCTGATTTTTCTTTCCAAGAGTTTTTTTCCGTTGATTTCTGTCACGAAATATCCATAATGTCCCCTATACATGATCGGATGTTGAATTCGTCATTGATAATTATTTGTCACCTGGTTTTCGATTAATTATGTACGTATGTAATGACAGTTAATATTGCCCTATAAATTTTTTCAGTGTAAATAGATTTTGCAATTTACGTATTCAACTATTTACCAGGACGATTAATTTTCTATCTTATAGTTTCGATTTTTTCGTAAATAAACGTATAGCTATTCGTTTTCACATTATGCTTTTTGAATGATTATAAAATATATCGATTGTATTTTTTACGTATGAAAATGACTGAATTGTTACGGTATTTTTTTAACACAAAAACGTTTATTGGGAATGGATGGTCATCTATGAGAAATCCAGGATTTTTTAAAGGGAGGAGCCAAATAATAACCATAATTTTTTGCCTCTCTTATTTTCTGTATCCATACATCTTCTCCTCGAAACGAATATCTACTACATTGACATAAACGCTTTGGCCTCTTAAATTTTTAAAATTTTTTTTTTTGGAGAAGGGTGGGCACCACGGAGAATTAAATATAATAAAATATAATAGAGGACACTATCTAAATGCTTGAAACGAAAAATGGCACTTTTTTTCGAAGCTATTTGTCCCCACTCTTTTAGTTAAGAATTCAAATTTGCTTGCCCCTCATTCGGGCCTATGGGCAGTGTGGAATACCTTGTTGTGAGAGATATTCACACTAGAAGGTCTTCAACAGTATTTTGCGTATTCTGCCACTTCATAAGGTTAAGTATGGGAGAGCCAAATCTTCACCGAACACTGGCGATTTTTGAGCCGGTTCTGAGAGTTTATATACAGAATTTGGCACATGCACACAGACACACATGCATACATACATGTACGTAATTATGTCATACATTACGTCGATAAGAAAAAACGCAGAGCGTTTGGTACCAGGCAGTGACATCACCGAGATCGTTATCAGGTAATTGATCTAAGCCTGTGCAATGTATCTTACCTGTATGGTACAGGTACAAACATACAAACGCACTAGTGTGTATTTGTTTAACGTCATAAAGACGATTATTGCCAGCCTTTGGGCAGCGACTGTTGTCGAGTGGTGCAAGCCCTTAGTCCCTCATACGAGTGATGTCCCCACAGCTACTCCCCCAGTTTTCACGCCGCAAAAATGATGAGTCGCGTGCCTGGGGGGACTCATCAAGTCTATCACTGCTGTTGCTGGTCCCTCTCCCATTTGGCTAGAACCAATCCTACTGCAGTGCCTACACACTTGTAAGACAACTTACGAGCGTTGAATCTAGCCTGGTAGGACTCCCGGCTCTGTTGCTCCCTATGTCTGGGTGGTTGGTTTTGGTGTACCTGACAAGTATAAGGGTGAGGATGGTGGGAAGATAGAGGAACAGAGGGGTTTTGTGGTCTTGGCCATTTAAACATCGTGGAGTTCGAATTCCCCAATGGTTTATAGGCTAGACTGAAGGCGGGAAGAGGGCATTTTTGAGGCACCTCTTTCGCAGGAAGTTGCCTTTTCACCTCCAAGGTTGCCAGGGCAGAGGACTCTGGGAGTGGGCACTCCACTCTCAGTGTCCTTTCCAGCAACTTCAGGGGTGAAATGAGGGCAGGAAGGGGTGCGGACATCATCTGGACAATGTCCGCAGCCGATGTCGTGTCCATCAGCAACTCGTTCTCTATCCGTTCGATTTCCTTTTCATGTTACATCTGTTCCTTAGTCTTTACAGGCCTGCGGAACAGGTGGTACCACAAATTGGAACTCTGGGGTTGGGAACAACGTGTTTGTTGGGGACAACATAGCAAGGAGGGAAACAGAAAAAAGAAAGAAAAAGAAAAATGGTAGAAATTTTGTACAAGAATTTCGTCGTGCTCAGTAAGACAGCAGAAAAGCGAGGGAAAAACGTTGCGAGAATATTTTTCGTTTGCAGCTTTATTCCAAGTCGTTATCTCATTTCAGACATGTTCGGAGGGGATAGTGCATTAAATATTCTTTGGCTGAAAAGTTTTCTGGTCAAAATCTGTTAAGTATAAGCAAAATTAAGTGTGTTTGAATTTTCGTGTTTTTTGAAATTTTGTATATCTCACAAAGGAATGCACTTTTCATTTGTGATGTGATGATCTATTGAATATTTTTCTTATCTGGTTGTTTGTCAATAGAAACACGTTGCGATGTTTTTCTTCCGTATCGCACGTGGGTTTGTTTATTCGTGTCGTATTTTATTTGTACGCATTTTTTCTCTGCTTATCTGCAGAATTTCTTTTGTTACCGGAAACTCCGGATTCTCACATATTTTTGTGCGGGTTTGCAGAATTCGTAGCGGATATTAATTTTTGTGAATATTTTTAGTTACTCCGTGCCAATCTCTCAGATTTTCGAGTTGGGGTTTGGTTTTTTCTCTTTTTGCTGCCAAGGGGCCTGCCTCTTTTTCGTGGGCATAAGGGGGCTGATGGATTGTAGTGTATTTTGACAATCTCATCACTGAATTTCACCGTTTTCTTTATTTTTGTTTTTTCTACTGGTGAGTTTTGTGATTTATCACCTTTTTCAACCAGTTTGTCCTCAACTTTTTGTGGTTGTGTGATTTTGGACTGTGCAGTCTGTATTTCTTCTTCGACTTTCCTCTATGTAATCTTCTTTGCTGCTCTTTGGAGCATTTTTCTGTCATCATTTATAACGTATGCAGGCTTCAATCTATCAATTGAAATTGTTTTTTCTTCACTTGCGATTAGTATCACAAAATTCTTGTCATCTTGTGATACTACCTTATATGGACCGGCGTATGGTTTCTCCAATGAAGAACTTATTTTTTTTGTCTCTGACAAACACATGAGATGTTGTGCCAAGTGTTTGGAGACATAAATCTTTGGTTGGCCATGACGAGCTGCCTGTTTCAAAAAACTGTTAGCATTAGTCTGTATGTTTTGGACGAGTGTTTTGGGGCTAGTTTCTTTTGAGTGGGTGAAAAAGTCCCCTGATAGGCGTAGCTCTTCGCCAAGCACCAACTGCGCTGCAGAGTGACCCATGTCCGTTTGAAGAGCAGATCAAAGGCCCAAGAGAATGGTTGGTAGTATGTCAACCCATCTCTTGGTGTTGCAAGCCATGATGGAGGCTTTCAAAGCTCTGTGATATCGCTCAACTTTGCCGTTAGCTTGAGGATGGTAAGCTGTGGTGTGATTGTGTTGTGCACCAAGCTTCTTAGGCAGCTCTTGGAAGAGCGAGCTTTCAAATTGGCAACCCTGGTCTGTAATGATGACTTAAGGTATGCCATAGCGGGCAATCCAGGTGTATAACATGGCAGCTACTGTCGGAGCTGTCATCTCATAGAGAGGAACTGCCTCTGGCCATCGAGTTGCTCTATCGATCATTGTTAACAGGTATCTGTGTCCGTGGGATGGGGGTAATGGACCCACCAAGTCTATATGTATTGTTTTGAACCACTCCGTTTGTTTGAAAGATTTGAGAGGCGAACGAGTATGTCTTCCTACCTTAGACTCTTGGCAGTTCAGGCAACTGCGAGCCCATTTGTTGCAGTCAGACTTCATTCGTGGCCAAACAAATCTTGATGATACTAATCCAGCAGTGCATTTTGGTCCAGGGTGTGATAGATTGTGTACACTTCTGAAAGCCAATTTGCGATACTTTGTTGGCAGGAATGGCCTATTCTTGCCTGTACTAATGTCGCATGTTAGTAAAACATTAGTACCAGGGATTTTCCTTTGTCTCAATTTGAGAGCTGTGTCATCATTCGACAACAGTTCTTGCAATTCTGCATCCCTTAACTGTTCTTTAGCTATTTCAGTGTAAGGTAATTGAGATGGTGCCAAGATGGCTTCGATCCTACTAAGAGCATCAGCTGGAGTGTTGAGTTGTCCACTTATATACTGGATGTCCGTAGTCAACTGTTCTATGTAGTCCAATTGTCGAGCTCTTCTTGGGGAAGCTGGTTCTGTCTTTTGCGTGAAAGCATGTGTTAGGGGTTTATGATCTGTATACACAGTGAAACATCTACCCTCTAATTGGTGCCTAAAATGCTTCAATGCAAGAAATATTCCCAGTAACTCCCTGTTGTATGTGCTGTAGTTCTTTTTGGTTTTCGATAGCTTTCTGGAGAAGAAAGGGAGCGATAACTTCTTGTCATTGTCCTTTTGGTACAGTGTTGCACAATAGCAAAGTCGGATGCGTCGGTTGTGACACATAATAGCAGACTTTTGTCTGGGTGATCCAGCACAGTTGCATTTCCCAATGTTTCTTTGATGTTTTCAAAGGCTTTCAGCGTTTTCAGTCCAATCGAGTGGAGTCATATCTTTCTATTTGTTTGTTTTGATCAATGCAAACAGCTTACTTTGTTCAGCTGCTGCATGTTTTATGCAATGTCTGTAGAAAATCTCCATCCCCAAGAAGCGTCTGAGTTCTGCAACGTTTGAGGGATTCGGGAATTTCAGTATGGGCTCTACCTTGGTCTTCAAAGGGGAAATGCCTTTGGTCGAGACTTGATAGCCAAGAAAGTCAATTTTGGTTTGTTTGTATAAACTTTTTCCAACATTGATGGTAAGTCCAGCAGCGTGTATACGCTGTATGATGGCTCTTACATTCTTCTTGTGCTGTTGCTCACCGCCTTCTGAGTAAATGCATATGTCATCCAAATATGCATATGCAAACGGCAAATCCATAAAAAGTCCATTGATGAATCTCTGGAAAGTTTGTGCAGAATTGCAGAGTCCAAACGGCATTCGAAGGTATTCGAATAGACCAAAGGGGGTTATGACCGCTGTCTTTGAAATGTCCCGTTCAGCCATTGGAATTTGGTGGAATGCCTAGTTGATGTCGATTTTTGTGAACATCGTTTTACCCTTCATATTCGTGTTGAAGTCCATTATGTTTGGGACTGGATAGCGATCAGGAACTGTTTTGGCATTTAAGGCCCTGTAGTCTCCAACGATTCGCCACTCTCCACTTGCTTTTTTGGTCATATGGATTGGAGAACTCCATGAGCTCTTCAAGGGGCGGCATATGCCTTCTCCTATTATGCGATCATAGTATTCCCATGCTGCTTTGAGTTTATCAGGCAGTAGCCTGCGGGCTCTAGCATGGCAAGGAGGTCCTTTAGTTTCTATGTAATGAACGGTGTCATGTTTATAGGTCGGATGCCTGCGAATCGATGGTTGAGTGACTCCAGGATAGTCTGACAGAATCCATAGGAATTGTTTGTCAACTTTAGTGCAGCTGGATATGTTGGTGCCCAGTTGGTACGCTAGCGTTTTGCCTTCCACCCATAGACCTGTATTGTTGTCTATGATTTTTCCTTTTTTGAGGTCTATGACCAGGCCGTAGTGCGCGAGGAAATCTGCACCCAGGATCGGAGTTGGAACGTCCGCAATTGTGAAGGACCACATCATGTCTCTTTGCAAACCGATGCTTACTTTGCTGAATTCTATTCCGTAAGCTGGAAGGTTTTGACCATTCACAGTTCGGAGGTAGTATTTTGGAGGAAATGCCTTTTGGTTTTTAGTTACTGGCAAAATGCTCAAGTCATCACCTGAGTCAATAAGGTAACGTCTCCTGTTAGTCCTGTCCTTGATGAACAGGCGGCGTGAGTACTTTTTTGAGGGATCTTCATCCGCATAGACAACCCCTCTTTCTGGTTTGACGGTTTCAACTTATTGTATGTCTTTCCACACCATTGGCATTTGTTATTGCACTTGGTGGCCTCCACGCCAAATCTATTGTGAAAGAAGCAGGATTTATCATCCCAGTTCTGAGACAGGGGTTAAGGGGATGATGATCTAGGGGGAGTTGGACTCTGACCCCTGGTAGAATTGCTTTTTTGGTCTCTGGACAGGGATTTTCTATCATTGTTTCTGTTGTTGTTTTTCCTGCTTTTTGAGTGGTTATTGCTTCTACCATTTCTTGAGTTATTATTGTGGTTTTTCTTCTTTATTTCACTAGTCAGCTTAGCTATCTGGGTTCTAAGCTGGGCTAGTTTTCCCATTTCTGCCAATGCAGCACAAATTGAGGGTGTTGATCTCAAATGTTCCACCACGCTATCGGCACTCCTTGCCAAAAAGTCTAGGTCCTCGGAGTTGTTGATCACCGTGGTACCCACAGCTGCCAGACACTGCACAATGTTCTGGGGCAGTTATTTGCAGAACTGGTTCCCAATGACCGATGATGAAACGATATTATCGGCCATTTGTCTCAATTTGGCCATGAAGATGGAGGGCTTGTTGTCTCCCATCTTCATTCCACCAATGACATCATCAATTATTTGGTTTTGAGTCTTGCCAAACAGATTGCGAATTTTCTTGCAGAACCAACTGTATTTATCTGCTTCTGCTGGAGGGCATTCCATGATATCCTGAATGCAGCGTATTATTTCTGCAGGCATGCCGCTGCAAATGTGGGTATACTTCTGGTCGTTCTGTAGGTTCTCAGTTTTGAAATGACCTTCGAGGAGAGTTACCAGAGTTCTACCTCGTTTGGCAAAAATTCCGGAATCTCGATCCTCCATCTTTGGATTGCAGGGTTCTGTAGAGTCTGCATCTGCAACAGCTGTAGTAGATGTGCTAGTACTTTGGGGGTCAGCTGTGGCTGACTACCTGCACCTGTCCCAGGCTGATTCGATGATGTCTGTTTAGTTGCATTACCATTTCCACTGGTGTTGGGCATTGTTGTTTGCCTCTGCTGTATCTCTTTGGAGAGTTGCTTCTTGCAAAGATATCACCAGACTCCGTCAGTCGTTAGTCTGGGGTCGAAGGGTTGGAGTCTTGGCTCAAAAGACGACCACTTCTTAGGGTGCGAGCTGTTGTCTCGTTTGGGTTGACTACAGCTCCCAAACACAAGGCTTCTGGTCTCCGGATTTGTTTTTGTTTTTTCGGAGTGTCAAAGACTTCAGAGTCTCTTGTCGAAGCTGGAGGAGTTGGCGGATGACGGCAACTTTGTTCCTCCAGGTCTACTTCTCTTGGTTCCCTTCCGGCAAATATATTTGGAAGGGAGGGTGTAATTTCCCACTTTTGAAGTCAGACCTCTGCTTTGACAGCCAAAGGTGTCTAGGTCTGTGAAAAATATTTGTATCACAAGCGAGTAACTCGCCAGCGCACCACGCCTAGTTTTAGAATTAGTGCAACGCGCCTAGACACCCACGACATGACCAAAAAATCACATTGAGGTCACCACTGTGGAATACCTTGTCGTGAGAGATATTCACACTAGAAGGTCTTCAACAGTATTTTGCGTGTTCTGCCACTTCATACGGTTAAGTATGGGAGAGCCAAATCCTTGGCAAACACTGGCAATTTTTGAGCCGGTTCTGAGAGTTTATATACAGAATTTGGCACACGCACACAGACACACATGCATATGAACATGTACGTAATTATGTCATACGTTATGTTGTTTCTTGCCTCCGTCAAGGTGATAAGAAATGACGCAGCGCGTTTGTTACCAGGCTGTGACATCACCGAGATCGTTATCAGGTAATTGATCTCGGTCCGTTCAATGTATCTTACCTGTACATACGTACAGGTACAAACATACAAACGCACCAGTGTGTATTTGTTTAACGTCATAAAGACGATTATTGCCAGCCTTTGGGTGGCAACTGTCATCGAGGTGTGCAAGCCCCCCTAGTACCTCATACAAGTGATGTCCCTACAGGCAGTAATCAGAAATTTTTTTCTCAAATAATTTAATTAAATGAATTAGTAAATATAATCAGTAATTTAGAAATCACAATCAACAGAATTTCTTTGATGAAAGTGAGATTGAAAATTGTTAATACCTTAGCAATGGTCCATATTTTGGTCATAAAAGTAGTGCCGTTTTCTATTTCACATGCGTCTTCTATTATATTTAATACTCTATGGGGGAAACCCCCTTGAATCCGCCCCTGAATTGAATTACCATTAATTTCCGCTGTGATGCTTAGTAGGGAAACTACGCTCTTTTGTTATTCTGATTCTAAAAGAAAGTTTAACGTAATGAAAACGTTATTTTTTCCTTAATCTAGGACCGTATTAATGACAACTTTGAAAAAATGGTCGTTGATGAATTTTTTTTCTAATAGTCCCTACTCTAAGTTATTAAATTTATCAGCCTGCCTCGTCACAAGCTCAAAAAAAAATTTTCAAGGTGGTTTTGTGCAGTCTTTTGAACATTTTATTCTTAAGCGTAATGCTTTTTGAAAGTTTTTTTTTCTTATAAAAATTCGATTTTGGCGCTCACATAGTCTGAGGAATAATTGTGTGAAGAATGTACTCTTCCATTAGTGATTAATTATATTATACATACCTACGAAGAATATTGGTGTTTATAAGTAACAGAATATTCGTTGTTTTCAAAACTGACGAATTTATTAAGAGGCGTCAAAGTTGTTTGTTTAAGATAAGTATAAACTATTTTAAATTAGTGATCGCATTGTTCACTATTTGAAGCTCTTATTGCGATTGAGTTAAAGAAATTTGAGTCATCGCCAAAAAAAAAAATTAATTTTAATGTTATGTTATTCGGTTATTCTGGGTGTAAACAACGTGAAAATGCAACGTTATGCATTGTGTGAATCATATTTTCTAGTTAAAATTTTTTAATTATCAAAATGGAATAATAAAAACTCATTCTGGTCGTACAAATTGCCAAACTCCTTAAATAGACGAAATTTGTAAGTTACTTGCGTGGATAGAAACATGCACGTGATTTTGACTTTTAATTTTTGCGTGATGAATTTACGCAATTTTCGTTTTCATGAACAGTTCAAAGTATTACGTATATTATTGACCCGGTTTTGTTTTTTCGTCTTGCAAATACAACACTGAAAAAATAGAAAACATTTTATTTTTCATTCTGTTGCAGCCAGACTACTTCCCTTAAAATGGAATAAAAAAAAATTAAGAAAATTTTTTCAACTATTGAAGCGGTATTTTTGAGTAATGTGAGGAATTGAGTTGAAAAAATTCAGTTTTGTGCTAGTTTTTTTATGGAATACCTTATTTTTGTTGGAACAGTTGATTCGGTTTCGCGTGTTAATACTGCGTGTATCATTAGGCCTTAAGTTTTTACATATTTGCAATACTCTTCTGTTCATTGTACAGTCGTGGCCTCGAAAATTTCACGTGTATGGTGTGCAAATAACCACATTCGTAGTTTTGTGGTTAAACTTTTCGCTTGCCTCATGTGATGTTAGTACTTATTTCGGAAGTTACACTTTTAAGGTGATTGAAACCCTAAGTCAAGGGTGTACATAACTCGTTCGTAAAGGAGGGTGGTTCAAATCTCCACAACCTTTCTTTCTGATCCTCTCTACTCGCAAAAATACCATTTCCGCCAAGAAAAACTCATTATTCAAGTCGAGGTTTTTTTCCGGAGATAAGGGGTCCAAACCCCCAGAACACCCCCTTTCATCCTTTCTTTAAGTTACTTCATTTTGAAACATATTTACGATTTGTTTCTGTTATTTGGTTGAGAAGTGGTATCTATAGCGTGTAATTTTATTTAAAACTTTGTTCAGTGAAGTTTCTATTCATGTTAACTTCAGCCTTAACTTTATAATAAAGCCATAACATTGCTGAGAAAATTTATGAAAATTCGTAGCTTCGAACGAGAAACTTGATTGGACTCATAATTCGTAATGGTCTAAACTTTTTGTGCTTTACCAAACCGTAGTCGTTATTTTTCCAATTTAACGTCTTTTTATTTTAATGAAAAATGTCTGGACTTTATTTCATTACATACTTATTTAGGGGAAAGGGAAGAGCGGTAAACTAAAAATACAGAACAGCTCACTTTATTTAAGTAAGCTTTATAGGGTATACTTTTAACATCATCATTTCGTATAATTAACTTTATTTTCATCTTTATCAATTTGCTGCGTACAGTTTGACGATTAATTATTAGAAATACTTTTTTTTGCTTATTGACCCAAGCATACGTGCTAAAATTTTCTACGTAACTCATGAGAGTGACCAAATGAAATGTCAACTTCGAACATTATTAGAATTTGAATTTCGATTTGTACTGTGTCTTTTATTCAGTATCAATTTCTACAGTGTTAGTGATAACTGCTGAAATATTACGAAAAATGTGACTTTTTTCAGTATTGTCGGATATATTATTGAGCATTTCTAGAATTTTTCTTGTGAATTTTGTTAGAAATTCAGAGATAGAATTCTAAAACTCGTTGTGTGTCTTAGATAGATTCAGTTTTTTGTTCTTCACTTCTTATGGAATAACGACTAATATTAATCGTTATAGGCTCATCAAGTCATCTTGAGTTACAGAATTTCACATTTGTGGCGTCAGGCGTTTAAAATACATTCCTAGACTGTCTGCGTTAAACAGCATTTTGACTGTATGGTTAAATCATTTTTGGTTTATGGACAATTATTGATTGATTCAGGTGCCTTCTGGCTCTTTTTTACCTATGGGGACGGTATTAATACGTGCCTGGTATGAATTCAGGTATTATTTTGATTATTTCTGTTTCTGTTAACATATTCTACATTAATTGAAGTAAAAAAAATTTTTTTTGAATTAGGCCTCCTTTGATAGGAGAAAAATTGTTTCGTTTTCAATAAAAATTGCCTCGATGGTATTTTTATTTAACTAGCACTACCTATTGAAAAGAAAAAGTACATTTGTTGAGTATGCGTATCTGAAAGTATAAAATTAATGTGTTGATAGAGTTAGTTACTTTCAAAAATGGGGGCTGTTATCTGTTGCCACTTTATATAAAAGTGTTTATTTATCGGTTTATTATAATTAAAAAACAAGCTAAATGATATTGAAAGAGTTCATCTTCAATCCTGAATTTCTTGTTAAAGAAGAAAAATGAATAAAAATGAAAATTTAAATTGCGATTATTTGGTCTATATGATATTACTGAAATATTAATAATTGGTTAGTTTAATAATATCAGTGATGCCATTGCAATTAAAACATTCATATTTGTTATCAATGAAGGATCATTTTCTATCAAGTTACATCAAGATTTATGATAGCTTATAAAAATTTATCGATTATCTAATAATAATTTCGTAATATGTAAAAATATATGGATGAATCAGAACTTTGAATTTGTGAGATAAGTTGAATTATGAGGGTTAATTTCAATTAATGATTATATGAAGTTGTCTTTTTTCTATTGAAAAAATGTTTTGCTTCTCATAAACTGTCGAATGTTTGTTTAATAAAATTTAGAACTGATTTGTTTTCATTCGGAGTAATCACAGATACAAAAAATTATTTTCAAATATTTAATAGGTACTAAGTTACCTCTAGGAGCTAATTTTTCAGTTAGAAACATTCTACTAGTCTTGAAAAAGTGAGTTGGTGGATATATAAGCAAGAATATCAATAAAAAAACTCAAGCGTAGCAAGCCTCCGTAGAAAAAGTAGGTTTCGAGAGAAAGAATTTTGAATTTTGATAGTCACATTAATTGTCTGTAAGTTTATATTCGTTAATTGTATGTTATGATTGTATGAAATTCGTTAGCTGCTGAAAAAATATTGGACAATGTGAGATATAAAAGCATTTTGTCTTGAAAAAACGAAAAATAAATTAAGATGATAAAAGTATGTTACATCATCATATAATTTAAAATAAAACCAATGAAATATAATAAAGTTATGAAATAAAAAAAAAGAAAAAATGAGCATGTGGTTAATTTTTTTAAAAAGAACAGTTTGAAAAAAGAGGAAAAAAAAAGCTTTACGGGAAGTACCGTGGGGTCGATCCGCTCCAAAATTGTTAGCATGGTGCAATAAATTTTAATGAATATTTATTTCAAATTTCGTACATACAGTTCCAAAATTCCGCATTTTATGACCAATATAAAAACAAAAATAGCGGTACGGGCCAATCAGCACTGAAATCAATAGGTCTTGTCCTTGACTCAGTACAAATGTTTGTACCCAATTTTGTGATTATCGGACAAAAATTGCCACCTGTACCGTGGGAACAAGAAATTGACTTTTTTATGTGTATATATATATATATATAAATTTGAGTTAGTGGTGCTAAAATTTTCCTGAGGTCGTGAAACGAAAAACGTACCAACGCCCAACCCTGGGGTCTAATGCCGCACTAAGCGTAATAAGTAGATTTTCTAAAAAAAACCGACTTAAAAATATTTGTTTTGAATTTCAAAATTACACACTTTGAAACAATTAAATTCAAAAATTTACCTGAAGGAAATACCTTGTGTCGATCTACACGAAAATTGGTAGAATGTTATAATCAGTTATAACAAATTTTTTTTCAAAATTAAGCATTTTATAGCCAGACTAAAAGCGAAAAGAAATATCTTTACCGGAAGTATCGTCCGGTCAAACTACACCAAAACTGATAGTTTGCAACAATAAATTATAATAAATTTTTGTCTCAAATTTCGTACATATTGTTCCAATGTTTCTCACTTTATGACCAATATACAAACAAAAATAGCGGTACTAGAAATACTGTCCGATCGATCCATACCAAAATTAGCATTATGTTACAATAAAATATAATAAATATTTGTTTCAAATTTCATACATATTGTTCTAAAATGGTGTATTTTGTGACAAATATAAAAAAAAATAGCAATATACCGGAAGTACTATCCGACCGATCCACGCCAAAATTGGTAGCGTACTACAATAAATTATGATAAATAATTTTTCCAAATTTCATAACTATTGATGCAAAATTAAGCATTTTATAGCTAAAATAAAAACAAAAATGGTGGTACCGGAAAAACCATCCGGCCGATCCGCACCAAAATCAATAGGTTTAGTCCTTGGCTTTGTATAAATGTACTTACAAAATTTCTTGATTATCTGATGAAAATTGCAACCTGTACCATGGGAACGAGAAATAGACTTTATCTCTCTCTCTCTCTCTCTATATATATATATATATATATATATATGAATTTGAGTTATTGGTGCCAAAATTTTCCTGAGATCATGAAATGAGAAACGTACCCACCCCGAACTCTGAGGGCTAATATCGTACCAAGCATTATAAATAGATTTTTTTTTAAAAACTTACTTAAAAACATCAACTTTTAGATAGACACCAACTTATCAGTTGAACGAATATTGCCTGTGAGCACCTGCTTCCAACTCTTACTAATAAACACTGTCTCACTACTTTACACTTAGTACATAGAGATCAAACAAATTATAAACAAGCACAATTTCACCAAATGCAACATCTTATTAGTACTGGATCAGTAAAACTTCATATGCCAATGTACTTTTTAATGTCAAGACATGCTGGCGTAAAAGTAGGCAACCCGAGTGTACTTTGTGGGTACTTTCGATGTTTTGCTTGCAATCGCCAATTTAGAATGCGCAAAAGTGACGTCATTTACACTCTTGAAAAATTTTCTAGTCTCAATTAAATTTCATTTACTTGATTAAGTTATTCTTGTTCATTTCCAGTTTTATCAATTAAAATTTCTTATTTCCAGTTCGCGTCTCGAGGTTATCTACGAATTTTTTTTCTCGAACATTTAGCAGTTGATGAATTTCAAGGGGTGTATTCCACACTGATTTTGCTGATGTGTACCTTCCGCATCTTCATTCGTGGAAGAAGATCTCGAAGTATCAAAATCAATGATCAGGTTAATTCGAGATTGGTTGGTTGAGATTTGAGGTTTGTTATTTTTCATTTAGCCTATTATTGGTAAAAATTCATGTTTTGTCTTTTTAGGATTATTGAATGACGTTTGGAAAGCAACATTTGACTCATGTTTGTCGGCCTTTAATTTAGGATCTATAATTTGAAATTATTGTTGAAATTTTAATGCAGAAAATATTTTAATTTTTTGTGGTTCATTAGTTTTTTCTGCTGGTAATGAAACATATTTCATGTTTCCATTGGAATTTGAATTGCTAAATTTTGGGAAAACTATTTGTGGCGGCGGGTGGTTGATGACGAACGAGTGTGTATTACACACTCGTCGACCACCTAGCGGGCCAGTGGGGTAAAACCCACAAACTATCTTTTGGTGCTCATGGCTGTACATTTTGTCTGTGCTGCTAAACTTGTTTACTGGGCTTGGCCCGCACACGTACAACTTTGTATACACGCAACCAACCTGCATTGGTGTTTGTGTGGTGTCGTGTACTTACATACACACACACCCACACTATTCAATATTGAAATTTGTGCTTTTTGGATCCTATATTTGAGATTTTGCAAGAATTATCCGTTTCATTACAAAAAAAGCAACAAAAAACACTAATAAAGATACAATTTTTACATGTTAACCTAATTTTTTATTTATTTGTATACAAGGTATTTTTGTTGTATGCATTTATCGCCTAAATTTTATGTTCATGGTTTTGACAAAACTACAAAAAACCTGAAATTTTCGCGAAATATAGTTCTTACAAAGGACCAGGTCTGATATAATACTTCGGTCTCTATTAATTTTGTAGTTTCTGGAAAAATTGGAAGAGATAGCACTGAAATTTTCAAGAAATGTAGTCCTCAAATAGGACCAAGACTAATTGGAATTAAGCGCTTATTGGTTTTGTAGTTTCCAGAAAAACTAGATGGTAAAAAATTCCTGGAAAATGGTTTTTTCTTAATTCTGAGAAAACTGTAGAAGAGATCAGGCTGAAATTTTTGCTAGGACAGTTTTCATATACGTTCAAATTTGATAGAAGATTCGTGCCTATTAGTTTGGTAGTTTTAGAGAAAACTGGAAATGAAAAATTTACGGGTGAAAATTTTTAGCACGTTTTTGAAAGAACTACAAAAGAGATAGGGTTGAAATTTTTAAGAAAAGTAGTCCTCATATGGGACCATATCTGGTAGTAGTTTGGTGTCTATTGGTGTAGTAGTTTCCTTGAAAACTTGGGAATGAAAAGTTGCAGGAAAAGTGGTTTTTTACGATTCTGAAAAAATTACTAATTTTTCTCATAAATTTTGGAAATGTGTGACACTGTTTTTATCGCAGTAATCAACTTAAGATTTCAAATTAAGGATGAATTTTCAAATTGGGTTTTCCAGCGAAGTTGTGTTGTGTTAGAGTTTTTACCCAGTTTGCTTGCAAACGTTGTATTATAAAATTTTCCGTTTCACGACAAAAGAAAACTATTGATACCATTTTTCTGTTTTCACCAAATTGTTTTTTTTTTTTTTATACACATACAATAAACATTATCATGAGTACCTACATGTTTGTATCGCTGAAACTTTTGGTTTACGGTTTTGAGAAAATTACAAAAAGGACTGAAATTTTCACGATAGGTCGTCTTATTTAAACCATGTCTGAAAGAAGTTTGATGCCTATTGGTTCTGTCGTTTCCGAGAAAACTGAAGAAAAAAAATTCATGGAAAGTTGATTTTTCAGGATTTTGAAGAAACTACGAAAGGGATCGAGTTGAAATTTACACTATAAATTTTCCTTACGTTAGTGCAAGTTTGATGAAAGTTAGATGCCTATTCGTTCGGTAGTTCTAAAACTGGTTTTTTCAGAATTTTGAGTAAACTACAAAAGGGATCGGGTTGAAATTTTCACAATAGATTTTTTTTATATGTGCTAGTCTGATAGAAGTTTGGTGCGCATTCGTTTGGTTCTTTCCTAGAAAACTGGAAAAGGATTTGGGTTCGTGAAAATACAAAAAGTATAGGGCTGAAATTTTCTCAAAAGGTCGTTCTCATATGGGACTAGGTTTGATAGGAGTTTGTTATCTGATAGTTTATTAATTTCTGAGAAAACAGGAGAACAAATAATTCCTGAAAAATTGGTTTTTCCAGGATTTTTATGAAACTACGAAAGAAATTGGGCTGAATTTTTCTTGATACATCGTTTTTGTGTAGGTCCATGTTTGATAGATGTTTGTTGCTTATTAGTTCAGTAGTTCGCCGACAAAACTTGAAGAAAAACATTTCTGAAAAAATTTTGTGTTCACGGTTTTAAAAAAATAACGGAAGGAATATAGCTGAAATTTTCCCGTGGTAATCTTTATATAAAACCAGGTCCAACGCAGCAGCAGCTCTGTTAGAAAAAGTAGGTTTTCGAAAAATGTAAAATTACGTAGTCACTAAAAAGTTATTGATAGATCGTAATAAATATTTGTTCCGAATCACGTTTCTATTGGTTAGAAATGAGGCATTTTATAGGCGAAATAAAAACAAAAATAGTGTTACCAGAAGTACCGTGTGACCAATCAGCACCAAAATTTATAGCAAGTAGTAATATTTGTTGCAAATAAAATTGAAAATTTTATAGCTAAAACAAGAACGAAAATAGCCATACCGGATGTACCTAATAAGTCAGGTCTTAGTACTAATATTTGTTCCAAATCTTTTGACTATTGCATAAAAATTGAGACTTTTACCGAGGTAACAAGAAATTGTCTTTTATATATATATGAATTTGAGCTATTAGTGCCGAAATTTCCCTTGAGTTATGAAACTAAAAACTTACCTAGCTCCTACCCTAGATCATTCCGTAACACCAAGATTAATAAGTAGATTTTCTGTAGAAACCTGCTATAAAAATTGTTGTAGGAAAGCAAGTCGACTTTGTTGCTTGAAGTATCTTTCTCTTATTTACGGCGCAAGGTGTTGCGAGCATTTTTTTTACATTGCATTAATGTAGATTTTATTTTTATTTTTTTATTTTTTTAATATTATAGATGAAAATTGGCAAATTTTGTTTTCTAACGAAGTATTGCTGTGCTGGAATTTCGTTTATTTATTTCGATCGATGAGTGTATGCAGTTGGCAGGGTGCAACGGGACTCACCTCTGATGTAATATTATTACATTTTTCGAAGTTGTACACACAACATGAAAAATCTTCTCCGCCACTAATAATTGCCTGATTTACAAGACTGAAAGAAAAATAATGGATTTCGTTGGGTGATTTTTGCCCTACAGATTTTTCTGCTAACAAAAGGTTTTTAAATTAATGTAACTTGACCTCCGATGGCTTTCTTTATTATTGAATTACTTGGTTAAAAAATTGATGCAGTAACCATTATTTATTGAATGTGAGTAGGTTCATGAAGTGTCAAGAAAGATTTTGAAAGCGTAGTATCAGATTCTAATCCGAAACTGGCCAAATTTAAATGAATATTTTTTACTGTCAATTTTTATATTATGAAAAAAAACAAAAAAAAAAACGAAAGCAATAAGCTATCCTTGTTTAGATATGAATATGTTAACCATATTTTGTGACTATTGAATGACAAGTGCGACCAATATAGCGGTCAGCATTCTATAGAATATTCTACATTTTTATGACCTGTTGACCTTATTAATTGCTATAAAATACAAATCATCAGGCCAATTTTGATGAAATTTGGTATACTATTAAAATTCATTAAATTCGAAGTCTGTTATAAGTTTTGTGACTATTGATTGAAAATTACAAATTTTACAGCCTTTACACAATCAAAATTCTATATAAACAGACCTACTGTATGGAATGTGTGTCCGATCCAAAGCAAAATCAATAGTCTTATCCTTGTCCCAAAACACATTTGTTTGTCGAATTTTGTAACTATTAATTGCATCAAATTCGCAACTTGTACCGCTTTTGATAGAAAACGTGTATAAAAACACGTAGCTTATTTACGGATTTAACAGATGCATACATGTATATATGTTCGTTTGATCCGGAAAAACATGAAAAAATATAATTCTTATACTGAAACAACCATATATACCAAATTTTGTGACTATTCATTGAAAATTTTACCTGTACCGCAGTTGATACAAATTTAGGTATACCGAACACATAGTGTATGGTCAGTCTGGACCAAAATCAGTAGGTCTCTTCACTGACTGATATTAGAACGTGGGTTTTAAATTTTAAACGTCTAACTTCAACATTGACCATTTTAGAGCAATTTGAATTTCCAAAAAGCAATATAATCAATTCTACCGGATGGATCATCCGTCTGATGTGGACCTAATACAATACGTTTTTTGTCCTTATTACAAAACTCATATGATTGCCAAATTGTGTGATTATTGAATAATTATTGCGGCATATGGGGTGTTCGATAGAAAACGCCTATAAACTGCCCTACCTAACAGACCGTGCGTCTGGCCCGTTCCTAAAACAGTAGGTATGGTCCTTGCACCAAGCCATATTTTTTGTGAAAATTAAGTGAAGATCTGATCAGTTGTAGCCTGTACCGCGTTCTGTAGAAAACACATTCAAAAAAATACCCTTTTGACTTACCAGACCGACTATGCACTCGATCCGCACAAAACTGAAAATATAAAATTCTTGTTCTAAAATAATTATATGTGCCAAATTTTGTGATTAATCGTTCACAGTTTCGACCTGTATGGCGTTTCAAACAAAAATAGGTGTACTGGATGCACCGTACGGCTGACCTGGATCAAACGCAACAGGACACTTTCCTGTCTGAATTCGAATATGAGTTTTAAATTTCGTACTATTAACTTAAAAATTTAACATTTCAGTGCCCTTTTAATTTTCAACCTAATCATGTCTATCGGACGGACCCGTTCATTCGATGCAAACCACAAACAATAAGTGTTGTCCTTGACCCAAAATTCATATGTACGATAAATTTTGAGATCAAAATAGCAAACTGTAAGGCATTTGATTGATAAAGCATGTAAGCTGACCTACTACACGGATTGTACATTCGATCCGTGCCTTAAAAAATGTTTCTATTCTTTATACCAAGACACATCGATCAATATTACGACCTTAGGTAGATGTTAGTATCTATGTATACAAAAGTGAATGTTTGTCTGTTTGTATGTCTGTCTGGTGTATTCTAATAGGGAGGTATTCTATACTTATAAAGAAGCTAACTACTCTCAGTAAGTGGAATAATCAATTATGGAATTGTCTGCATCACTTAAAGCCAGCAGCTAGTATATACATATGTATGAATTTTCAATAATGGTGCCAAAATTTTCCCGAGGTAATGAAATAAAAAACGTAACAACCCCACCGGTGGGTCGGAATACAGGAACGAGATTTTAATAACAATAGATTTTCCTCGAAAAGCTGCTTGAAAATTTATTTTGTGATAGGTTGGAACCACTTGCCTCTGGAGCAGAATGTTGATTATTCTCTGTCACAATTTTACCTACTGTGCGTGCCTGATGAGAATTGTGAGTCAGATTTACTGAATAACTTTTTTTTGTAAAAAAGTACCGTACTTTGGACGAAGTTGGTGCCAGATGAAAAGGTTTAATGCAACAAACCATGAGAAAGAGAATACCTCGCTGTACAGAATTACTTGGGGAATAACTTTCGTTCAAAACATTTTTGTACGTATGAACAACCATTTTAATAAATGTGCAAAAAACTATTTTTGGGTTTTTTGGGGGTGATTTTTGTGCTCCATAAAATTTAGCTTAAGTGGTGATAGTTGAGATGTTCAGTATGTTGGTTCCGGGACTATTACCAACAATTTGAACCAAAATACCGTTTGTTATCTACAGTGTTTTTTAAATTTCATCATTCACTTGAACGTCCTGGACCCATTATTCTTATTTTATTTTTTCACTTGTTCAGTTATTAAGTCTTCCCTGCTTCAAATTATTAATCTACCAGTGCGAACAGAACGACATTTTCTCTCCTGAAAAATGTTTCATGTGGGTGGGGGAGGCAGAGCTCCTTACAGCTCTTAATTTTATTTTATTTTTCGCTCAATTTTTAATCGGTAAATTTTTCTTTGAATTTTCGGAATGTGCAGTTGCTATCAAATTGATATTGTTCGACCACTTTAATCTCCGATTATTTTTTTCCAGTCAGCTTCATTGATTAGTTGTTTGCTCTTGAACTTTTTTTTCTCATGAAGTGGTTCCATTCCTGGCCGCCCATTGCACCGTTCTTTTACACTCACTTTTGAGCGAAAAAGCGAAATACGACTGTTCTTTTTGCTCTTTTAACAGAAACGCTTGTGTGTGATCGCGCACCTTCACTTTTTATTCATGCAAAGTAATAACCAGAAATTTTTGCCACATCAAAGGTTTTTTTTTCGTACTTATTCTTTATCGTCGGCAGTCTCAACGTGGCACTTGAGTGCGAGAGGGGATTTTTGTTTGGCGCACGTTCGTTGGAATTCTAGGCTTAACATTATTTTGTACATTATAGGTTACCGGAGAGACTAAAAGAGACAGCAGGAGAGTGAGGAGAAAAGCGAAACGTGCGTACATAATGAGAGCCACCACAAGCAGAGTATATCAGTGTTGTGTTGTGTGTGCGTTAGTATTGTGTTCTCTACACTGCAATGAGGTATCTTGTGTAAACTACGGTGCTCGTCTTTGCCTTTTTCCTTCGTTTTTCATGATTATTTGTTGAAGTTTATTCTTTTTTGTCTTTTTCACGTTAATTCATACAATTTTGGTCAGAAGCCCGGGATTTTTTTTTTTGAACTTTTGAATTTCATTTTACGTTGCGTGGCTATCTTCATTTTTTTGATATCTGCATGTCTGAAATCGTGTGAAATTTCAAGGAGTTGTTGGTGGTTCGGTCGTCAGCATTCGCCATGGGATCGGTGTACGCTCGTAATAATTTTAGACGCTGTCTGTCGCAGTATTCTTCGACCAGACTCGCTGGACGTGATTTCCCTATGACTTCGCAAAATGTCGTACAAGATTCGGCTGGTATTCGAGACGGTCGTCCATTGGCTTGGCTACCCAGACATTCGGTCACCAGACGCACAGCTAAGATAACAAGGTAGTTATTTTTTCCTCCATTTTTTCTTCGGTTGGTACGTTGGATACCATGCAAGGATGCTGGGTTTGTTCTCTCTGCAGTGAAAATTGATACACATTTTATTTTACTTGGCTCCAGCCAAATGTGTTATACTGTTGATTGACCATACTGTATGTCTATGTCCATCGAGTGCTTCGACCACATTTCCAAATTATTGGCTCGTAGTTACGATTTGTTCAATGAGAATTGATACTCATTTAATTTTGGTATACTTCAAATTTGCTATCTTACCGTCTTGTTTGTACTGAGTATTTTGTTTCATTTCAGACTTGATACTAGTTAGTTTCTCGAGGTGATACAAAACTAAAATATTCTTTAAAAATCCAAATATGTTGAACCTGAATGCGAGGTCTTGTACTGTCGAATCGACAAATCGCTAATTTCTGTGAAAATTGTGGGAAATTGATGATCAAATTTCGATAAATCGGTAAATTCGAATTACTCGTGTAACTATTTAATCTTATGTGTTTGATTTCGAAATAATAGATCTTAAATTTTAATCATTATCAAAAATGTTTTTCCTTTTGTACAATCAAAAAACTACTAAATTGAATATCAAAAATAGAAAAAAAAAAACAAAACAAAACTTCAGTTAAGAATGTGAAATCACGTTATTCATGCTTACCAAAAAAAAATTGAAAATATTTCCTTATGTTTGGAAAAACTGACAGATGTAACTTTTAAGGGGAGTATGAATGCTTTAGATATATCCCTTCGCTGCCCTTACCTGCATTTATTTTGAGACAAATTTTTTACAGAAAAATTAATACTTTATTTTTTATATATTTTCGTTTTGGTCTATGTTCATCGGTGCCACAATAAAATATCGAAACAAAATACTTTGAATAGGCTTAGTTCTTGCGGGATTTAAGAATTGGTTCTTATTTTTTTATCTTTTTTTTTTCAACTCACTTCCGTTTATTTTATGAACGCAGACTGAAGAAGTTCAGTAACCTCGGAACCGTTGTTCGAATTGTTTTCACTTTCGTTTCCGTGAAACGATTCTGACATAAGTACCTACGTTTGTATTTTTTTTTTGTCTTGACAGAAGCCTAGTCTTGACACTTGACAGTGATATTTTATTCGTATCAATAAATGCTGCGTTTGATAAAATTTTAGTGACCCAATATTTTTCATTATTATCACAACAATTTTGCCATTTTTACAGTTTTGAACTACGTATGTCGTTAGATTGGAAACCGCATTAAATTGATAAAATTTTTGTAGCGAGGGAATGCCATCATTTTAGGTTTTTGAAAACTTTCCTACAATCACGTAATGATATTTGTATTTTTTTCGTTCCTCAAAGCCTCCAGAAATCAAGGAACCTACAATGTAGTGTGTGGTTGAAAAAATATTTTTGTCATTTATTCTGTGTGCAGGAGTATTAAATTCGATTTTAGTATGAATTGTTTATACATTTTTTATGATGACTGATGATTATGGTGAATTATGATTTACTGATTGACAACGCTCGTCAAAGTGTAGTTTCATTTTCACCATAAGGTTTTTTTTATTTGTTTACGTCTGTACAGCTGAATCACTGGATGAGGGCGTCAATTCAGGGAGATGAGTAGGTATATTCATTTTTTCTTACAGTAATTGAAAAAAATAAAATAATTTTGTGATTTAATTGTGAGTATTCGATTTTGAACACTGGTTGAAAATATCTGGTATTTTTGAATTTTTTAGTTACTACTTTTGAATTGTTTTTTTTGTCGAGTTTCCTGCTAAATAAGAGTTGAACATGCAAATTTATGAAAGCGAAGTTTGGAATTTCGTTGAAAAATATTTCAATCAGACTTTTAAATTTCATCACTTGAAATGTGTAGTAACTGTCAACCAATATTATGATTTAGTTCAGAATTTTCTGCATAATGGAATGAATAATTATTGAGGCTATCCGGATCTCTGGTTCTTTCCCCCTCTATTTTATGAAAGAAAAATCATAGCTGTATTAGAATTCAAACGCTGTTTTTGTTGAATTAAGCCTTTTGGATGGTTGTTTCATTATTTAAGCCATTTCGGGGATTATTTTATCTGAAATTAATTTGAGAAGCTTCAAGGAATCAAATATGAAAAATGAAAAAGTATCATCATTTTTTTGCTTAATTAGTGCGTATATGTGTTGAAAGTGCTTGAAAAGCACTAGCATGACCTCAAAAAAGTCATTAAAAGTTTTGGGGTTCGATTCTATTGCATTTTTTGGGAACTGATAGAATGATAGTTCTTTTATTAAACTATTCCTATACATATATTTATCTACGTGTTAAGTTTTATGAATTTTTCTCGTTAACTAATGAAAGTTGAGTATAATCAGTTTTGAAAGTTTTGAGAGGTAAAACTCTTCGCTGACCAAGTTCAAGTTGGCCATGGTCCTCCGTAGGTGGTAAAATAATTTTTCTTGTGTGTCCGACGTTGACCTGCTGAACAGAATATGACTAGGGTAAATTCTTTTTTTCTTTTTTTATTGTATTTGATGACGTCATATCCATAAATGCATGTGCGTTATTTGGTTTTGTCAAGTTCTCTTCTATTCTAATTGTAAAACTTAGGGCAATGTATTCGTGATTTTTCTTCCTCTTTGCTCTCATAGGTATGTTTGGGAAACAATTTTTTATGGTGTAAACTTACTAATGTTTTACAAATTAAACAGTTGATATCGTAATTTTTCTAGGAGTTCAACAGATTCTCCGAATGATTAGTTTCTTTTCGTACCTTTTATTTTTTCAATTCCGAGAATAAAAATTTATAACAAATGTGCATTTGTGAAATTTTCAACTCGTTTTCCATTTTTTAGATTTATTTCATATTTTCAAACGTATTTAAAATAATTCGTAAAAATAGTTTCATAACTGGTATAAATAGAACATTTCAAAAGGTCTTTTTTATCGAAAAGCAATTAAAGTCATATTATAAACCTTATGAGTCATGTCTATGTTTATACGTTTCTCGTTCTGGAACGATTGAAAAGCCTTTGAATTTATTTTTACGTCGTATAAAGTTATAATTATTCTCGTTACAGAGTTTCAACTTTGAATAATACGATTGCCTCCGTGGACTATGTATGTATAATTTACGTACTTCCTTTCGCAACCATCCTGATTTCGTAAAAACGAACTTAAAAATCGCAGTTCAGCCGTAGCCTGTGTATTTTTCACAATTTGTGTTCAACATATTTTTATTTGTTCTACCACTCCAATATGGCCAGTAAAAATTATTATTTTTTGGCTGAGTAGAAAAAAAGTTATTCTGTCTAAAATTTATTGCCTCCTCCCACGACCTTCCGCTGGCGAGAAAACTGAGCTCTTGATAATTTTTGTGCTGCAGCGTAGAAACAATATAACGTATCCTATCAAGGCGTTAAAATTTTTTTTCTTCTCATTTATTGTAAAAAAATTGAAGTTTCTTATGAAGAATTGTATATTATTATAGCTGTTCCTCGCAGCTTCACTCGCGTAATGTTTCTTTATCAGTGTTTGACTTCTTTCCTTATTTTCACAACTTTTTGTGGCCCTAAATGTTTCAACAATAATTTTTTTAATCAATAATTGAACCAGATCGAAAAATATACCCTGTGATTTATCACTCAGTTATATACAAAAAAATTACCTTTACCATCTTTGGTGTACCGAATGGGTCCATGAATTGATTTAATCTAAAATTGGGCCAGAAATTTTAATTCAGCCTCCTCTCTTGAAAAACAAATCATACGATGTATCTTCTCAGAACAGGTTCAAAATAATTATTTTTTGCGTAATTATATCTGCGTTCCAGTGCACATTTTCCAAAAAATATTAATTTAACGAATTGAAGAATAATTCATTTTTACAATTTCGATTTCAGTTTTTTTTATAAGTTTCATTGTTTTCTCGCTAGAACACTGCAAAGTTAGTTCAATTATTAAAATTTATTCAAAATATAGGCCTACTTTATCATAATTGCGCCCTTCCAATGCTGGTCATCTTATAGTTCAATAACATAAATTAAATTAATTTCAAGAGTTCTATGGCAAAAATTAATGATAAACAGTAAAAACCAAGTCTCCTATCAATGATTATAGTAATAATTATGACGCATGGGGGTGTCCATGATTTTTGTTAGGAGGGAGCATTCATTTTGAGACGTACTTATAGTTAGGCCCTGGGAGAAGATATATTTTCCACAAAAATGTTTGTTTTTTATTGCCCACTACAAAAAAACATGATTAACAAAAACAAGATCAAAAATTTCTCATTAAAAAATAAAGAAAGTGAGTTACTTATAGTTACAATAATAACTAATTAGACAGCCAAACAACTGTATGTAAATACGGTTTTTTTTCATTTGTTTTTTTTTTTTTTTTTTTTTGGGAAAGCGGCAATGAAGAATGAACATTTTTTTAGTGCTATGGTATCATCCAAAACCTGTTAGTAAGTATTTCTCAACATTAATGCTCCCTCAAACAAAAATTATGGAAACCCTTCTGCATCATAATTATTACTATAATTATTATTAGGAGACTTGTTTTTCTTGATTATCATTGATTCTTGACGTACAAAACTTTTAAATTATAATATTATTTATGTTTTTAAATTATAAAATATCCAGTATTGATAGGCGCAGTTACGAAAAAGGAAGCCTACAATTTAAATTAATTTTGAAACTTGAACTAACTCTACGATGCCCTAGCGGAAAAATCGTGCATTTTATAAAAAAAAAAGTTTTGGGATCGAAATTGTAGAAAATTAATTATTCTTCAATTTATTAGTTAAATATTTTTTGGAAAAAGTGCGCTGGAACGGAGATATTAGGTATATGGAAAAAACCATTTTTTGAACCTGTTTTGAGGTTTTTTTCTAGGTTCCACCAAAAAATTTAAGGTGCAAAATATAGCCTCGAAAACTACTCCCATAGACCTATTAATCGCGCCAATTTCTAGAATTCCCGCAAAACTTTCTCCAAAACCAGGGTTTTAATTACGTATATCCTGAACTATAAATGTTTTGTCTGTTTTCTGTTTTCATAAATGGTAAAAATTAGTTACTTAGACTTCCATGATGACTATAAACCTTCCTTGGAATAATGTAATTTTGTCCGGAAAATCTCATGAAAATCTATCCAGCAATTCTGTAGTGATAGTGTTCCCAAAAATTTTTAGCCCTTGTATTTTATAATATTTGGAGATAAAGATGTAGAGATGTATAGATTTTCACTCCAATAAATAATAGTAAATTAAAGTTATTCGGTTGTTCAATTTGTATCGATTATATCTAATTTTTGTGGGAAACAGAGTTATTATTTACCCTTACATGTAGTTGTTCTTTATTATACAGGACTGTGGCGTAGTCAGGGTTTCTTCAAGGGATAGTGGCAAAAAAATTTGATAATATGACTTTTTTTTACTTGTCACTTTTGAAAATTTAAGAAAATTTGAGAAATTTAGCATCTGTGAACTTGTTGTCGCATATTTATTACTAAATTTTTTCCAAATATGCAAAATGATTAGAAAAGTAAAAAAAAAGCATTAGGCAATCGCCTCCTTTACCTGCCTTTGCTACACCCGTGGTACGGGAAATGCACTTTTGTGATCAATATCTTTACACCTTAATATCATGCTTATAGTGAATCGAAATGTTTGATTATTTCTTAATATTTTGAAATTTTGATGAAAAGAGTCAGACCAAATAAGTAATAGTTTTATTCCGAAGGTCATCGGAGTTTTATTCATATTCATTCGACTGTTTCAAATTATCGCATTGGTTGGGAATTTTGTGAGCATAACTGAAAATAAGAAAAAACAACTATTACAACATTTGTTAATGGAATTTCATGCATGATAAATATTTTACAAATCATTTTTGTTAAATGCTGGCTAAGGACATAGAAAATGTGGGTATTTATTTTTTATTTATCTGCGTAGGAATATGATTATTCAAAATATTACTGCATTATATAATTTTAGTCGTCTCCAAAGCTTCACTTGTATTTTCTCAGTCTATAGTCAAGTTAACCTATTGATTATTTAGAATGTGTACAGTCGTCGACGTAGGCTGTATCTAGTTACATCATTTCCTTCTTAAAAGCTCCTACAGTATTTCCATAATATTGAATGAAATCATCATGTAGGATGCTGGATCAAATCCCCAAGCCAGCAGTCTTGCAAACTCGAATCAATTAAACTTAATCGAATTTTGAAAAACCCTGATAGGAATTAATTCGAGTTGAAAGCCTATGTATATTTTACTGGACACATTAAGTAATTTCAAAAATTCTGGAGTGATATTGAGACCTTTATGGAAGTTAGAATTGAAGAATAAAACAAAAATTTTGATACCATTAATAGGAATTTTAATACAACTTATTGCTTTAGGATGACGAGGTATGTAAAATAATATTAAAATTCTTATTACCAGGTAAAAGAAGAAAGGAATTGTTCACCAGGATGAGGAATGCAGTTTTAAAATTTGAAATGGATAAAAGTGCTGATTTCCTATTATCTGTTATCTAAATGAGAGAAATATGTCACACTATACCACTGAATTGGCTTTCAAGAAAACTTCTACTTCAAAATTCGTGAGCGATAGACAAATTTTTACTATCAAATTTTCTGAATCTAAAAATATTGATTGTAGATGATTCTCTCCATTTCACTTGAAATCCTATCATCACCTCTTAGAAGTTCATGAAAGTTTTACATGTAATAGCCAGAATTAGTCCCAAAAATATTTCTACCTCAGAATATTAAAGAAGAAGCAGAATTGTCCTTCAGTGTAAATACTACAATTTATGAACATGAAGCAGATGAGGGATCCAAAATATTTGACTAAATTCCTATTTTTCAACTCAAATTAATTCCTATTATGAGGTTTGTCAAAGTTTGTTTAAGTCTCATTGTCCTATTTGAGTTTTCTGCATTTATAATTTTTTCATTTCAGAATATTTTCGATTTTATATAGTAAAAAAATAATGTACATATTTACAGTTTTAATTTTTAAAACAGGAGAAAAGCTATTTTCCTCTTTTTTATAACTATAAATTTTCGTGTTTGAATAATTAATTCTGAGGTGAAAAATTCCATCAGGTTTCCTTGTATTTTATCCAGATAAATTTTAAGAGATTTTTAAACAGCTCTAATAAGAAAATGTAAAAATGTAAAAATATTAAAAAATGTGTGATTTGCAGGTTAGTTCAATTTCCTGTTCGGTTTTTACAAAATGTTCTATTTTTAACTTGGTTTTGAATGAGTAGCAAGTTATTTCACACCTTCACTTAAGAAGTTTTGTGACTTTTACTAGTGGAAGTATGAAAAGTGATGAATGGGTTAAAAATACATTGGATAAAATCTGACTGTTTTTGTTTTTGATGTGACGTCTTTTTATTTTTCCGAACTAGTCGCATATTTTAAATGCTTTTTCCTTGAAATTTAATAAAGAATAATTTAATGTTATATTTCGAAATACAGTTGTTGCCTCAGTTTGCAAAATTAAAAAACTTTCGTGTTCTAATCTTATTGAAGGAATATTTGCGTGAGAGATAACTGATACGATTGTTAATTCATTTAAAGTTAGTGGTCCATTGACAATTTTATTGTTTGGCTGTATTTTTTCAATCCTCTTCTTCTTAATTGGTTTTTGTCTATCGATTTTGAGTGCATTTGTGTGAAGTAATGTTGGAAGGGCGTAGCCCAGGGGGTAAAGGGAGCGATGGTCCCTCCATGAATTTATTTTTGTTGTTTTTTTTGCTTGTCACTTGAAATTTGGAAAAAATTTTGGTAATAAATATGGGATAGCGTGTTTCCTCATATTTTATAAATTTTCAAAAGTGATAAGCAAAAAAAAAGATCATCTGATAATTTTTTGCCCCTCCTTGAATAAATCCTGGCTACATTCCTCTTGCAAAACGCTGGTAAGTTCCTCCTTTCCAAGTTTGGGCTATAGCCAGCCAAAATTGAAAGGAAAAATGAAAGTTATGTTGTCAATATCCCCACAAATTTGTAAAAATTAACAAAACTGGATACAAGGGAGTAAGTTAATAATGTTACTATTTTCACTTTTCTTTTAAATTTCTCTCCACGTTTGAGGAGGAAAGAGAAGAGGTTTCCGTTTTTTAAATAGCTACCCTACATATTTTTCACCTCTGGTTGGAAGATATGGAAAAATGAGTTCCATCATTTTATTTTTAAGGAAAAAATACAAAAACAAAATATACTTTCACATTCTGTAAAAACTCGATAGTTTTGAAAAAAAAAGTTTGAAAATTAAAATTTAGTTGAAATTTTTCATATAAACTGAAGCAAAATTTCGTCTTCGTTCCTTCAACCCCACCCCTTCCCGTCTCAGAAACAATTTCGATTTAGTTTTTCGTAATTGTTTTTCTAGAAAACCATTAAGTTTTCATCACAGATAGGTAAGATATGGCCTACCTTTTTTATGTATTTTTTCCTTCCAAATGAAACTATTTAAAAGATACAGCTATTTGAAAAGTAGCTACCTCTTTTCTTTCGTCCCCGAAAGTAAGTAAAACTTCGAGAAAATTAAGTGAAAATAAATAACATGAATATCTACTCCCTTACACCAAATTTCGTTCATTTTTGTCAATTTGTGGGAAGTTAACATGAAATTTTTAATTTTATTTTTCACTTTGGGAGCTATAACTCAGAAAGGGAACATTTCTTAGAATTTTGCGTAGGAACGTAGTTGTTTTTTCAACCCCAAATATCGATCTTGTAAGTTGAACCGTTTAACTTCCGGACACTTCGCACAGTGTATTGGCTACAAGAAAAGATGATAGTATGAAACTTAAATTGAAGGCGTTTGACCCAAGTTTTTCATTTCAGTTCAAAAATTATGAGAATTAGAATTCTTTCAAAACTTTTACTCGATCAATTGACCAGAAATACATCGGGCACGAGAAAAGCAATTATCATAATATAACAAACGAGAAACTGAAGAAAAATACCTAACTATTGTTAGACTATCAATTTTTAGGATGAGTATAATATGTCTTTTGAAAAATAAAATTATCTTCCGAGTAGAAAAACCGCAAAAGATAACCCGAATCCAGTCAGTTCCATCATGTGATAAATTTATCCGATAGGTTTAGCCCATAAAATTTTCGTTCGCTTCGTTCTCGTTCTTAGTTGAATTGATTAAACCAGAACATGTTTAACGTGCCTGTTAAGCTACGTTTACACCGAACGAACATTCGCTGTTCGTTCGATCTTCTCGACCTACTTTTCGTTGGGGCAGGGTGGGTTTCACACCAAACGAACAAACGTTTTTTTTTTTTTTTCTCGTTTGGTTTAAACAGCCAAAACGATGTTCGTTATCTATAGTCTGTTCCAAATAAGAAGGTAATTTTCTTCCCGTAATACACCGATTTTGCAACGGGTAATAGAGGTGAGAGGAAAAAGGATATACACTGGACGCAAAACGAAGTACGCCTATTTCTATACCATTTTCATTTTGCCTGTACTCTGTTCCAAAAGAAATACGCAAGAATTCTTGAAGGCGTAAAACAGGCGGCCTCAAATAAACGTTTCGGAAGTTTATTCAAATTTGTTTGTCAAAATTTAAAATTTAAACGAACGGACGAATTCTGTTTCGCGTCCAGTGTGAATCCGTTCCGTTTCCTCCTCCAGCCCCCCGCCTGTATGCGCCTTCAAAACAAAGTACCTTTCTATTTGGAATAGACTAGGCGAACAGCAACGAACATTCTTGTTACCCAGTTCCGCATCGAACGAACAGCGAATGATTGTTCGGTGTCAACGAAGCTTTACAGGATGGAACGAAAAAAAAGTTCGTTGCTCGCATGTTCGTTTCGTGTAAACGTAGCTTTCCTGGTATGATGTATTGAAAACCTTGCAACCGTAGGTATCATATGCATGCATGTTCCGTAAATATAGGTGACAGACGAGTACGGCGCATACCCGGTATACTTTATGACAGAACGAAGAAAAAAAAAAAACTACGGTGCATTAAAAATATAGGTGACGTAATATGTTTAAAAAAAATAGATAATTTTGATCGATCTTAGCGCTTACTTTCAACTTGGTTTTTATTACTGCAAAACGAGTGACAGAAAGTGAAAGTGAAAGCGGAAAGAATTTGGTTGAAAACAATTAACGTGGATGGTAAAATGCCGTAATTAAGAATTTATTACCATAAAATCCAAGGTTAGTGATTCCGAACGACGTACATTAAGTCGAGTGAAGAAAAACGTACTATACGAAATAATTTCTCATTCTTAAAACGACAATTGAATACGGTATTAGTGGATATCCGTTGTTTTCCAGTTAGCTGACTGCTACCGGCCACGCCGTTAGTCCAAGTTAACTAATGGAAAGAGTTTGGAACTGTTATTAGTGCTTTTTAAATATAGGCTGGTCGATTCTGCGATATTTGCCTGCTAGTTTCAGGTTAAAAAAGTACGAAAAACTATCGATAGTTGTGTCGATTTTTTATTGGTAGAAACCGATTTTCAAAGAATTATAATTGTGTTCCGGTTTTCTCAGAAACTACAGACCCAGTTGGTACCAAACTCCTATCAGACCAGTCCCATACAAGGAATACCTTTTACAAAAATTTTAGCCTAATCCGATTGATAGTTTTCTCAAAACCATGAACCAAATTTTTTTATTCTCCAGTTTTCTCAAAAACTACCAAATTGGTAGGCACCAAACTTCTATCAAACTTGCATCTATAGAAGGATGATCTATGGGGAAAATTCCAGCCCCATCACTTCTGTCATTTTCTCAGAATCCTGGAAAAACGACTTTTCCCAAAAATTTTTGTTTTTCAGTTTTCTTGGAAACTGATGAACTGATGAGAACCAAACTTCTTTCAGACCTGCTCCTATATAATAACTACGTTTCATATAAATTTTAGCCCTATCCCTTTTGCAGTTTTCTCAAAACCATGACCATTAAGAGAGAAAGCTCAAAATAGATAGAGAAAGAGAAATTTTTCAATTCTCATGTATTGTTGGCCCTTTAATTTAGAAACTCGAATCCTAACAAATGAGTGAGGAAAAGAGAGAAGAGAATAGTATATTACACACCAAGGTTCAAAAGTGAGCAATTATATTTGAGGGAATTTGAGAAACAAGCGCAGCGAGTGAGAAATTCCAGAGTCATGTAAACCCACTTTTGAATCTTGTTGAGGAGGATATTTTATATAATTAATGATCAGAAAGAAACGAAACATTAAAATTCCATCATAATGATGAGTCCTTCTTAGAAATTATAAAAAATGGAATGAAATATCAACATTTTCATTGTGGCAGATTTAACGTCTCATTTAGAAAATGTAACCTCTACCTCGATGTAAACTGAACATGCTTCCATGTAAAAAGGTGCTTCAAATGTTTATATGGAGGTGCGTTCACTTTATATCGAGATTATATTCATCAGTGATATGAGCTACTTTTCACTTGAAAAATACCAGCGTAAACATTGCTTTTCTGATCATATATTATGTTAAAAGTTTTTTCAGTTTCCTTTTCCTCGTCTTCATAGCATTACAGACATTACCAACGGAGCGCATTTGCCTATTATATACTTAATAAATAAATACATAGTAATTAGAGAGTATCCAATGCTGCTATGCAGCAATAATCCACGGACCTACGTAAATCCGTAAACTATAAATGTATCTGAATTATCGATTAATCAGGTACACAATGAAAAAAAAATTTAAGAGTTAGACTGAAACTGAAATCTACATATCCAATTATATCTGTTACTATGATCGCGTGATAATGTTGCAAAAGTGACTTTTGTATTTAAGATAATAATTTAGTAATATCTTTCAATCATTTCTTCGCACAAAGCGTAACAATCAGACGAGATAAAGTTAAATAAAGAGACAAGTACTCAAGACAAAAGAAGAATGAAGTTACGTAGTCCATAATAACCGGTCTAAGGTAGTACCTTGGACAGAGGTGAAGTGAATGGAATACTTGTTCTACTGAGGGTATTTATCGCTCCAACTAATGGCAATGGATATTTATTTTGAACATCACATGCTAGAAAGAACAGTGAGACGTAAATATCAAAAAAGCTATGCATATTGGTAACGAACCCTGTGTGTGCACTTTCTTGTATTGATGCAGTAGATAAGCAGGTTTTCTGACTCAGGACTTCGCGATAATGAAATTTACTATTACTTTGATGGGCAAAATTTTGTTTCAAAATTCGAAGATGATAGCTTTATGTGAGAACAGACAGTTCATTTTTTGATATTTAACGTGAAAATACGTTCAGTTTTATCATAGGTAGGTGCTGTACAGTATAAGCTCAAATCATAAATTTTCTTTTTTTTATATTGAACCGTCACAGTCCACATGTGAGTAATGTTTTTTAGCCTGCTTTCAGCGAATTCAAGTCTAATGTTTCTCGTAAATTTTTGTGTTTTCGAAATTTTTCATTAGCCTTTGAACTCTTTGTGATGAAGATCTGTTTAATCTGTTATTGCTCTTATACATATTTCTTCTATAATATGAGCGATAGTTGTATATATGTTTGAATGTATGAATGTATGTATCCATGTATGTATGTATTGTACGTGAACGCGTCTGGATAACTAGACCAACAATGTGGCTGAAATTTACGGGATATTGGCTTTTGGGAGCAAGAAAATGATTTAGATTGGTCCCAAGCATTAGCGTAGGCAGGATTTTAGTTAGGGGGGCTCACTTAAATATTCCCCAGTACACCCCCCCAAAAAAAAATAATGGACATGAGCGGTCTTAAATTTTTCTTTAAAAACAATTTTTTGGGGGAAATTTGGGGGGCTCGGGCCTCCTCTGCCCCCAGGCTACGCTTATGGTCCCAATTTTGAGAAAATTTGTTAAACATAAGTATTAGCCTCTCAATCTACCTATCAGCAGTAAGTGATGACAGTTAACGATGAAAAATTCGCCTCAAACGGATGTTTTTTACCAAGTTTGCATGCAGACGGGGTATTAAAATTAACCTCATGAATGGTTTCATATTACTTCAATTTCCTGGGTAGTAATTATGTACAAACTGTTTCCTACTTAAATATTGAAAGAGCTAACGTATTTCATTCACTCAAGCCTTTGAAAAGGCCTTGGAATACAGTGAATATTTCCAAAATATTTTCTTAAAATCTATGGGAAATAAGCAGATAGGTTACATAACATGTTTTTTAGGAAATTGATGGGGAAATTGAATAAAGTAATATAAACAGTACCTCACATCGAAAATTTTTATCTTCGAAAAATACAAAAACAAATTACATAAATTTTCATAAATATTGTCTCTTAGAACATTCTTAAAAATTCAAATATCAACCAAATGGTACCAAATATTTCATGTATAGTGACTAGAGTCCACCTATCAAATGTCGCTAGTTGAGCGATTTTGTTTGCGTAAGCTGGAAAAAAATCATATTAAAAACGGAATAAATGACAATTTAATAATTTTCCAAGTTTCATAGTGTTGCCCTTTCAGTCGTTGGGGGCCGCAACCCATCATATATCGTCATCAATTAAGTTACTTCACCTATCATGAGCCATTGACTTCACTTCTGCGAAAGTCGTTGTATAAGGTAAACTCATAATATATTAATGTATCGCCTAAATTTTCGGTTCAGGATTTTGATAAAACTATAAAAAGGACACTGCTTTCACGAAAGGTAGTCTTTATATGTATAGGACCAGGTCAGAAAGAATTAAGTTTGGTTCGTATTGGTTCAGTAGTTTCCGAGAAAATTGGAAAACAGAAAATCCCTGGAAAAGTGGTTTTTCTAGGATTTTGAAGAAACTGCAAAAGGGATAGAGCTAAAATTTTCACAACAGATTTCCCTTATGTTAGCTTAAGTTTGATAGAAGTTTGGTACCTGTACACATGGTAGTTTCCGAGAAAACTAGGAGAGAATAATTTGCTGGAAAACTGGTTTTTTCCAGATTTTGAGGAAACTACGGAAGGGATTGGTTTGAAATTTTCCTGATAAATTTTCCTTACATATGTGTATATAAGTCTGTCAGAAGTTTGGTGGCTATTCCTAGAAAACTGGAATAGAAATTTGTTTTTCGGTTTTGAGAAAACTACAAAAGGGATAATGCTGAAATTTTCACAATACATCGTTCTTAAGCCGGTCCCACACAACGGGTGTATTTGGTGAACATTCGACATTCGTCTGCATTCACGCACCATGTGGGAGAAATGCCAATGTGAATGTTCGGCATTACCGAAAATTCTGCGAACATTCGTCCAGGTTCTGGCAGTTGTTGGTAAATAATACACGAGTCAAAGGGATGACGAATATTCCATGTGAACAAATATTTGTGAATCGTGAAGTTCGTATATTTGTGGTGTAGTGTAGGAGCCGTAAAGTGGTAAGGCAAATGTTTGGGCCGAATATTTGCCGAATAACATTGGTCAAATACATGCGTCATGTGGGACTGGCTTTATGTGTGTTCAAGTCAGATTATAGAAGTTTGGTGTCTATTAGTTTAGTAGTTTGCCAAAAAAACTGGAAAAGAAAAAAATTTCTTGAGAAAATTTTGTGTTCAAGATTTTAAAATACTACGAAAGTAATAGAGCAAAAGTTGTCTTTACATAAGATCAGGTCTGATAGGAGTTTGTTTCTTATTGATTTAGTAGTTTCCGAGCAAAATGTACCTAAAACAAAAATAAAAAATTGCTGGAGAAAAGCAAGTTGACTGTGTTGCTTGAATTATATTTTTCTTACACTCGCGCAAGGGATTACGAGCGTCTTTTCCGCATTGCATCAATTTAGGTTTTATTTTTATTTTATTTTTAATATTGTAGATGAAAATTGAATAACTGGATTTTCTAGCGAAGTATGGCTACGCTAGAGATTTTTAAATCTGCAATTTTTTATTATCAAATTTTATTATTAACGCTAAACACAGCTGATACAAGATGTTTCATATTAAATCTTGAATCGTAGTTAATAATTAATATTGGCTTCTCGTATTGAACTTTGTTAATGAATTTTGAATTTGGATATTGAATTCATAAAATGGTTTTTTACTTTTTTGTGTACAGCTGCTTTTCTGAGCTAAGCTTGGTGAACCAAGCACCATATTCTTATACTCAGTAAATCGACTTGCGGTTTCATTCATTGTCAGTGGCATTGGCTTCCCGGTTGCTAGCCAGAAAAAATTTCAAGAAGAAAGGGTTGTTGAAAATATTTGTTTATGATTTTCGTCTGTTTCCTCCACCCTCTCCTTCGCCCATGAAAATCGTAAAATTGGGATTTTCATTTCGGGGTCGCTCAACATCCCCGTCGTTACGCTGATGGTTTCATTTGTGTTGATGTTTCAAGTGATTTTTCGTTAAAGGCGGGTGCAGGACTTGACTTTTGAACTAAATTTACTTGATCATGGATCGTCATATGGCTCAATGATCAAAGATTAGATAGTAATTTGGCAGTGAAAATAAATTATGTTTGTTGACATTCCTTTTTGAAACGAGGGGCGAGGGAGACACGAATGTTTGTTTTGAATTTTTTGGGTGAACACAAATGGATTACAGGACAGCTTCTCAGCTCGTACTGTCATGACAACCACATTACGTACGTCTATGTTTAGGTACCTAAAGCAATATCGCCCATGCTATGACATTTTTGCTCGGTTTATCTGTTCCCGATTGTAGAAGAATGAGGATCGTCATCTGGAGATCAGATAAAGTTGGAGAATGTACTGGATAATCGTTCGAGGGAAAGAAAATATATGTTTGTAATTGCGACATTACTACGTTACGCCTAACTTAAGTCTGTTTTTTTCAATATAGCCCACGCATTCAGAGAAACGTAGGTAGGCTACAGCAGTTAAGGTAATTATTAAAATTCACGATAACAACGGAATTAAATTGACCGCCCGACATGGCTATGCGCAGAAGGTTGTTGACAACATCAACGCCAAGAATAAACTTTGATTGTATCCTGCATATCATGCAATATTTTGTATAACTTCATATTTTTCTTCTGACTGTATTTTTATACTATACCCACCTATACGTATCTACTGATGCAGCTATTCCCAACCCCTTTTCTCCCCTAAATCTTTTTTGAGTTGGCATATTAGTTTTTATTACTCAACCATTTTGACGTGGAATAGACGAAGTGAAAATCGATGTAACGCTAAAATGGCGAATGCCAAAACTTGCTGATATTATTACCGAAGACCAGAATTTTGTTCCAATTGAACAAGATTTCCACCATTATAGTACTTTTTCCGCTGTACCTACTGAGAATTGAATGATGGGCTACTCGAATTAGTCACGCTTGTTGAGGTTTTTTTTTCTTTTTTTTTCTCGATTTTCTCATAGTTTTTCAAGTGTTTTGCGGTAAAATACAATGCGTGTTCGTTCTCACCCCCAGATGAAACGATTTTCATCGATTTCTGAGAACAGTGTATTATGCGTGTTGCGTATTTTTTTTTTTAAACTCATTTCTTTCTCATTTACGCTAGCCTTGTTTGTTTTATGTAATTTGGATGTGTTCCTCGACCGACAAAAAAGTATTCTGATTTGTATTTCGTCAACTTTTATGGCTATATGCATGTAATAACTCGCGAGTGAAAAATTTTTCATTTCTCATCGTTTATGAGTGTTTATTATGGTCTAGTACGTCTAGGTGGTCTCGGTTTCTCTATAAAATTTGAGTTTGTTTACGAGCCATTTGCTTGTCGTCGCATCTTCTTGTCCATTTCATTGTGATTAGTTTTTGTGCGGGTGTAGGTCGCGTTTGCTACCTTTACTACATTTCATGTTGCATTAAAAAAACATTTTATGTTCGACTTTTTGCCAAAGTACCAAATTTCTGTAACTCAGTATTGCATAAGTTTAAACTATCATGCTATAGTATTTATTACATACTTGCAAAATCTGTGAAAAAGTTTCTGAAAATTTCAATTCTTGCTTTACTGTTACTCAGAAACGATATAATAAGTATGTTATTTGCTGGTTCAGAGTTTTGTTCAATTGATTTTTTCGTGCGAGTTTCTCATTACTGTGATGGAATCACTATTTCACCGAATTTTGCTTGCTGTACGTATGTCTTTTCTGATCTTTTTCTTTAACTTTTTTTCAACTATCTACCTAACTGAGAAAAATCATAAATCTACCGATCAGAGTCAGCGTATTGCATGAAGAACTTATCTTCGAACAATTTTAGCCTAAGGTTTTATCTGTTTAAAATCAATTGATTTGTATTTAATTTTTTATCTGAAAAATTTGTAATTTTTTTGTCTCAATTTTAGAAAAGTTGCGTTTGTATTGTTCCGAAAACCTGTGCGTTGACTCGCTGCCTATGGCATCAGAATGTTCAAAATTTATGAATTATTTCGTCGTGAAAATCGAAGTGTCTTCTCCTATGTGCGATTATCTTTTTGAAATTTCCATTCAAATTTTGTTTAATTTGTTCATAATCTTTTCGAACTTATTAGTAATGCATCTTTACTAATGATGAGTGAAATTTGTCTTTGTCTTGGTTTTGAACTTCAGTACTGAGGTAATTTTATCTTCACTGATGAATATTAATTTTGTAAGTGTCCTAGAATTAAATAAACTTTATTACAGCACTGTTCAGTACATTCCCGAAAAAAAATGACTTAATTAAAATACAAACAGTGGAAATGAAGGAGTTCATTCTTCTAACTTCAAAATTTTTTCTCTTCAAGTAGATGGATTCACAACTATGTATCCTGTGTTTATGAAAGAGACCTGAAATTTTTCGAACAATCAGTTATCAAACTTTTTTGGAAGTTGTGCCAAAACTTCTGAAAAATTTAATCCATTTTCGAACCTACAATTTTCAAAATAGGCTAAGCTTTGCCACATTTTTTTTCCTAATCGTCCAATCGTTATAATTTTTTATTTGATGGTAGGACATAGTACCATTTGAAATCCCGATAGTTTTTTTTTGTTTTTTTCACAGAATTTTTATAGAAAATTTTTATCATGAATAATTTTTTTTTCTCATTCATAAAACTTGTGGTTAAAAATATGTAAAAGCCAGGGTAAAGGGTTAAAACCTGAATGGTGATACATATACAGTGGATTCCGCTTAATTAGGACAATTCTTCAATTACCAAAACAAATTAATGCTATTAATGTTGAAAATCTCCGCTTACTTCAGACCTTTGATATTTTTAACTTATCTATTTCACTAGAAAAGGCAAGAAAATCTGTGCGAATATTGAGGAAGTTCTTCCTACTGGAAGAAAATGAAAAAATGGTCCTGTAAGATTTACATTGGTAGTCATGGAAAATTACTAAAAAAACTAACATTTAGATTGTTTTACAACCTCAAAAATTGATACAATCATATTGTGGTAGATACTTCTTACTAATTAATTTTAACCCATTACTGTACAACGTACTTGAATATAAAAAATTTATGAAGAAACTAAAATTTTTTGTTTTAAATTGTGAATCATTGAGACAGCCGTTTAATTGGGACAAAATTGTCTGTCACCGATGTGTTCTAATAAAGCGGAGTCTACTGTATACTATATACCTAATATTGAGGACCTACGAGTTATTTCAGTAGACGTTAGGTTTATTATTTTGGTTTTAGTGCATCAAAATTCTAGTTGATAAACCGTGGATGAAATTTCAACGTGAACGTGCACCTTTTCTCTTGTGTCTCAATAATTATTTTTGCCACCACTCCCTTATCGCATCTGGATTCCTGTCGAGAATATCTTCGAAATTAATTCCACTCGTGGTAGGTACTTAATTAAATGTAAGAGAATTTGAAATACCTTTAATTTATCTTTATTTATTAAAATCTTATATATACATATTTCTAAACTTCTATTTGAGATCGGGAAGTCGGTTTTGAGCCTAAATTTAACTCAAAATGGAAAGAGACATCTAAGTATAAACGAAATAGAATTTTTGTTCATCGTAGGAATTATGTGTAATTTTTTCTCTTCGTCTAATGTATTAATACATTTTAAGCGATATTATTTTTGTTCGCTTGTTAGTACCTACACTTTTTTTTGCGACTTTTTATTACTTAACCATGTAAAAATAGCTTGGCGAGACATGAAAGGGAAATAAAACGCCAAAATTTTTTATTTATTTCTCAATAATTACTCGCGAGTTACATGTAAAAAAATCACCCGCATGAACCGTGATTACAAAGATATCGAAAATTTCTGATTTATTCTGTTTTTTAGGCATAAAAAGTATTTAAAAAAGTGAATCTGATGAAGGATTCAGATTTGTGCAGTCAAAGAAACAAAAAATTCAAAATATTGTGCCATCATTCACTACAAACGCAGGTACCTATTATATTAGATGGGTAATTTGATTCATGGAAGATTATTCTCGACCAAGAATTTTTCAAAGTTCATTGTTCTTAGCTTTCGGAGACCTCCCGTAGGCACGTCCTTGCGGATCATGAAACTAATGACAATTTGCCTCGAATATGAATATTCCGTTGTATGTAGAAAATATTGTGGTCTGTTAGATTGTAATTAGTGTTCGAAACCTTCTTGGAATTTTTTATTCAGTTTAACTTTCCCAGACTTTCGGAAAAATTTTTTTAGTCTGTTGAGTAGAAAATAAGAAACCATGGTATTTATGAATGAAGTTCCAATAACTTCGCTCTATCTATACTCACAAATGAGAATAGGTAATGCTTATGAAAATTGAACCAGCTTTAAAATTTTTTAAATTTAAAATGAAAAGAAACTGGAGGTCATTTTTTTCCTGTAATTTGAGAAAGTATCACAAGATAATCTAGACAGACGGAATAAATATGTATATGAAAGTTTTCCCAAATAGTTGGTACATTAATTTACTTTTGAACAGTATGTTGTGACTTGTGGGGAATTTTTCAAGATAATTCGAAATATAACGTTGAAATTATTGTTTAAAAAATATTTATTTTCACTTCCTTATTTATGTTTTAGAGGTCTAGTCATTATAATATAATTTGTTGTTCTTGATCGTAGTTTGTGCGCTAAGGTATGCTCTTCAGTTTGGTTTCCTGTGAAAGGAATTATTTTCTCATTTGAGAAATTTATGGATGAAAAACCTGCGTGGTGTTATTATTGAGAATTGATAATTGTTCTTCCACTTATCAAAGGTACGACTCCTGATTAGTGTGCAACCTTCATAACTTGCAACTGCCCGATCTACTATACCATCCTGTAAAATTTTATCGTCCACTCCAGAAACACTGTATTGTTGCGATGAAGCAGTGGCAAGAAATGAAATTTTTTGTGAACCAATGTCTCATTGTCCAACATATTTGTGAAAAAATATTTCAAATCTCTTTAATTCAATTTCCAGCATTCATTGTAGAAATTTTTCATTATTGTAGTCTGCATGGCGTAGTGGTTAAGTGCTTGGATTTGTAATTGAACGGTGGCTACTGTCACATTCCCAACCCAAAATGTTGGTCATTGTACGGTTTGTTCTATTGGTGCTCCAGCATGTGACTGTAAAATTTATTCTAGTGGACCATTGGCCACTGGATCCTCGCATTCTCTCGCCTCCCCAACATCTAAATATATCCTCCAGGTGCTAGCCAATAACAAAAGTGAAAAAGAAATTCCTATAGTTATTAGAAATTTGATTAATTTCCTTTTTATAGATTCCTTCATTATACTTTATCGAGCTGTGATTCTAATGATAATAGTTAAGACAAACATATTTTTTTTTTGTATGAATATATACCCGCTACTAACTTTTTACGTGCATTGGCGATAGACTGAAATTGCTCTACGAACTTGTTGAAAATTCTACAAAGTATTATAAATATTACAATATTGACACCGTGTCTACCAAATTATGTCATTTTGTACAAAAGCCGAAAAGCAAAATTTTTCATCTTTAAATTAATTTTTTTATTGGTTATGATTAAAGAGATGAAAATATTTTCCAGAAGGTCATCATTGGTGATGAGAGCTTACGTTTGGCCTACGGTGCAGAAACAAAATGCCTATTAATTCAGAATGAATTATTGAAAATTCTCCTTAGCTTAAAAAGTTTGTTCTCAAAAATCAAAAGTCAAGAGATAATGTTGACTTTTTTAAAAATTCGTCATCGAATTATGCAAAAGGAATTTGATCATTTAATGCGAAATACCATGAAGGTGTCATAAATCATCAAATTAATTGAATTAGTGTCGCCCCAATTACCACTTACAATTTTTTCCTCCTGTATGATGACAGTGCCTTTAAGTACCAATTTAGCGACTTCTGTTTTGTCTGTTTTGGCGTAAAAACAATTTGTAATATTCAATTATTCTGCATACATGAGCTCCAGTTTTGTCTGCATGCTTGCTTCAAATTTTTTTTCATTTCCCAATCTTAAATTGAATTTGAAAATAATTCGGTTTGACAAGATTTCCTCTATTCAAAAGCCTTGTGACAGAGACACCATTAAAATTTCGCGGTCCGTCCAGATTACCGCTACAAAATGTTTACGAACATTTGCGAATATTATTTCGATTAGTGTGGACAGACAATTTATTGCGATAACTTACGCATAAACGCGCGTAAACATAAATGTTTCGACATTTTTCGGTAAACATCAAAAGAATTTGCTTAAACTCAAACATCTACCCTGTTAGTTCAAACTGTACACCTATGGTGTATTGGTACAAATTTATTTATAAATTTTTTTCCTGACCGTCCAGACTAACAAGTGTTCGCCCAAATTTTTTTTGACAACCAGTAATTCATCGTTGTTTTTGCATGTTTGTACGCAATTGTTTGTGTAAAATAGGTTTGTAATGTTTGCGAACGTTTACAAATATTTGTGAACATTTTCTTGCGATAATTTGGATCGACACATAGATTTTTTGGAGCCACATAGAGAGATCTGAAAACTGGTGTCAAATATTGTATTGAAGTTAATAGAAAGTTCTTTGAAATAAGTTGAATTAATATTACCCAATTAATACGTCTTTACCGACTGCATACGGAGGAGGTTATATGTTTGGTATGTCTATCTCTGAAATTTATTCGCTCAGAACAGTTGTCTTACTTTATAGATTTTAATGAAAGTAGACTCAGAATGTTCCTGACCATCCGGAGAATGTCCTAAGCTATTCATATTTGAAAATTAAAAAATTAGAAGGCTATAATTGAAGAAAATGAGAATTTAAAGATTGAAACAATTATTGTCATAAATTTGGGCATATCCACCAATAAGAGCTACTCATTCAAATTAACGCAGTCGGTTTTTTTTTTGTTTTTTTTTATTATTATTTATATGCTTTTATTTAACTTGGTTCGAGAACAGGATTGAGACTTCGTTTTTGGCTCGTACATGGATAGACCCGTGAATAGTTATCGAGTTTTCGACTAGAGCATTGCCAAAGCGCTAGGATCCCAGTTGTGGGTTAGGTTACGTGTTTTTGTGTGAGTGCAATAGAGTTAGTTACGTTTCACTTCACACGTTTTACACTTTAAAAAGAATGTTTTAAAAATTAATTATACTGTTTTATTGCATTTATTAGCGTAACAAAATGTGACGTAGTTCTTCTACTATCATCTAGGGGCGTTTAATCGGGTTTGGATTTTATCTGTCATCACTTATAATCGTGCTTGATTTCTGAACCAAGGTTTCGTCAGCTACGTGCAATTGTCACTACAACGTCATGTTATCGACTTATGCTTCTGAGCGAAGTACTCCGAGTTTTAATCCCTTCAGGTTTCGTAGATAGAATATCTTCAAATTTTGTCCGTGCCATCGTGCATCATTATGAGCCGAGCTAAGTATTTTAGAAAAATATAATTTAAAAATTTTCATCGTTTTTGTTTTTTTTTTTGTTGTTTTTTTGTTTTTTTTTTGTTTTTTTTTGTCTGCTCCCAGCTTAGAAAACCCGAGCTTTACAATTTTTCTTTTGCAGTAATGGAATTCTTTAACGGAAATTTTTCGAATGTTTTCATTATTTTCGTGTCCTTGGGAGAGTTTTTTTCTATCCGATTGAATATCATTATTCGCTCACGCATATATTTACTTAACCTTCACAGTGTCGTCGAATCGTTTCCTAGGTTGTTTCTAGAGTTATCATTATATCGTCGGTTTTGATTCAAAAAGTCAATGGCTAAATATATTGGCAGCGTTTGTGAAGATAGCTGGACATAGGATTGATGTAAGAATAAGATGATGCTCCTGCGAACGCCAGTTGTAACGGATGTTAAAAATTTGGAATAAATTCAAATTTTATACGATTTTTATCCTACAGTAAATTTTTGTGCACAAGGTAAATTATGGACTTAACGTGGGTAATGCTTGTAAAAATTTTGAACTGTTTCCCGACCACATTGCGTTTGGCCGCTGAGTGTGATCGTGTGTTGGTGTAAAATTTTGCTAAACTGATGCCTCTAATCCAGCAGCTAGTCTGTATAACATATTGCTATTTTTTGTGATGATAAATATAATAAGTTTGTAACTTCACTTCACGATTCATTTTATTTTTATTTTCCCTCACTAATTCTGATCAGATGTGCGGTGTCGATTCTCAAGGCTTTTTTAATAGTCGCTCATAGTTTAATTTGAATTTTGTTCTCCTCCAGTGAACTTACTGGTGATTTATCTAGCTTTTGGTTGGCTGGTTTTCCTCGAATTTAGGTTTCTTACTTTTTTTTTCTTGTGTTTTCCAAATTTCTAAAGTAACTAATCTGAAAATTAATGAGTCATTAATTTTCAAATCGGAAAATTTGAATTTTTCTCTTAAAATATGATGGCTACATTTATGTCCAGAAAATTATATACTTGATAATCGTGTATTATGTTGTCTTTGTCTTCATCGTGTTGTGCCTTGACTTTTGAAAAATTAGTTTGGAAACAGCATAAAGTAAGAGGGGGTAAATTTCTCGTAACTTTAAATAAATTCTTTTCAGTGTGTTTCCAATGAATTATTATAATCATTCCTTTATCGCAAATATTGTGCACTTGGGGAGCAATTTTGAAAAAATTAAGAGTAAATGGAAATAGATTTCTCCTTACGTGAAAAATCGAAAAATATGTAGTTGAAAGTTACCTACTAAAGGGGTTAATGAAAATCATAACTTGCTTAAAAGTAAAATAAGTTTAAGTTAAAAACAAGTTTTTAACCCATTTTTATAAATAAATAAAAAAATTACCACCCCTGATGGGATTTGAACACGAGGTACTTCGCATGATAGAAATCGTGGCTACCATGATGCTGTAGCAATGGTTAGAGGAATTTTGATGTAACTTGTGTTGAAAAAGCAAGCATGTTGATAAGTAATAACTGATAACAACGAAACCGGATTTTAGTTCAAGAATTACTTCGCATTTTGTTGTGTTAGTAATAATTGGGATTTAAGACGGAACCAAATGGCGCTGCAAACGTGATGCGAATGGGTGATCATAGAGAAAACATCCTCATTCCCTGTTTGTTGAAAAGGTGATAACAGGTACCTAAATTTGATTTCCATTTAAATAATCAAATAAAAAAGTTTATAGAATTTTTTAATAAATATTGGACGACAAATGTGGCCTAAATAATTCCACAAAAAAAATTTTCCATCATTGTGCTGCTAATATGAAATACCTATCAGCCTCGAATTTTACATACGGTCTTATGTATTTTGATTACTCATTAGAGGGTTCAGCAAAATTGCGTTAGATGTCAGCCATTTTAATCTTAAATTCCAATAGCGTACAAAAAAGATAATTTTTCACAAAAATTTTTTGTTGATAGTAAGTAGCACGTAGTATTAAAATATAATAGAAGATGCGCGCCCATCTAAATAGGGACGCAGGTAAGAGGGTTAGGGGAGGGCTCCCCAAAAATATCTTCGAACATCGACGAAAAGTCAGCTTCGTTCAACGTTCTGCGCAGCCAAAGTTGTTCATCTTTTGTAGTGAAAACAGACATCCATACCAATATACAGACACTACCAAGCTACGACACATGTGCAGTAACAAATAACGGACTTGGAAACGTTTTATGATATTCTCGTCATGTTTTTGATCGGGCGTTGAATATCTCTTTAGCTGTATGTCTCCGAGTATAGGATGGGATGGATGCAGTGCGATAAACTAGCCTGTCAATTGTCTCAGGTTATCAGGAAAATTACCTTATCTGTCGTATAAGTGAACTGAATTTTTTCTCTTTCTGAATTACTCGGTATTTAGTCTTTCGAAAATTTTTGATTTGCATTCACCGTGGCTCTCATCGCGTGTTAAATTATAGGAAGTCCTTCATGATGTCCAGTTGAGTAATTGCAGATAAAATTTATATTTTTGACATAGATACTTTCATAATTTTATACTTCATTACGAGCTTCGAATTGAGCGCTTTTCTTTGAATTCATGTCGAGTTTCTTTCAGAAGTTGATTTCGAATTGTAAAAATAATAAGTACATTACCGTCGTTGTATTCAAAATTTTAATCACATTTCTATCGACTACAACCTTCGTCGTGATTAGTTACGTTGAACCGAAAATTGAGAAAATAGAAAAACGCCGACAAATATATTTTCGTTATTTTTCGAGAGGAAATGTATAAAGTGGAGTTTCATTCATAGTTAATACCGAGTCATTCAGAATTTCTGTGATTTGCTGACGTCAACTACATCGTGACATTGTTTCAGTCTTATCAGAATTTTTTTTACAGATTTTATCCGTGCTTGTTTTGCTCCGTTGTATAGAGTCGAGAATGTTTCTGCTAAAAATTTCCAAATTTTCTTTTGAATATACGTCACAACAGTATTTGATTTTTTTTTTTTTCTGTACAAGAAGAATATCATTTTTGTTGTACAGAATATACACTCAAATTCGTTTATTTCGTCTCGAAGATGAAGTGCTACATTAATTACAGTTTATCTAAATGACTTCGTACTTACGTTGTATCAAACTCATGATTAATAATTTATGTGCGCATTAGCACTATTTCTTTTCTTTCTCCTAATTTTTTTTTTCCCATCATCATTAATAAACTTGTTATTTTTCAAATAAATTTAAAATCAGCCATTAAAAAAAAAATATTAATATAAAATTGAAATTCACCAGTGCCCGAAGAGATGGATAGTTGGCTTTACCTTTTTAGTAGAAAAACTTTTATCTTGTCGTAGGCAGAATTTGATTGCGGTTCAACGAATAGTCATCTTAAATAAAGTACTTATACACAAAATTATGATCGCAATTTGTGTTGCTCTATCGTTGGGTCGAGAAGCGCGACCACAAAATAAATTACGATCACGACTTCGATTCCAAATTTTCTTGTGTGCTTCATTATTTTATTGCCCACACTAAATCCACGTTTTCTTGAATTTTAAAGTGGTTATAGAATATATTATTCGTGGGCTAGGCTCATCGAATACACTTCGTTTTTGTCGACCGCAGAATTTACCACATTTCAGTTTTCATACTTATTTGACGAAAAGGATAAAAAGTGATATTTGAAGGCGATGAAAACGTAATCGTTTTACTGTTTTGATTCTGATTACCTTATGATTTCAGGCACGAAAGAGTTTTCTTGTTGTTGGTAGCAAAGCCTTATTTGGTGATGTCAATTTTATGAGTCTGCCTATAAATAGTTGAAACTGTATGTCGTGATTCGTGAGATCGAATCTTACCAAGAATTACGCTCAACTTTTTGATCACAATCAGCTTATCAGTTTTTTTTTTTATCTTGAAATTCTTTTCGTGAAAAGTTGAGTTTTTGCGATTCATGATAACTGTTCTCGTTCACGTTCTAATGATACTTCTGCTGCATTTTTTATTCGGTGATATCTGTTCGAAATTGTGGATAACCACTCGTATTCTTTGCTTGACGAAAGGATATTGATTGAGTTCAAAATCTGTAAAGCATGATTGAAAATAATGAAATTACTGTATATACCTATCTTGTTTACAAATCGAGTCAGAATTGATATTAAATATTTGGGGTATATTAGACTCGTTTTGTAGAGAAAATTAAAACTAAAATTTTTCCTGTTTGATGGAAAATTTTACGGCATATGTATATGAATATTTGAGTTACCTATATCATAGGAAAATTTTACGGCATACGTATATATGAATATTTGAGTTACCTATATCACAGTTTTCCTATGATAGGTGCGAGGTACCTACTCTGTTTTAATCTTGAATAAAAAAATTGAAAACAGAATATGCCTTCAGCTACAAATAAATTCAAGAATCCACTTTGATTGGAAGATGAATGCTCTAAAGAAAATATGTTCCTGAAGTACAGACCAAATAACTTTCGTTGAAAATTGCTTTAAAAAATGACAAAATTGGCACTGGTAAGAAGTTTATGCGATGCACTAAGTTGCGATTACGTAGGTTCATGAGAAATTTGGTAAAAAAGCAATTTCTTCATTTGACTCGTATTTTATTATTTTCATTTTCCGACTCACATTCTGTGTAGGTACTTTCTTTAAAAAATTTATTTGTTGGTTTCTTTCAGTTTTTTGGTCGGAATGACTGAGCTTTGAATATAGTCGATGTGTTTTTATGCTCGAAAATTCTAACTGACAAGTTTAGGAATTTCAGTTGGTAATTTTCAATTCCGTTTCCCACCCTAACAAAAATTTTTCGTCTGTAGATTGGGTCATTTGCGATCAAAAATATTTTCGAAAATGACTAACACGGACTTAAGCTAATTATGTGTTGTTCTTTATCAGAAAATGTAAAATGCTGGAATTTTTTGTTTTTAACATTTACGCCTGACTTTCTTATTTCGTGTCTTGTCCTCCGTGTTTTGATAACTCGATGGAGCTTTGAAGAAATTATTGCTTCCAAATTATTTTAGAATTTTAAAAATAAATATTGGAGGTATTACTTGAATTTTTTTCGGAGAAAGAAATTCCTATGTACGTTCTTTTAAAAATTATGTTTTTCTTGAATTTTTTGTTACTATAATGCGTATGCTAGTTGAAAATGTTGATATTGTCTTTTTTTATGAAATAAATTTTGCCGGAAATGACATCAGCACCGAATTTTCTCCTTCTATTTCTGCTTTGACATTCTTTTTTTGTTCATAACGTTTATTTAGGCTTTAGTCTTACTAATTATTAGACCCCAGCGTCTAGGCCTACTGAGTCGGGTTACTTCATCATTGGGACATATTATTGGATTTGAGGAGTACTTAATTACCTATATGGAACTTGAATTGATAAAAACATTGTTTTAATATTTATTATTCAGGTAATGAATTGTTAGTCAGCATGAGCCAAGGCTGAAAGAATTATATTACAAAGCTGTTTCGACGATTGAAACTTCACTATCAGCCTCATCGTAGCCCAAGGAAACTTTCCTAATTTTCCGAAAAGTTCCGTAAATTAAGTAATATTTATGATAATGCTAATCATTGTCAAAAGTTCGTGAAATAATTTAGTAATACTTAAATTCACCATTGAAATGAAGTTCCAGTCGGTAGCTTTTGTCAAAAAAATCAACAATTTTCTTTGTATCTTTTTTGAACATATACGCGTTCGTGTGTGGGCTATAGCCCAAAATTGTTACAGATAGCTCAAGTATCGTATTTACCACTAAGTAAATGAAGACAGTTGCCTACAGCGGCAAATTAAGAAAAAGGAAGAAAAATCTCTTGCGTAGTAAGCATTCCCCCAGGAGAAGTGGGTTTTACAAAAACCAGCCAATTACAGCTAAAATTGGTACCTAATTTGTTAGTCGGTTTTAGATCATAAATGTGATATAATAGTTGTGCTAAACTTATTTGCTTTGATTAAAAATTTATTTTAGAACCTAAAATCAGAACTAAGTCGGATGATATATCGGACCTATTATCCTACTGATAAGCGCCAAAATTGGTAGAATGTTACAATAGATTATTTTAAGTATCTCTACCGAATTTCGTGACTATTTGTTGAAAATTGAACATTTTGGAGCAATAAAACCTCCAAAATCGGAACCGTCGGGCCGATCCTCACCAAAATTAGTATATTAAGTCCTAGGCTTAGTTTTAACGTTTGTACCAAATTTCGTGATTATTGGACAAAAATTATGACCGGGGGTCTCAAGAAAATGGAATATATACAAGTATATAAGTCCTATGACTGTGTACGTTCTTATTCAATAGGCTCAATAATATAGAAAAGGCGGCAAAAGTAATTGTGCCTACAAGCGGCAAAGAGCTAAATGCGTCACTGAATAGCTCGCTCGCATTCACGATCGTTTCCATAGTCGCATTTTACGATCATCAATAATTTTTCTCCTCTTCGTAATTGTATGCATACAACTAAGGCTTAGAACAATGCCAACAAACTTCTTAACCTTGTAATTATTGTAAATTGTAACGGAAGTTGTACATTTGTAAATTTTATTAAATACGTGCATAACGAGACGCACTCGGTGTTTATATGTTCAGTCAATTTTTAATTAAATTACTTACTTACCTACGTCTTATGTAGTACGATTTGTGGTTTATATTTTTCTTTTTTGTTTTCATTTTATTACAGAGAAGTACAATGTTTGTGGAATGCCAAACTGGGTCCTGCGGCGACTGTCGTGCCAGTAGATAAAATCGAACCATTATTCAATGATTTGCAAATTTTTCCGACCAGAGCCCAAAGTAAGTGTTATTTTGTATAATGATGAGGGGAAGTGAGGAACTTTTGAGGTCATCGATGCTAATAATTGCGTAAGTTGTTAATATTTGTGAAAGAAAATCTGATTGATTATTTTGCATAAATAAAGGACAGTCGTACTCGTTCTTAATCTGTCATCTGACACCATATATTAAATGTGCCAGTTTGTTCGAGTTGAATTTGTTACACTTTAAAAGGTCTTCTTCTCTGGCTTGAAAACTTGCTATTTCATTTTGCTTATTTGTCGATGCATCGATAAATTTAGTTTTTTATTGCTTTATTTTTGTGCTGTCGTAGATTCGTGTTTTCTTATTGATCTGACTACATTTAGTCATTTGATCCGATGTGTATGGAATTTATAAAGATTGGCCTATTAACTTCAAATTATTGACAAAGTCATGTGTGTTAATTTTGAATACATTAGTCGGAAATGACAAATGTGTGTTGCGAAAAATTAATTTTAAGTGCAACTTATTTTTGTAATTTTGACCATAATTATTTATAATTTATGCAAAGTATGAAAAACATCTTGCATATTTGTGAAATATTTTTTGCATTATAAAAATGCGCTCTTCAGATAAAAAGTATCAGAAAATCCCATTTTTGGCTGCTAAATTACACAAAAATTAATTTTCAACACGTTTTCTTTCTAATTTCTACAAAATTTACAGGCAAAATACAGTAAAGGTATCTCAGAGAATCGTATAATCTCGAGTTCTTTAAGGTCATAATAGTAATTTGTGATACAAGTGTAAATTTTGACACGAGTGTTAATCACCTACTTTGCACGCGTGTCGTATAATTTTTTGCAACACCCCTCCCCCAAAAACAAAAAGACTAAAATTTGTTGTTTTTTTTTGAACCAGATAATAATTAATAACTTTTTTTTTCTTTAACCAACAGAAAAAATGAGTGAATTTTTTTTTTAGAACCAAATAGTTGACTTAATAATTTTACTTTAGAAGAAACAAAAAACTGAGAAAGTATTCGCACAAGAAAGTGATCGAGTCATGAGAGAAAGTCAACTCAAAAATGTTTTTCTGTTTTCAGTTTCCCGGTCAAAAATAAAATGGAAATAAGTTATTTCTCTAGTATTTTACATATTGAATTTTTGAAATTTTTTGCCATTCTGCATTTGTTTTTCCAATGAAGTCTAAATATATATGATATAATAAAAATGCAGCATTCTTTCTCAATTGTTTTTTTACTCCAATGAAATTTTACTACTTTTTTGCTAGTTTTTCGAATTTTATTTCTTAATATTTTTGGAATTTTTGCTCGTATAATAGGCATATAATTGGTTATTTGAATTTTATAGTTTACAGAAATTAGAGAAAAAAATTCAAGTTCATTTGTTTTTGAGCATTTGTTGTCAGTTTTTATTATTTTGTATCTTCATTATCTTGTAGTAGTTTCATTTGGATACGGTTGTCTGGAGTAGTCTGTATATTCTTTCCTATGTGTTTATGATTTTTGCTACTTTTAAGAACCTAATATTCTTTTTAAGGTACCACACTTTTTGCTCGTAAACGTATAGTTTACCTCAAAAAGCACCTGCCATTGATCAACCACTAAAGTATCACATATTTTGGCTTATGTCGGCAATTATCACAGGATTGGTGAACATTCGATTCGTCCTGGTTGCCCAATGTTTTTCCATGTTTTTCCATTGCTCTTTGAAAATATCCAAACGAAGATAAACATGGAAAAACATATGCCAATAGAATGAATTCAATTTTGAAATGGCCAACACTCGCAATTCGAGTGCTCATCTTTTGACTCTCCTCTTTGTTAGATCAAACGCCTGCATTCCAGAACAACGTAAAAGTTTCCTATACGCCTCACAGAATTTGACAGCCTCGCTTACTCTCTTAAAAAGGCTCTCTCGTCGGTGTTTTGAGACCCCTATTTTGATGTTGACTTCTTAAATTTAAATTCAACCGGACTTCTTAACAGCTAGTTCTTTTTAAGCCAGAAGACATAAAATTATTAAATTTTATCCAAAGTTGAAATGATTTATTTGTATGTAAATCTTATTTTTGTGGAGTATTCTTCTTCAAAATTTATTCAAATTTACGTTGTAAATTCTAAATTCAATAAAAGTAATGTATTTCAATTTTTGCAATTAAAATTATTTCACAACTTGTGTTTGGTGATCTATCTTCGCTCATCTGTCACGGTCTCGTAGAAGTACTCAGTTCTTCAGCAGGTTTTCATTTTTCATTTTTATCGTATCCTCGGGTTTCGTTATTCGCTTCCTTTGAATAACTGCTTTCCGCGTTTTTTATCCCATATTTTTATTTGCTCTTATTTTCTCCTTGGTATTATTTTAAGTTGGCCTTCCCAGTGGCGGAAACTGGTACTTTTCCCGTGTATTGCAGTGGACACTCCAGAAAGAGAAATTAGCTTACCAGAATTTATAAATATAGATCTTATTATTTTTAGATTCGGTCATGTTGTGAAAATTCCTTACGCGCAACACAAAAGTTGACGTCGCTGGGTCTATATCTTATTTATAATAATTAAGATTAGGTATTCGTTATTATTTAATCGATTTTGTGTTTTATTTTGTTTGTTGACGATTTTCGTTGGGGTTATGGAATAACGTTCGATTTTTATCAATATTCACGTATTCTATGTACCTTCAGGAAAACATTGATAAATTCAATTAATTTTTTTGTTCCGTTTTCTCGTGACATTTTCCATTATTTTAAGGGTTTTTCCTCGTCATTTACCTTCAGCTCAACCATAGAAAAATATTAATCAGTTTGAGAATTAAAATAATGTACCTGTATTATTATTTTTCTGCATGATTATTTGAAAATTCTCGACGTTTTTTTCATAAAAATTTCGTATTTTGAAGGCATTGTATAATGTAGGTACTTGAAATTATTAACCTGCTATAGCTCTGCGTAACCGACTCCTTCAGCTCATGTAATTACTATAATTTTTATTAAAATTAAAAAATTTAACTTTCTTAATATAGTGTCATTTTTTTATTTGTATTTTTGCGAAAATTGTGGTTGATACAGTATATTACACCTTTTTTAATAGTAACTTATTAGCACAATATTATTTAGTTATTATAAGATATCAGATTGCCACTGTGCAGTGTCTTATTATCCTTGCAATAGCCAGAAAAAATAACTGTGAAAAAGAAAAACAGATTACATAAAGTACTAATAAATTTTAGGTATATTTTTTCATAAAAACGACATAATGTACGTGTTTAGGTGCCGTGTAGTTATTAGTTTATTAGTTGGCTCCGATCCAGGCTAAATAAAAGTGCTTCGAAAGTTATGTCGATTCAATTTTTTGCTTTTTTAGAAGCACCAAAAAAATAAGTTTACTGTTATATTAATTTTCTCTTCTATTTGTTTGGTTTTATTAATCATCATATTTTTTATTGGTGTTAACTTATATCAGTGCATTTATTAATCACTAAGAATATGTAGGTCTACAAACTTGACGTTTATGGTTTCGCGGTTCTAAATTCTTGGCAAGATTATTCAACAAAATTAGAGGACCTTGCGGACCTTTGTATGGTAGATTGAACGCATTAATAGTCAAAAATATCACTAAGGCCATTACCTTAAGCCATATTTACGTGTTTCGAAACTTCTCGGACAGGTACTTTTGAAGTTATTAGTGTTTGATTTCTATTAAGCTGCGTTAACGGTGAAGACTAAAACAACTGAAATGTGTTAACTCCCCCTTAACTGCGTAGACGATATTATGTCATTACTGTTCATGAGTAAAGATCGTAATCGATGTTATCTGTGTATAATATCTGGTGTCGACTGACAGGATGATTTTTGAAGCATTATTTTCATGTTTGAGTGCGACTAATACCACAACAGTGACCTTTTTAGTTCGTGTCCAGTTAAGTTAGTATCGTCCTAGCCATCGATTTTCAAAATGGTAACTTACTAATTCATTCTCTTTTTCCATCCTTTGTTATTCGGACCCGTTATTTCTTGCCTCTGCAGTTTCTATTTCTAATTTCCGAACCAGTTTCTATTCCTTTGCCTTTATTTTTGGTTTTGAACCTCCATTTTTCGCCATTGAAGCTCCAACTTGCCTTTGAATTCTCTTTTTTGGTTGTTTGGTTCTTTTTTTTTTTTTTTCTCACTATCATATGTCCAGCCAACTGCCCAGATCACCGTCTCCCGTTAATTTCTTGAATAATTATTTTCTAAAATACTTCGTGGACTTTGCGTTTATAAATGATAAGGAACAAAAAAATAATTTTTTGGCATTTAAATATGCGATAAAATGTAAACCTTGAGGACTATTCGGGTTACTTTTGACTCGTGTGATTGTTTTCCATCTCTTTTCTAATTTTTATACTAGTAGCTATACATTCCTTGCCAAACAAATGTGTCCTATCATAAAATTGATCACTAAAAAAATGTTTTTATTCAAAGTGGGTTATTTTTCGTTTGTTCTATATCGTACCTATTGTTGTTGGTTCTTTGTATCACGAATAATGTTTTCAACTGTTTGGTGCATCGTTCTCTCGCATCATCCACTCTTTTCTAATCTTCAACATTTGTCTAAAATATCACTAATTATGCAACCGATCAGGGAAACCTCGTCGGAAAATTCCTTTGTTTCATATTTACAGGCGGATATTTTTTTCTGAAAAACTATGTTTTTCATTTTACCTGTTGTAATTTTATAAATTGATAAAGAAAATTTGTATCTTGTGTAATTTTGCAGCGACACATCCATAAATTCTTCAAAGATCTAATAATTATATATGTTTTTCTTTTCTACGCTGTATTTTTTCGCATAGTTGATTTATTGATGTTTTCATTTGATCTCTCCTTAGTTGAAAAATATTCCGCAGTTTCCATCATGAATTACTTTTGCTAAAAAGCTCCCAAATATTTGTTTTCTATTAATTCATCCCGTAAAGTTGTAAGCTTAATACTTCCCGTCTCAAATCGACTAAAACATCCTCTTTAATTTAGGTACTTTTTTACTAAATAATTTTTTTCTAGTTAAAAACTTCGTTTTCCCTGGTTTTTAGGCACTTATTTGTACACGTGAATATTATCGAGGGAATAAATAGACTTTACTATTTTTCTGCATAATTGAATATTGTTACGTTTAATTCTCTCCTTTGGGGCGTAGGCCTCTGCGATCATGCGCAAATCCCATTATTGTGTTTATTGTTTTCTCCAATTAATTTGTTTTTGAAAACGTTCAATTTTATATTTTACGTTTCAGTTGATGAAATGTTGAGATGCGCTCAAAGAAGTGCTGGCCGAAATTCTACCAAGTATCTAACGTTTGCGGAGTTCTGCATTTTTGCCACTGGACTCAAACACTCATTGCACAACAAGTATGTTTTGCGAACGTAAACTTATTTCTTATTTTTTCATTGTTTTTATCGTGTACTTTCGAAACATAATTTCGTCTGAGACGCCAAGCTGTCCTGCTAAACTCGTTTGACGATAGGCTGATAATTCTGTAGAAAGGTTTATGCCCACGATTCTTCGCAAAACTTTCAAACAAATGCTTGAAGAAATTTATTAGTCAACCTTTGTTGCCAGCGTATCAGTGTTTTTTAATGTTTACTGTTAATAATTGAGTACAGTTATTGGTTAAACTGTATTATGCCGAAAACAATGCCCAATCTATTTGCGAGGTTTGGCTGCAGCAACATCTGTAGTGTCCACAATGTGACCACTCTTCAGTACCTCGAGCTAAAAAACAAAAGTAAGTTAATGGACGCTATAACAGTGTTTAAAGGAGGTGATCCTATTTCTAAAAGTAATCACATCCACCAGAAAATTTGCTTATATTTTCATCAACATTGATGATACTATCTTGAAACTTCCATCATTCGATTTCTCGTTTTTTGACGCAAATAAGCTACTGAAATTGATATGCAGAAATAATAAATTGGTATCTACCTACTTTTTAAGTTACCAAAACGAAATTCTGCTTCATTTTTTTGTAAGAAACTAAAGTAAACACCTTAATTCTCAAAATTAACGCAACCTTAGCTGGCTGACGTGTTGGGTGTGGTTCAGAGCGGAAAAGAGATTAAAGTGCTATAATCAATGTGATATTCTTACTAGACTGAAACATAATTTTGAACTGCCAGTATTGGTAAATTTTTGACATTTCAAAAAATGAAAAATTAAATTTTTAAATCTGATTGTGGGGGTTAGACAATACTCATATGAGAATATAGGCTCGGCCTATCGACAGTTGTCACCTTCAGTGACAAATACTTGTACATTGCACGTTAAACAAAAATGTATGTTTGTTTGTTTGTATTTGTCTATCTTTGTAGATAGACAAGTTACAAATCTTGGTCCATGATGAATCGAGAGATAACAATCTCTGCGATGTCACAAACTGATACAAAGATGCATTATCTGTACTTTACCATTGCCATAGCAACCGTAAAATACGATGAATAATCTACATGTTAGCCTATGTAATTAGTACATAAGTGTGTATGTGTGCATATAGAGAGCTGGGTATATAAGACCAGAAAATCTTAGGCTAAATCGTCAGTGTTTGCCGAGGTCTTGGCTCCTTCATACCTTCTAGATATTTTGGCTTAAACATGCAAATTGTTCTGTTGAATACCTTCTGTTGTTGGTATACTTTCCACAAAGTAAGATATTCCAAAGTGGTGACCTCGATGTGATTATTTGGCCACATCGTGGTGTTTTTTGGCATGGTGCGCTGGCATGTAACTCGCTATCTAATACAAGTAAAAATAAAATTTTTCTTACCAAAAATTTTAATTTTACAAAAAACACCAGGAGCTCTCGAAGCTGTCTGTCAGTGGGAAATAACAACCCCCCTTCACAAATATACTTGCTGGAAGGAAAACAACAGACACTGGAGGAACAAGGCTGACCTCATCCATCAACCTTCCACCTTTGACACACCAAATAGAATTTGAAGACCTTAACCTCTCTGAAAACAAGAAGAGGAATAGACGTCCAGAAATTGAATGTCTAGGTGTGACAATTGACCAAAATGAATTGGCCACTAAATCTTTGAGGAGTAGGAACATACCAACTCCTCCAACAGATCAGCAAACACAATTTTCCCCAACTTTTGGTGAACCATCTAGTAATACTGAAAACATTAGCCAACAAGGTTCAATGGCACAGCCAACCGAAAACCCATTCACCATATCAACAAGTGGATCTTCACAACCCACACTGACCTAGGAACTAATAGCTCAATTAGTCCAACTACTAAATACCAGGACTGAGTAAAATCTGGCTTTTTATTGACGGAGGATTGATATACCCAAATTCCACCTCAATGAATTCGATGTCTGGTTGACACTGCTCGATGGAAGATTTAAAACTGAGAACATACAAGCAGACCAACAATATACACACATTTGTGGTGGCATGCCCCCACAAATAATAAGAGGAATTCCAAATATCATAGACTGCCCTCTGGAAGAAACCGATGAATACGCTTGGTTCTGCAAACAGGTAAAAAACATCTTTGGGAAAACAAAAAACGAAATAATAGATTAAATAATGGGTGGAATGAAGATAGAGGATGACAAGCCCTCTATCTTCATGGCTAAAGTACGGAAGAAGGCTGACCACATAGTAGCCCCTTACATCATAGGTAACCAATTTTGTAAGCAACTCACTTAACATGTTGTACAAGCATTGGCAGCAGTAGGTTCAACCATAACAAATGAATCTGCTGACCTAGACTACCTAGCCAAAAGTGCTGATAATGCACTAAAATGAGGGGCCATCTACGCGGCCAAAGACCCCTTGGAAAACTACTCATGCCTCCTGTTCTTGAAGGAAAGGGCCAGCAGGAGAAAGTGTCTAATAGACTCAGGTGCAGACCTAAGTATACTGCCAACTAATAAAAAACATAAGATGCATTCTCCAAAATACTATCTCCATACTGTGAATGGTCAAAACCTTCCAACCTATAGACTAGAAACAATCAAAGTTAACATTGGATCGCTTGAAGACATGACTTGGTCTTTTATAATTGTGAATGTCCCAAATCCAATCCTGGGTGCTGATTTCTTAGCACACTACGGCCTAATCTTTGACCTCAAAAATGGTAAATTGATTGATAATGAAACAAAACTTTATGTGGATGGCAAAACACTAGTGTCTCAACTGGATTCAGCAATTTCCAATTGTAGTAAAGTCGACGAATGATTCTTAGGGATTCTGTCAGACTATTCTGGAGTTACTCAACCATCAATTCGCAGGCACTTAACCTATAAACATGACACTGTTCATTACATAGAAACAAAAGGGCCGCCATGCCATGCTAGAGCAAGAGGCCTCTGCAGGATAATCTCAAAGCAGCAAGGGAATACTATGATAGAATAATCAAAGAAGGTATTTGCAGACCTTCAAACAGTTCACGGGGGTTCCCCAATCCACATGACTAAAAAGGCAAGTGGAGAATGGCGAATTGTTGGAGACTACAGAGCCATGAATGCCAAAATAGTTCCTGACCATTACCCAGTCCCAAATATTATTGACTTTAACACAAATATGAAGGGTAAAACGATGTTCTCCAAAGTAGACATCAACTGGGCATTCCACCAAATCCCAATGGCCAAACAGGATATTCCAAAGACAGCACTCATAATGCCCTTTGGACTATTCGAATATCTTCAAATGCCTTTTGGACTCTGTAATTCAGCACAAACCTTTCAAAGATTCATCAATGGATTGTTTAGGGATTTGCCATTCGCATATGCATATCTGGATGACATTTGCATATGCTCAGAAGGCAGTGAGCAACAGCACGAGAAGAATATATGAGCCGTTATACAATGTATACACACTGCCAGCCTTACTATCAATGTAGGTAAAAGCTTATGTGCACAAACTGAAATTGACTTTCTCAACTACATAGTCTCGACCAAAGGCATTGCCCCACTAAAGACCAAAGTTGAGCCAATTTTAAATTTTCCAAAACCTTTAAATATTGCCAAACTCCAACGTTTCTTGGGTATGGTAAATTTCTATAGGTGCTGCATGAAAAATGATGCAGCTAAACAAAGTTAGCTGTTTGCCTTAGTAAAAATATTAAAAAAAAAGAGATAAAACTCCACTCGAATGGAATAAAGAAGCTGAAAAAGCATTTGAAAATATCAAAAATTTGCTGGTCAACACAGCCCTCCTGGCTCACCCAGACAAAAGTCTGCCATTATGTATCGCATTCAATGTTTCCGACTTTGCAATTGGTGCAACTCTGAACCAAAATGAAAATGACCAAAGATTTCCGCTCGTTTTCTTTTCTATAAAGCTATCCAAAACAGAAACAAATTATAGTACCTATGATAGGGAATTACTGGCAATCTTCGCTGCGCTGAGGCATTTCAGGCACCAATTAAAGGGTAGATGCTTTACTATGTATACAGATCATAAACCCCTAATACATGCCTTCATGCAAAAAGCAGAGCCAGCATCCCCGAGAATATCACGACAATTGGACTACATAGGCCAACTAACTACTGATATTCAGTATATAAGTGAAGAACTCAACACTCCAGCTGATGCACTCAGTAGAATCAAAGCTATCTCAACCCTCTCCCAATTACCTTATTCTGAAATAGCTAAAGAACAGCTTAAGGATGCAGAACTGCAAGAGTTATTGTCAAACTATGACACATCTCTCAAATTGAGGCAACCAAAAATTCCCAGTACTGACATCTCACTAACATGTGACATCAGCACAGGCAAAAATAAGCTATTTTTGCCAAAAAAATATCGTAAATTGGCATTCAACAGTGTGCACAACCTGATACACTCTGGCCCCAAATGTACTGTTAATTTAGTATCATTAAGATTTTTCTGGCCATGATTAAAATCTGACTGCAATAAATGGGCTCGCACTTGCCTGAATTGCCAAGAGTCCAAAGTATTAAGACATACTCAATCACCACTTAAATTCTTTAAAGCAATAGAGAGGTTCAAAACCATCCATATCAACTTAGTGGGCCTATTGCCCCCCTCACAAGGACACAGATACCTCCTCACAATGATTGATAGAGCAACACACTGGCCAGAGGCAATACCATTATATGAAGTGATCGCAACAACTATAGCTGCCAAACTATATGAAAATTGGATTGCCCACTATGGCGTACCCGAAGTCATAATAACTGACCATGGTCGCCAATTTGAAAGCTCACTCTGCCCTTGGTATTCAACACAGTTATACCACAGCTTCCCATCCTCAAGCAAATGGAAAAGTTGAGAGATGGCATAGAGCTTTAAAAGCCTTCATAATGGCTCACGATATAAAAAGGTGGGTGGAAACACTACCAACCAACCTTTTAGGCCTACGATCAACCCTTCAATCAGACACAGGACACTCTGCAGTGCAACTAGTGTTTGGCGAAGAGCTCCGCCTCCCAGGGGACTTTTTCACAAATTTCAATAAAATAAGCCCCAAAAATTTAGTTCAGAACATAAGAACTGATGCCAATAAATTTTTAAATCAGGAAGCTTGTCATGGCCAGCTGAAGATCTATGTCTCAAAACATCTGGCCACTACTTCCCATGTATTTGTTAGAGACAAAAAAATAAGATTTTCCCTGGAAAAACCATACGCCTGTCCTTATAAAGTGATATCACATGACAACAAAAATTTTGTGATATCAATAGCAGGTGAAAACAAAATAAGATCAATCGATTGATTGAAACCTGCATATTTGGTAACAGACAATAAGAAAATAATTAGGGAACTAAAAGGAAATAAGGAAAACACATAGACAAATCCTTCCCAAAATACTAATAAACAAACAGTACAGGAAAATTTAGTCAAAACAAGTGATAAAATACAAAAAACACCAACACAAAATTCACAAACAAATAAATTCACAAAAAAGAAAAAATCAGTCAAATTTTTAGACAAATTCATTACAATAAATCATGACCTTAAGGACCCCATAAGCTCCCAAAAAAGAGGAAGGCCCCTAGGAAGTAGAAAAGCTAAAAATCAGCATCCTAGTCATAGATATGAGCAATTAGCGCGGAGAAAATAAAAAATCTTTTACCAAAAATTAATACAACATACGAAAATGGAAATCCACTCAAAAATGACAACTGTGGAATCCCTAGATAAGAAAAACGCGTGAACAATAAAACAACGACAGGTATCAACAAACTCACGTGCGATTGATGACAACAAAAACATTGCAACGTGTATCTGTTGTTAAACAAATAAAAAATAAAATATAAAAACATTCATCTCGCCAATGATGTCAGAAGCGGAGATGAATTTTATTCATTCAAAATTCCAATGGCTTCAAAATATTCAAACACACTTAACTTTGCAGCAAATGGACAGAATTTTTCAGGAAAAGTTGCAAATGATAGAGAATTTTTATATCTATCTCCTCCATGGATGGACACGCTCAAATAAGACAACGTTTGACACAGTGAATGAAATAAAAATTCACCAAGTTCTCACTCGCATTTCTACTGTTGCCTCGACTTAGACTGTTAAAATATCTTTCATTTTTTCTTGTATTTTGGTATATCGATATTTTTTTTCGATCTTTTTTCCTTATTTTTTCAAACCATGTCATCCAACCAAATGCAATTGTCCTCCAATTCTGACCTACAAATACCCTCAACTTCCAGAGACAATGTTGTACGCCTGGATAATTTGCAACAACAGTGTCAACTGGAACATGAGAGAAACTTAGCCAGAATTGAGGAAGAATTGCTCATGGAAACGGACCTGTCTCTGGTGGAAAAGATTGTCACTCATATGACGAAACAACTGCCCCCTTGTCACACCACCCAAAATGCCCGTTAAGGAGTTACCATCTTTGGCAACCCCAAAGATGGCAATCCCAAAACCAACAATGTGGGAGTGAGCCAAATTGCTATTTGCCAACAATGATCCTGAGCACCAGGCCACCCCTCCTCCAGCCACAAAATTGATCCAGACACAACAATTTGTGGCCTCCTCCAAATCAAATTTGCCACTCCTTACAGTGCCTGGACAATTTAATCCCCGCTCCTCCCATCCTAATGTCCAAAACCACCCTTATTGACATCCACAATACAGACTGCCATAACAAAGGGGACAACAAAAAGCTGTGACAACTTCCTACGATAATTAGTACATAAGTGTGTATGTATGTGTGTAGGGAGCTGGGTATATAAGACCAAAAAATCTTAGGATAAATTGTCAGTGTTTGCCGAGGTCTTGGCTCCCTCATACCCTCTAGGTATTTGGCTTAAACACGCAAATTGTTTTGTTGAACACCTTCTGTTGTTGGTATACTTTCCACAAAGTAAGATATTCCACACCGATGAAAAGCATTATTGATATAAAGAAGAAATTTGAACATTTTTGTCTGGAACATAGAGTTGTTTACCAATTCCAAAGCTAATTTCCATTTAACCAATAATACGAGAATGAAAAAAGAAAAGTACTTTAAAATGAAAACATTTTGACCAATAGGTCGCTAAAACTCATTCAGGTCCTCTGTATTTGTCTTTAAAATTGTGCATGACAAAAAAACATTTATCGTAGGCTGAATGTACCTGATTCACTGAATGTTATGGTTTTTTATTGATCAATTACTGGAATCTACGTCTACAGGTCGAAAATTCATTTATAATTTATTTTCCATGAGCCAAGTTATTATACCTAGTTAATTATTTGACTAGTATTTCCGTCTGTAATATTAATTGCGTATTGCACAAGTGATTATTCTGTCGAGGTGATAGAAAAATTACGCTTATTTACTAGTGAACATACTCATGATGTCATCAGTTGATTGATTCATGGGTATTTACCTATTCTTTATTTGGTACATTATTGGTTATGGTTATTGTTTAGTAGGTATTAATGGTTTCGTAGTATTTACGAAAATAGTCATGTTTATTCTTACTTTTCTGACTGTCTTTTCAAAGAAATTTCTTTTTATCTATCAGGAATAATTGGTTCATAATTACTCATTTTTACTAAAACTCTTGAGTAACGATATGATGACTTGATGATTTTTACATTTGTGTGATGAATGAACAATGTTGCAAGTGTCAGAAGCTTGGTACAATGATGAATGTTATTTCGGTTTTACTTGTTGGAGATAGATAAATAAAGAAATTATTTCAATTAGATATGTTCACACCCAAATTTAACGTTGTAGGAGGGGGCCAGGGTGAAAAGTTATATAGGGGCTCTATAATCCCCCTTGAAAAAAAATGTATTCAAATTTATTTTTAAGTGTAGCTAATGATTTACAGTAACATTGAAAATGTTTTAAATTTTAGTTATTCGTATAATCCGTTTAATTTGAATTATTAATTTTTGTGGAGGTCGTGTTTATGTGGGGGCCTGGGTGCGCACCCACCTTAAATCCGGGCTTGGTTTTTTCAAGTGATATGATAGTAGTGACGATTAAGACGCCATTACCGGTTTTTTTTCTTTTTTGTCATCACTTATCACACAATCGTTCATATAAGTTAATCGTTTATATTCAAGCCTTATGAATTCCGTTAGTATTTTAACGACATTGGTTGGATTGATAAATGATTACAATAAACCCAAAAACAACGACTGAATCATCATCTTCATCGTCACATGTGCATGCTTGATTGTAATACTACCTACTTTAATTAATTATAGGTCAGTTGAATCATCGTTCCATTTGCTCCAAACAGTTGATGCTTTATTCATTCAAATTATTACTAGTGAGTCGGCTGATACAATAAGGGTGCTTTAGTGCATTTATCCTTTTTTTTTAGTATTTTCACTTTTTATGATTTGTGAAGTGTCGGATGTTCACTAACTAGTGTTGAGAACTGTAACTGTGTGATTGCTTTCTTTGAAACTCGCAGAGGTATCAACAGTATTGTATTCAATTTTGTAAAATTTTTCTAACTGAGAAGTGAGTTTGTTGTTTTTTCTTCATTAATAATACAGAATATAGAATACAATAAACGGGAGCAACCCTGAAAAAAATTGTAACTTATATTTAAGTAAAAAAAAAAGAAAACAAAACCAATATGGGCATTTTTATGGTGTTTGAACATTTATCAAACAATGGAGAAATTTGATGCTCTTGTTTCTTATTTTTTTTATGTAATATTGTTGAATTTTGTTTGCTGTACAGTTTCTAATCTGAAATAAAATATCTATTATTTTCTAAAAATTTGACATCGTGATTCATTTGAATCAAATACAAGCATGTTTTGAAATGATACACCTTAATAATTCTTTTATTCAGCTACATTAACTACTCAGTTCATGGCTGATGCTAAGGAGCTCTCAATGATGCCATAATACGAGTGTAATATGTAATTTATTTATAATGATTTAGAATGGGATTTCAATTTCTATTTTTTCGTGTAAAACAGTTTTTTTAAATTTCTTATTTTTCTCCTGCTCCCCGAGTATCAAAGTTATTATTTTCTGTGTTAGTTCTTTTATTACCTTTTAGATAACCACTAAAAAATATCTTTCGTTTTATTCTCTACTGGTGACAATCTCATCTTGTCCACGATATGAAATGGCTTGAAAAGTTGGAATTTTGAAGTGATGAGTAGAGATGTCTGAAAACATCTGCTGGATCATCAGTATAACAATAAAGTCTACCATCTAATTTCTTTTTGTTTGCAGGCGCTAGCATACAATATTATTTGTTGGTTGAAAATTAGAAGAAATATTATTTGTTATTTGAAAATTACCGTGATGAAAATTGAGGCAGTCCAACTTTTTTTTTTTACGATCTACTTAATTGTTATCAAATTTTATCATACTTGGAATCAAAATTGAGCTAAAGGTGTGTTTTATTTATTTTTGATAAAAACACCATTTCCGAATAACGAATACCGACTGGACTGAGCATTTTATCCGCTATTAGGAGATGTTCGTTAATGTGGAAAGTGGGGCATTCGGAGAAAAAGAAACGAGAATTCATTTTTAATTGTTATCGCACCCTATGATGTGTTTTTTTTTCTTCAGATGTTCTTTCGGTTTTGAAACAAATATTTTTATTGCTTTTGAAGTCCCATATTGTTTTCAGTAGCGCATATATATCATCTTTCAAAGCAACCTCAAATGCAATTTGGTGGTTCACAGTGAGTAGGAAAGTTTGTATATAAAAGTTGCACAGTGTCAAAAGTTTCCCTTCAGTTCTGATTTACGCCACTTTACAATATTCTAGAGATATACCTACTATACTGAGGGTGTTCAGAAGTTGAGCATCACTACTTCCAAATCAATTTTTTGGGTAGAAAAAATAGAAAAAGTTCCACTTGTTCTTTTCTCAGTTTCAGCCACCTGAGTGAGGAGAAAAAAATCGTAAATCAGGTGTAACTCCCCCAAAATACTCAAAAATTAACAAAATTTTGATTCTTAGAAAATCTCTAGTCTATTCATGTTATTGGTTTTCACTTACCTACCTACCTGCTTTGAATAGGGATTGTCACTTTTTTAATTGTCATAATATCTTTTTAATTTTTACTCTTACGGGTGTAAGTATCGAAAATGAGTCCAATTACCTTATTATTTTGAGAAAAACAAAAATACACGAGTTATCTTTTTCTGGAAACTTAGTAGTTTTCAGTAAAAACGGGGTTGAAATTTTGAAAATTAAAATGTAGTTAAAATTGTTCAAAAGCATAGTTAATATTTTGTCTCTTCGAGTACTCCACGATGCCCCCACTCGTATCATTAACTAGAAGAGCGTAAGGGAACAGTTTCAACTGAATTTTAATTCTTAATCGTGTTTATCAAAAACTACTGAGTTTTAACAAAAAAAGTTATTGTTACTAAAAAAAAGTGAGGTAGTGTACCTGTTATGTGTATTTTTTCTCCCGAATATGATGGTGAAACATATTTTCGATAAAATTGAGGGTAAAAAAGACAAGTATGTTTATTTAAAACGTGATAAATTTTCATCTTTCCTCCCATTTGTGGGTAAAACTTTCAAAGCTAAGTGAAATTACTAACATAAATACTTACTCCCCTGTAAAATATTAAAATGAAAATTTATTACTTTCTCCTGGGAATATGTGCAGGCTACAATCAAGTATGAATAGGCTTTAGTCACTGCAGAATCTACATGTACATGTAATATTTTATGGAATAGCTTTCATCAGCTCCCAATTAAAGGGATAAATTTTTTACTCTTTGTCACAATTCTGTTGATTAAAATCACCATTGCTTGTGGGATTGGAGCCCTATAGATACAAGTCGAGCAATACACCACTTTGTATTCTCAATTTGAATCACATAACGCTTTCAGAATTTCAGCTATATCTTGAAAACCAACGATACGATTTCAGAGAAATTTTCACATAATCTCTAGAAAACATACGTTAATGTTTCAGCCAAATTTTAAATTTCTACAAACCATAGTTTTTTTGCAATTGCATTCGATAACTTTGATTATATAGGCTGTTCCAATAAAATTGTGTATGATAAGATTCTTATTTCTTTGGACCTTCAATCTGTTAGGCGAAAGTAGATTTGAAGTGAAACAATGAAAAATGTCTATAAAACTAATGAAAGCATCTAAAACTATTATAACTTCTCTAATTTGTCATAAATATCAATGAATTCACTTGACACATTGCGGGAATCATATGTTTTTTCAAGCTCTTGTTGTATTGTTGAGTCCAGTAAACAAATTTTTTTTATGCATTTAAATGCAGCTGATCTGTCTCTAATGATTTTGAGTCCAATAAGCGACTGAGGCTTTATCCATGAGTTTATTTACGCGGGTTTTATCGTAATGACAAAATTTAGTACAAAATCTCAAAATCTCTAACATAAGGACTAGATCTACTAATTTTGGTTCCTATTGGTCAATTTGTTTCTAAGTTATTAGTAATTTAGTGAGATTTTTTCTCTTTTTACCTTCAAATAATAGCCTTGAAAAAAAAATTTTTAAGCTGGATAAGGTAAAACTATTCTTTTAGTCTAAAAAAAACATAATACCCTTAGAAAGTAAATATTTACCCCATAACCAACCACCTCCCATGCCTATATTAGAACCCAAACCAATGGTTTTTTAATTTCGTGCTTAACTAACTCGTCTAAGTGTTGTGTTCTTTTAAGATTATATCATATTTATTTACATCACCTATGTCCCCTTTTCTCTATTTATTTTATTTTTCAAATAAGACATTTTCAGTGACTGTAGAATGTTTAATTTTCAAGCAATAGTTACACAACTTTACAACGACCTTGACTTGGCACAATTCGAACGTGCTTTCAAATTTGGTTATAATTGGTTTCACGGTTCATGCTCTGGGGCTGGCAGAAGGGAGAATTGATTTTTACTCAATAAATGTCATAATTCTGATCCGATAGTCACGAAATTTGGTACTTAGTTTATTTGAGATAATAATTGTAAATCATCTATTTTTCAAGGGGATCCAGAAAATTTCTTGTTTCAGCCTTAAAATAAAACACAATTATTTCCGAAATTCAATTAAATTTTTTCCCTTCTCCTCATACCTTTCATTTACTAATTCAATCCAAAGACTTTATTTACTAACTAGCTTTGAAGGAGGGGTATACGTCCCCTCTCTACCCGCTCCAGTTACAAATCCTGGATGACCAAAATCATATACATGTGCGTATTCATACAATGTCCGATAGTTGGCGAAATGTTATGCAGAAAGCCCTTCTTATACAGTATAATAATAATAATATGTATGTGTGTGTATATATATATATATATATGTGTGTATATATGTATGTATATACATGTATGTATATATGTATGTATGTATGTATGTATGTATGTATGTATATATATATGCCAATATATAGTAATGCGCAGAGCGCCCAGTTTTGTTCTTGTATTTTCTCCCACCGTTATCTCATTAATTAATTCGTTTTAGGTGAAGTTGATGATGAAAATGAATTTGTTGTAAAAAGTAGGGGGGGTTATCGCTAAAAAAATTTTTCTGTCATTATTAGTTTTTAAAATAAATAAAAAATTAAAAAACCTCAAATTTATCATTAATTTGCGATTTTTTTGTGGCCGATTTGTGAAAAACTAATGACGATAAAAAAATTAATTTTATTAGAGAACTTGAACTAATTTTCTCTTTTCAATTGTATAAACCCCAGTTTTGTAGCTTAAATGGAATCTGAGAAATCGTGAAGTGAGAGAAGAGCAATTTTTTCAAAATTAAATTGTTGTGAATGTTGCAAAAAAACGCGGATAAATATACAAAAAGTTGGATTGAATTTTATAATATAGATTTGCATACAATCTGAATCCTTAATTCATTTGAGGTAGGTAACTATTGGGGGAGATTTTTGGGTTCTAGTATTCTTCTACTTTTTAATGTTTTTATTTTATAATCTTCAAGGTTAAGGATGTTTTCTTGATTATCCTTTAAGTTTAGGGCGGAAGATAAAATTTGAGATAGCTGCAGCAGAAATTGAGTTTGAAAACCTTTGAATAATCAATAATTTTTTTGTACTTAAATTGTTCAGTCTACTTTTTCTAGCTGAGTATTGGTGCGCTAATTTTTTCTCCTTCAAAATCAGTATTCCTGGCAGCATTTGTTCTCATAGAAACTTGGGATCAAATTTTAAGATATGTTCGTGTCTAACAGTAATATGCTACATGAAAATACCGTTTTTTCCTCCTGACCCTGAAGGAAAAGAACTAAAACAAAAAAACGATAAAATAATTATTCATTCATTAAAAATGATAGTTTGTTGACAAACATCAGCAATGGTTAATCGGTGGCACCAATTATTCTAAAATCTCTCAATGAAACAGCTTACGCTCTCACATAAAAGAAAAGCAAAATTTATTAAATTCTAACCGAAACGTTTGTAAACATTTTCGTAATGATTATAATTTTTTGTGTCATTAATGGACTGGGTGGAAGCGTAATAAGTGTCTTTGTGTGAGGCGAGTAACCCATGTAATTTTGATTTCTTCCCACCTACTTCTAATGTCCTTCAAATTAATAAATTAATAATCATGCATATGTGCTCGTCTTCGTATATTTCTGAAATATATTGCCCTGTATTTTGTGATGTTATACATATAGTTGATTAATCGTTATATGGGAGCTTCTTTTTTTGGTCATACCGGCGTAATGTGATAATTAAATAAAAAACAAACAATATTGAGGACCCATAAAAAACGTGAAGGAAACAATTTTTGGCTGCGACAAAACTTTGAAAAATGTCTGCCAGCGATGACAAATGGCAAAATTGGTTTTTTTTTTTTTTTAATTGCTTGACTTTTTACTGCTTCAGAATAAAGGTACTTATATGTTTTGGTAGTTGAACATTCACATCGTTCAACGAAGAAGATAACATGGTTGGATGTGAAGGTTGGTGTTATCAAATACTAATTTCTCACGACCTATTGGCTAATTTATTTTGTGTTCTTTGTTTCGTAAGAGAGGCTAAAAATTTATCTTTAAGAATGCTGCGGGCTGATTCATCATGAGAAAATTTGAGTGGATTTATGGGAAGAAAGTAGTTAATCTGAAAAGCAAATTATTATTATTATTATTATTATTATTATTATTATTATTATTATTATTATTATTTATTATTATTTATTATTATTTATTATTATTTATTATTATTTTTTCTTTTTTATTATTATTTATTATTATTTATTATTATTTATTATTAGTTATTATTATTATTTATTATTATTATTTATTATTATTTATTATTATTATTTATTATTATTTATTATTATTATTTATTAGTATTTATTATTATTTATTATTATTATTAATTATTATTTATTATTATTTATTGTTATTATTATTGTTATTATTATTGTTGTTATTATTATTGTTATTATTATTGTTATTATTATTGTTATTATTATTGTTATTGTTATTGTTATTGTTATTATTATTATTATTTTATTTTTTTTCGAAGAAATGGGAAGTGATTGATTCCCTTCTTTGCCCCTTGTATCCGCCTATGATCTGGTTTGTTAGAAATTGGAATACATTCGAAAAAAATATCATATTTTATTAGAAAACCTTTCCTCGTTTGATTAAATATTATCGGTTCTTAAAATTTTTCAGTTATTTACCGACGACTTCAATAATCGCAGTGCCGTGTTTGAAAGTAGCTTAGTGAAGGGAGATATCTGTGTTCATACCCCACCAAAGCCAAAAAAAATTCGTTACTTTGTCTTTCAGTAATGTCTAACGAACAAGCATTCACAAATTTAATGACTGAAACCCCTTATCCGACGATTCAGAATCTTGATTTGGCTACGCCACTATTATTTGAACTAGACTATCAAAAAAAATGGGCTGTGTTTCATAATTATCCATCTATTTTAATGAATATAATTATGAAGTTGATTGACAAGGAAACAAACCAGACTGAATGCCGTAAACAAATTTGTCAATTGTCATCGTAAAAAAAATAGATAAAATTTATGATTTTTCTATCCTATGTACGTTTCTATTTTTTTTTTTTTTTTAATTTTTTAATTTTTTTTTTTTAATGAAAAATATTGTAATTGATTGAACAAAATGTTGAATTACGAATTTGATTAATTACTGAACTTATTATGTAACCGTCTTCAGAGTTGAATATTTTAATTTGTTTCCCGATCAACATTTTTCTCATTGTTTTTACTAAGTTTAAAGTTCCCTGTTTCTGTTTGCGAATAATAATTGATCTTATTTTTAATTATTCTTTGAAAGCTAATTAAAAAAATAAATCATAAAGAACGTAAAACTGCGTTAGATTCCTTTGTGCTTTATATCTTAGGTCATACTTTAAAAATGGTATCTCACTCCATCGACCACTTGAAATTTTAATTTTTATTGTTATTATCGGTAATATATATATAACATTACTAAATGAGGTACCTATCGTTATCGCTTTCTCTGTCAGTATCATAAATTGAAATTATTTTAAACCCTTTCGTTGAAGATACTCGGAAGGTTTTAGAAAGAAAAGAATAAAATGTAAAATTTTTCCCAAATTAATTTTTTTTTTGGATAAAGGAGTAGGTAAGTAATAAAATAATTTTTATCTATTTTTTTAAAGAAAAATCTCTCTTTTTGTTTATTGATAATACCAAGTTAACGTAACGTGATTGTTAATCTATATTTAGATGATTTGGTCTTAAAAATATGAAGATAAATATTAATATTTGGTTGGCTTTGACCGATCAGTTAGTGCATGATCAGCGTGCCCAAGTCCAGAGATTTGAAAATTCTAAAATAATCAATACGTTTATGTCACATTTAACCAAAAATTGAGAGCTAAAAATCTTGAATCAAGTAATATTATTTTTATTTGTTGGAAATTCGTTAAAGAGAGTGATTATAATCGAAAAATTTCACGAAAGGCTTAAAATATTTTTCTTTGATATTCTTAGGTCGTATCATATTTCCATTTGTCCAAGCATTTTCATTAATTATATACGAAATTTTATCCTCGCTTGATATATTATCATTCATAAAATTAATGAGCCATTTAATTTTTATTTTTCATGATATTTTTATTTGATTACGAAACATACATTTTTTATTTTCCCAAAAATAAAATTTACAGTTATGGGTACCTACGTAGGTCCACATTTATTTTATCGCAATCCTAGTGATGTCAGAATATCGTAGGTGCTGATTTCTGTTCTTGAATCATAAGTAATATATAAAAGGTGGAAGAGTTTTATTATTTTATACTGTAGGCTGTTTATTAGTTCTTATGCTACACTGTTGGTTCGTATCTGTTACATTGTTTTGTGGTTCAGAAATCCAAAAATATGATCATCAATAAGTATGTATGTACCTAGCTTTTTGCATTACGTTCGTCTTAACAGATAGTTCGATTCAATTTTAATTAGATGAGTATGCTTTGTAAAATTATATATTTTAATTTTTTGTGTTCAAGTTTGTACTTCAGCATTAGGTGCGCCTATTAAGTAGACAATGGAGATTGAAATCTCATCTTCAAAAATTCACTTCAACAGTTTATCTTACGATAAATATCCTACCTACGTTTTTGTTTCTTCCTTAAAACTTAGTCATCTCTTTTTTTAGAAAAAATGTTTTGTACTTTTAGGGATTACAATTACATTTACACTGAGAACGTTTTGTTTGATCTCAAATTGTGTATTTTTTCCTATGCACTTTTATCATTATCTCAATTGGTATTTTGTCAAATTATTTTACGACTTCGAATTTTCTAATGTGAAAAAAACAATTTTTTGTATCTCACGTTTCGTCGATTCCAATAAAGTTTTTATTCATTCTTTTTTTTCCCCCAACGATCTAAGTATCTCCATTTTCTTATGGATTGAACATGAGAACTCTTCTATTTTTCTGGAAAAGAATTCTTTTTTCACCAGCGAAGTTGATTTGTTCCTCCCTAATCTGATACTGTGAACAGAACTAGATTTTTTTCTCTTGATTTGTCGCGTATTTTTTAGTTGTGATTTGAATTGCTGAAATTAAATAAACGCTGAAAATAGATGAAAGTTCCACATTTCCAAGAAGTGTGGAATTAATTACATACGTACTGTAAAATTATTTACACTTTCAAAATATCAACTGTTATGGGGTACCAACTACTATGTCCTCTGCGTATTGATTTAATTTTATCTTCTTGATTTGCGAATGAGTGCATTCCGATTGTTGCGAGTAATATTTGTCTCTCCTAATTACGTCTTTACATTTTAATTTCTCTAAAAAAAAGTGTTAATAGTAAAAATAAGTTGGATCATTTGAAAAAAAAAAAAAAAAGTTCATCAAAATCTGTGGTGAAGGTGAAGTTACGCTAAAACCAATATTTAAAAAAAAAAAAAAAAAAAAAAAAAAAAAAAAAAACTATAAACGGATATAAACGGATTAAATTGATAATCTCCTTTTTTTGAAGTCGGTTAAAAATGATCTGTACTCTCATAATCAGTGCTTGTAATGATAACAGCGCTCTTTGCGAACAGCCTCAGCACAGAAAGTTAATGTTCGGAACGTTCATTTTTACATCTGAATCCGATCATAAAAATATTTGCTCGGATTCGTTCGCTCGGTGAAAGTGCGCCGTTAGATGCAAATAGATCGAAGAATCAGTCAGCAGTCTCAATTTAGCCTAACTTAAAAATGTCTGAACTAAGCTAGGATTAATTTTACTCTCCTCGTTCTTAATTCAGAAGATAACTAATGACAGTTTCTCCTGTAAAGGGTCTTATTGTTGTTCTTTATGTGGCTATTCTTGGCAGAAGAACTACTCTTAATGTCTGCAAAAGTTCGTGATTTTCGTGAGATAGTTGTGATAAGTTGAAACTTTTAAACGTGTAATTTACTCAATTCTCACAATAAAAACAAAATAAAACGCGTTGATCATTTCAAATGGGAGAAAGAAAAATACTATCGCCGCCTAGACAAAAGAAACATGCGAAAAATCGCACTATTATAATGTTCAAAGCGTGTATATATAAGTACCTACGTAGGACATATTATTAGCGTCCAACATACCAAATGATTCGGATTTATTTTCGTAGGTTACGAAACATTTTCTTACGTCACCTGCTAGATTGAGATAGGTACATTATTTTTCTCTGTATATTTTTTTAATATAATTTTTTTTTCTTCATTTTTGTAATATCATTTGTCTACTGTACAATTGCATTGTACGAATATATTTTATGCGTACTCTCACGGTTCATTGCCCATTCATTTTTTCAATTTACCATTTCCTTGCTCATTTTTTCACGTTACCTACTCGTCGTTTTTGTCATGAACTACTTCATCGTAATAATGATTTCACCTCTTTTGAAAACAGTAGCTGTGTATTTGCAAGAGTATAAATTAATGTGGGGATCAGTATGTACTCGGAGGGCGGTTCAGTACGCATAATTAACATACGCGAGATAAATAAATCACCTCTTGGCAAGGTGAATAGAAATTCGGTTGAGTATAGGTGCCTAAAGTTTTTTGGAGCTAGAAAATGTTTCATTTTTACCCAGTTTGCTTGCTTACGGAATATTAAAATTGACCTCATAAAAAGGTTAGGTGGGAATGATGAAAATTATCCTTTTCATGAGAAAAGAAAACGATTGGTACCATTTTGTCAGTTTGACATAATTTTTTTTACATATGTATGTATGTGTGTAGGCGCACACATAAACACACACACACACACGCACACACACGTGTGTATATATATATATACAAACTATAATAATAATTAAATGTGGGTATGTGTGTACAGCTATGTTTTATTTGCCAAAAATAACGACACCGAGGTGACAACAAAGGAAAATATTTCTATACTTTTGAGACAATTCCGCTCTTTAATTGGTGCATTCGCTCTTTAATTGGTGCATTCGTCTTGCAAGAGCGGAATAGCACCTCTTTGTGTTGACCTGGTGTCAACAGCGTGGCAAATAAAACAAACCTCAGGTGTGTATGTGAACACGTTATGAAGAACTAGACAGATGATATTGCTGAAAATTACAGTATAGGGTATTTGGGTACAAAAAACGATCTACATAGGTCTCAAGTTTGAGAAAATTTGTTTAACAGATATATGAGCATCTAAATCTATCCATCAGCAGCTAGTGATAACGTCCAAGGTTGAAAAATTGATTAACCCTAAAGGTAACGAATAAGAAAGGTTTTATAAGCGAATTTTGCTAGGCCTAAACTGTGTATGATTATTATGATTTATAACTGAAGTGAGGTTGAAATCCAAGGAAAGAAACAAGTTAGTTAGAGATACTGTAATGCAATGATTTAAAGTACAAATTACAAGTTTGAGAAAGATGAACGATCCCTCTCTATTACGAGATTAAAGTTTGAGTGGGAAATGAGTTTCAGCATTCTCGGGTGACCGAATGAAAAAAGTTGTGTTTGTTCGCACAACCTGAATATTGTTAGTAATCGTTATCAATAGTAGTTGCGCTAAGTGTTAGTGAGTGAGTGTAGGTGGAGTGCGGAACAACACCCCCCCCACAGTCCAACGAAACGAGCAAACATGATTTAGCATGAGAACGTATATTATAAATAAATTAATTTTGAATTATTATATTATTATACATTTATGTTCATTTCCCAAACAAAATAAATAAAATAAATTAAAATAAATTATATAAAAAAATATGAACAATGACTAGATTATTATTCGATCGTAGCATATATTTCGATGTATTTTTGGAATTATTTATCAACATATTATATTGCGGTAATGGATTTCGATTCAGGTATTTTTTGATCTTTCATGCTGTTTGAGAAAAGTTTTGTTCAAATTTGTTTGATACTTGTTGAATAAGGGTGTTCCGAAATGTGATAAACTAATATCAACTAAACGTGTGAAATCATGTCAATGATTTGTATTCAAATCTCTGTTCATTCAAACATTGAATTTGCAGAGATGACAATGAATACCTACACGAAAATAAATTTTGTTTCAACAAGTATTTTTTGGCCTAAATGATATAATATATTATTAATTTTGTTTGACATGTGATTTTTTCTTTTCTTTTCTCGAACATTATATTTTCAGGTACCATGCTGTAAAAAAATGAGATTATTATATTCAGCGACTTGCGAATTGACATATTATTAGCTTCGAATATTTGTATTCCTTCCCCTTTTAAAATAAATGATTTTCCCATATAATTAGTATGAATTCGAGAAATTTTATTGTGAGAGATTTGATGTTGTTAGTATTTTGTTGACTAAGTTTCTAAATTTCTGTTTGTCAAGACTTTTTGTTAGCATGTCTGCTAATTGTGAATTCGTACCAACAGTTTTGAATTCGATTTCTTTATCCTCTACCAATTGTGTAATGGCATAACATTTTATCATTAAAGCTCTTGCTCGTTTTTGAGCTCTTCCCGACATAATTCTAAGGGCTGATATATTATCTTCGAAGATTCTTACTGGGTCATTTTCTTGGAATATTTCTTTTTGTAATAGAAAGGTGATTTGTATATCGTCTAAAGCATCAAATACTGCAATTATTTCAGCAGCAGTTGAGCTTGTGGCCACGATTGTTTGTCTTCTTACATTCCAATTAATCAAATCCCCATTTAAATATATTAAAAATCCTGATATAGATTTTCCTAAATTTAAATTTGATATTTTTATTTCATGATCTTTTACATCTGGGGCATAAGATGCATCTACAAAAGAGTGTATGCCTTTACTATCTGATGTGAATTTAATCGAAAATTCTTTTGTTGTGTTCACATATTTAAATATTCGTCTTACATGATTTTTTAATTTAGGATTTGATTTTGTTTGGAATCGTGAGAAAAAATTGACTGCAAATGAAATATCGGGTCTTGTTATTCTAGCTAGATATAACAGGGCTCCAATCATTGATCGATATTCAGTATCGTCTGTGCAGTTTTCATTTTCTTCAATTTTTAGATATGTTTCTATTGGTGTATTTATGAAATTTGATTCGTTCTGATTATATTTTTTTAATATTTTTTCTATATATTTTGACTGTATTAAAGTTATTGTATTTTCTTTCCTATCTCTTATTATTTCAAATCCTAAATAAAATCTCGGGATATTAATTATTTTCATGGTAAATCTTTTTTGAAATGATTCATTTACATTTTTAATCCATTCTGGGGTGTTTGATGCTATTAATATGTCTTCAACATATGTAAGCATAAAAATTATTTTTTCATTTGATTTTTTAAAATATAAGCATTTATTTGTTTTAGATCTTTCAAAATTCATTTTTAAAATATATTCATTTATTAAATTATACCATGATTTTGACGATGTTTTTAGGCCATAGATAGATTTTTTAAGTCTCAATAATTTATTACTTTCCATTAGTAAACCTCCCGGGGGTTTTAAATATATAGGGACTATGGCAGGGGAATTTAGGTACGCCGTTTTTTCATCATATTGAACCATTTCTAAGTCATATTTATTGACAATTGATAGGAACCATCTTACTAACCAAATTGGAATAACAGGGGCAAATACTTGTCCTAACTCATATTCGGTTCTATCCTTGAAGCCCCTAGCAACTAATCATGCTTTTGGTTGGTGGTATCCTTCATCATTCGGTTTTGTTACAAAAACCCATCTTGTGTCTATGGTTTTTAATGATTTATTGTAATCTATTTCTTCCCAAACATCCATTTCACCCAGGGAAATAAATTCATCCTCAATAGATTTCATCCATTCTTTTCTGAATGGGTTGTTTTTGACATCTTTATAGCATGTTGGTATACAGTCTTCGATCCATCTATTATCTATAGTTTTTGTGATGTTGAAAGTATTTATGTTAACTAAATTTTTTACAAAATTTGCTGGTTTGAGTACCAGTTCTTGTTAACAATTTTTTAAGTTTGATATGTTTTTATTTTCGTCAAATTTAGCATCACAAGATATATTAAATTTATTTGAAAAAGGATCTCTAATGCAATATCCTGTAGTGGTATATCCCATGAGTGTTCCCTTTTCTCCCCTTGGTGCAAATTTTGGGTCGATTCTTTGTTCATTTTTATTTTTTGATTTTGTCGCATTCTGTTGTCGGACTTCGAGTGGAATATGTCTATAAACTAATGATCCAAAAATTTTTAGATTATCCAGATTAGGTTTTTTGTCAAAAAAAATTTCATATGGAGTTTTGTACTCTGAATTCACTCTTGTTGGTGATCTATTTATTAAGTATGCAGCTGTAGCTATTGCATGTGCCCAATACTTAATATCTAGATAACCATCAATTAGTAAGCTTCTTACTCTTTTCATCAACATTTGATTTTGACGTTCAGCAATTCCATTTAATTCTCGTGAGTAAGGAACTACATTTTCTATTTATACTCCATTTTCTTCACAAAATTTTACTAATTTTTGATCTGTATATTCTTTTGCGTTATCGCACCTTATTTGACTTATTGGTGTTTCGGGGAATTTGTTTTTCATTGAAAAAAATATATTTTTAAATTCTGTGAATACTTGACTTTTATTTGATATTGGTATCACGAAGGTGTATTTGCTATAATTGTCAATAAATGTCAATATATATTTCTCATTAGCTATTGTGGGTGTGAATGGTCCCATAATGTCGGAAGATATAATTTCCAATCTTCTTTGAGGTTTATTTCTAACATTGTTATGACCTAGACGTTGGCTATTGACTATTTTACAAATTTCACAATTGATGAAATCATCATCTTTAAAATTCATTGTTTTTGGAATTCCTATTGTGACTTTATGTAGATATCTCATGTATTTTCCATTTAAATGGCCTAATCGTCTATGCCAAATCATTTTTTTATGGTTATTTGTGTTATTTTGAATTATTTCTAATGAATTATCTGAAATTTTTTTTTTTATATTATTATCATCATTATTTTCATTATTATTATTTTCCGTAATAGTATTATTATTTTCATTATTTTCCTCTAAATTATTATTATTAATGGGTTCTTCTTCCTCTTCTTCTATTTCTAATTCGATAGAAAAGGAATCCCATTCGTCATCATTTGATTTTGAGTGACGGGCATACATTTTTTTGGTATATTTATGTAATTGTAATTTACTTGAAAGACACCATCAATTTTATAGGATGTAAATAGAATGTCTCCAGTTTCTATGAAATATGTTTGTATTTTTTCTTTTCCCTGGTCCATATGTAATATTCCGGATTCTGTCACTTTAATTCCAGACATAATATCTAATGACAGATCTGGTACATAATGGACTTCCAATAATTCAATTGCCGTTTGAATTTTATTTTCGTTTTCTACTAATATTCTCATATTTCCCATATGTGTGACATATAAATATGTCTTTAAGTGCACATTGTAATTTTACTGGAATTTTGTTACATTAATTAATTTTTCTATATTTGATGTGAGATGGACTTCCATCCCCCCCTCAAGTAACATTTTTTTTTTTAGTTGTATGTAATTTTCATTTTTTGTATTGTCTTTAATTAATTTTTTTAAAAGCCAATCTTCATTGTTATTATATTTTTTAACCATATATGATAATTTAATTGGTCTTTCCTCTTCTTTTTTATCTTTATTTTTTGGTTTTTCTTTATTTTGCTCTTTATTTTCGGGTTTATAATCAGGGCATTTATTTTTGTAATGTCCTGTTTGGTTACATAAAACATCTTTCTTCTTTATTATTTTTTCTAGGTGATTGATTATTATTTCTGTTACTATTTTGGTTTTTGTTATAATTATTTTGATTATTTTGATTATTATTTTCATTTCTTGGGTTATTATTTTTATAATTATTATTATTATTTCCGTTATTATTTCCATTTGTATTATTATTACGTCTGTAATTATTATTTCTATTCCACCTATTATCTTTATTATTATTATAGTTTGTATTATTATTTCTAAATTTATTTCCATTATTATTGAATTTTTTATTAGACGATTGATATTGCAGTTTAATTTATTTATCTCTCATTTTTTGGTCACCGTCTTCTTTTAGTATTTGTTTAAAAACTTCTAGATTTTTTCTGTTTTCGGGGAGGTTATCAAATTGCATTTTTGCAATGGTTTGTTCGTATCCTAATGCCAATTGAAGATTTTCCAATTCCTCTTCTTCAGATACCTCCTTCCCTGCATCACAAATTTCTTGTACTAATATGTCCCATTTATTTAAAAAATCTCTTATATTACCACCAGGTGTAAAGCGAAAAGCAGTCCATTTTGATTTTGCCATATTTGCAACTATTTTGGTTTTAGAACTATAAGTTATATCTAATTTTTCAAAAATTTTATCTACTGTTTTACACTCTCTAATTTGTTTCGATACATTGTATGTCATGCGTTCCATGATAAATGCTTTTGCACATTCCTGTTTTTTAAAATATGCTTTAGCAGAATTTGAAGATGGTCTATATTGTAAATTGTCCATATTTTCGATATAAATTTTTAGTTCAGGATGTGGGCCAAAAACATCCCAATATCCCAAACCCCTTATTAAAGTTATAATCATACATTCCCAGTCCAAGTAATATTGACCATCAAATATTTTCCCACTTGGACCTTGTATTGGACGTATGGTTTCATCAGCTGGCATAACATAATGTACTTGAGGGTGTGTACTCCCAGAGCCTGATCCTCCTTGAGGGGATGGAGTAGTGGTTCTTTCACTTGCCGTATTCATACTTTCTGGAGTACTTGGTAATGTACTTAGTTCCGACAACTCAATTTTGAAAAGAAATAATAAAGTTTATTTTCAAAAAAAAATTAATTCCAAAAAAATTTATTTTATTTTTGGAAAAAAAATTATTTTATTTTTAATTAATATTTATTCTTATTTAAATTATTAATTTTCGTAATATTATTCGTGTGTATGTTTGTAATTTAAAGTATGAAAAGAGAGAAGAAAGGAAAAAAATATTCTAACTGAGAATATATTTCAAAAATGAACTTGAAAAAAATCTTGTTTAATTTTGAATCCTTGTAAATGTGTATAACAAAGGATCTATTGAAATTTATTTTTGAAAGCTATCTATAATATTTTATTGTTAAAATTTTCAAGTTTATGCATTAGTATTTTGAACAAAAGAATTTTGTGACATGAAAGTTCACAAGTAAACTTGTCCACTATGACAAAGGATTTTTCCTTTTTGTAACAATGACTTGTTGAATTATGAAATTTGTTCAATTATGAAAGTATTTTGCTTGTTAGTATTATATTATAAGTTTTAATTTTCGTAATTTTACGTATTTTAATAGAGGATTTTCTTTCAAAATTTTTAAGAAAAATTCTGAAGGATTCTATCGAGTCCAAAGCTTGAATACTGAAAATATTTTTTGAGATTTCTACAAATTTTACAACTTTGGTACCTCTTTTATAATGAATTATTCCACTAACATTTACTGAGAAGGTTTCTAAAACTATTTCTCCCAAAAATGTTTTCCAGAATGGAAATTCAATTAAATTAATTCTTACGTCTGTTATTTTTTCGTTTTCAAAAATATTTAATAATTTTTTACAATCTTTTTCTTTAATTTTTATTGTTCCTTCGCAGTTTTATGTGCAACTAGCAATTTGTTTCCAAAACCTTATCATTTGTAACCTGCTTTATTCGAACTTATTTTTAAGCTTAATCATCCTGTGAGATTTCACTTGATTTTTACCGAACTAAAGGAGGTTCTTGAAATTAACTTTTTGGAAATTGAAGGTAAAAAAATCTCAAAGAAAAAAAATTCTTATATTACTAATTTCGCTCAATATCCCACAAAATCACTGAATATATCCCATCATTTTCCGCAATAGTAAATGAAATATATAATTTGAAAGTATCGAAAATTACATTACCTGTAATCTGGGGAATTCCGTTGAATATTTCCCAGTTGAGTTCGTGAGTAATTGAGTAATTGGCGTTTTCCCGTGGGTCAGTACTTGGATCAATCTCAGGTTGTCTTCAGAGAATTTTAGTCTTGGCAGCATACAAATTGGTTGAATCAGCAGCACTTGATCGACGAAATTTCGATGATGATTTTTAGCAGATGATGGTGTTTGAAGATCACGATAGAGGAAGAGGAACGATCCCTCTCTATTACGAGATTAAAGTTTGAGTGGGAAATGAGTTTCAGCGTTCTCGGGTGAACGAATGAAAAAAGTCGTGTTTGTTCTCACAACCTGAATATTGTTAGTAATCGTTATCAAGAGTAGTTGCGCTAAGTGTTAGTGAGCGAGTGTAGGTGGAGTGCGGAACAACAATAACTAATGAAGTATGAGTAAAATATTTCAATCTTAATTCTCGCAATATACAAATACTATAATACCAAAGTATATGCCTAATAAATATATAACTGAAATTCTCTAGCTTGATTAAAATTAACAAAATTTTATATTTTTCTGCATACGAGGTGAATCAGGTACTATATATATATACACGTATGCCCCAAATTTTGTGTTCACAGTTTTGAGATAACTACCTCATGGATAAGGCTGAAATTTTTACAAGATATAGTTCTCATATTGGAGCAGGTCTGAAAGAAGTATTATGTGTATCAATTTATTAATTTTTAAGAAAACTGAAAAATAAAAAATTCCTGAAAAAGTAATTTTTCTAAGATTCTGAAAAAATGACAAAACGGACTGGACTGAAATTTTCACTATAGACTTCTCTTATGTTTGCACAAGTTTCTTAGAAGTTTGGTGCCTATTAATTCAGTAGTTTCTGAGAAAACTGGAGAAGAAAAATTTCTGGAAAAAATGATGTGTTCACAGTTTTGAGAAAACTGGAAACAAAAAAATCTATGCAAAAGCAGTTTTTATCAATAAAACATTGATAGATCGATATTATTGTTAAAAATATGGATAACTATCCACAATTTTTTGTAATTTCTTAACCTGAAACTAGCATTGAAATATCAGTACAGTGATAGCTATCAATATAAATATCGATTAATATCAATATAAATATTGATTAATATTGATTTAAATATCGACTAATATCGATATAAATATTGATTAATATCAATACAAATATTGATTAATATCAATGCAAATATTGATTAATATCAATATAAATATCGATTAATATTGGTATAAATATCGATTAATATCGATATAAGTATCGATTAATATTGGTTTGAATATTGTTGAGACCACCAATCCTTCTCCCCTCTCACTCCACGAACACACGATTACATAAAATACATAATTTATTTATATCTACTCGTGGCTACACTGATCTACCACTTCCGCCACTCATTTGTTCATTTCCGTTAACATTCGTTTATCTATCTTAAATGTACTTTGCTTAAATTATGTATCTTCTATGAAATACACTCGCTTCTTGGACGGAACTTCGCTTAAATCTTTCTCTCTTGTTTCATCTCTGATCCTCATCCTCTATATGGTAGCATCGCTCGGTAACAATCCTTGTACCTGAAACAAAGTTTAAAATAATTAAAATCTTTTATACTGTGAATTTTTCTAAGTCAAACTTTTGATTTTTTTTTTTTCGTGAATAATTGTGTTTTTTTAGTCATTTTTTTCATAATTTTTATTTCATGTTGGGTAACAAAGTTCCAACTTATTTTTATTTCGAGTCATAATTTTTGTCTTCAAAAATTTTTTTATTTGAGTGCTGTAAACGTTCAATAAGTTTTGTTGTTTGCTGAATTGGATTTGCCCTGCTTGTGTATAATCCGGCCAAGTGTTCGAAAGTTCCAAGACTCGTCGATTACTCAACTGTTTGAGAGCCCTGCTTGTGTTCCTCAAAAGTTGGTAAAGCCATTAGTGTCTGCCCTGCTTGTGTATGAACTAATTCGTCGTAGTCATCAAAATTGGTAATAAATCGCCTTGAGCCATCAGAAATTGATCAGAAACCAACGTAAAAGCTTCAAAAATCATCAACATCAAAATTGGTATTCATCATCTCAATCAAAGTTCGTCATTTGGCATCAACGAAAACTTCAAAATTCAACTTAATTACTCACCGAAGTACGTCCTCCACAACCGAAGCGCAGTTCAACCATCAAAGTCCAGAGCATTATCTCAAAAATTCTTGAAAACGAACCTGAAAATAAGAAAATCACCCGTTAAAAAGGTATTAAATAAAAATTTTCCGCTGAAAAACAGGTAATAAAAAATATATTTTTCGTAATTTTTCGCATTTTTTTTGTATTTTTTTGTGTATTATTTCGTATTTTTGCACTATTTAATCTTTCGGAATCAAAATTTAACTTGTATATTTGAAAATACCGTTATTTTCAAATAATTTTGGCATTTTCAAAATTTATCTAAGTACAAATTTCGGCAAGTTCATTGCAAAATTTTACAGCCACTTTTGTCTTGGAGTGTACAACTTGTGACGTAAGCACGGCTTGTTTTGTTCGAACTTGTACATTAACCTTTGTTAAGTGCAACGAACCTACAAACTCTTATCTACGTCCATTGAATAAATATGTTGGTGCGGTTTTCAATTTCAAACCACCATTTTGTTGCAACTTGTAATTTTCTGCTGTTGCACAATTGTGTCGAAAACACTTTAACGATTTTCTTTCTCGAATTTATACTTAATATTTTTTATTCTTTTCTTTCTCTCTTTACCTCGAATATTTTAATTAATTTCAATCAATCACACAATTCCTAAATTCGTTTAATTATTCTTTTCTTTCTCTCTTTACCTCGAATATTTTAATTAATTTCAATCACACAATTCCTAAATTCGTTTAATTTATTACGAATATACGATTTTTTATTTTTTTTTAATTTCGAATTCCTTTTCCTACCATTTACAAATTTTTTTTCTGTATTGTGAATTTTTTTTCTCTCACATTACCTCAAGAATTATTTTACCTCTTTTCTCATAACACATCTGGTGCTTAATTACTTCAAATCACCTGCAATAATTTTTCACATTTATTTATTTTTTTTATCTACTTTTATTTCGAATTATTTGTTTTGCTGGAATACAGAATTAGATCAAACTTTCCCCTGTTATCCAAATTTTTTTTTTATTTTTAAAATTTTTCTTTCCTAATTCCCTGTTCTGAAAGTAGCTAATTTCATTTCACCCTCATTTTTTCATTCATTTATCCCATTTTTCTTTAATTATTTCTTCGAATATTGAATTCAATTACGAATCATCTTAGGTTGTATAAGTCTTGTAATTTTTTTTATTTTTTTTAAAAGGGAAGTGTCCAATCTCAGCTTTAACGTGTGTTGTCTCTTGCCCAGAGTGGACCTACTCGAGAAACACACAAGGACAAACTTATATACTATCGTCATAAAAATACATTGTTTGGTTAACACAGGGACGGCAATCCTTTTCTTGCGGCATTTGCTGGGGATTGATATCCTTAATATTTTTTTTATTTTTTTTTTTATTAATTAAAGTTCAGTCAATTCATTAAATATGAACACTGACAATAATGATCATGTTTTGAACATTTTCCGTGGAAATGGCTATGAGGGATGGCGTGCAACTGTTATAAGCACCCTAATTGGTAAAGGCTGCCACTCCACAATATTTCCTACTGCTCGTGAAACTAGTTATATTTATACCTCATCTGAAGAACGCCTTACATCTAAATGGCTTAAATTTTTTCAAACTCAGGAACGGGCAAAAGCCCACATTTTTGAAAAACTTGACAAAAGAATTCTTCATCATGTCAAAACTTGCGACGTTGTTTCTCAAATTTTCAAAATTTTGGATGCTCGATATAGAAACCAAACAGCTACTAACATCATGGTTTTAAAATCAAAATTTCAGTCCCTTCGCTTTGATCCAAGGAGAGGTACCATCCGTAGATTCTTGGAATATTTTTCGACTATTGTGGAAGAACTATGTGATGCTAATTACCCCCTATCAGAAGCAGATAAAATTGATCAATTAATGATGTCATTACCTGAAAAATTTGATACTGTCTTCTCTGAATTTCGTCAATTAGAAATCGAAAAACGAACTACTGTCAGACTTACAAAAATGATACTAGAAAAATGTGATCGTATTGAATATTCTAATAAAACGTTTCCCGGGTTTGATCAGCCCAAATCATCATACCAATCGATGAATAATAAAAGAAATTTTCGTAATTTCAGAAATAATAATAACTCCTATAACACAAATACAAATTATAATACAACTAGTTATCTTAACATTCACAAAAATAGACAAACCAAACCAAATAGTTATCCTTCTAAAGATAACACTTCCCAAATGGATGTTACATGTTTTAGATGTAACAAAAAAGGACACATGTCCAGGACATGCCCTAATGAAACATCAACTACTAGTAACACTCCTCAACCCCCTAATCAGAACAGTAGCTCGAAATCTCAAAATTCTACAAACACGAACTCCCAAAATAAACCAAATGATAAATCTAATTTTCGTGTTAAATATTCTATGATGTTACATTCAAATCTTAACCATTTAAGTTTTGATGACATCGAAGATGAATTTCAATGGCCCAAGCCCCAACAGTATCGAAATCTGCCCCCCTAAAAAATCAACTCCACACGATGTTATTAGACAATGAAGCAGACGACCACATGGTCATCGATCTTTCAAAATTAAGAAACATACGCAAAGTTGACAATACTCGTAGAACACTTTGTGCTAAAAAAGGTGTATTTGTAAACCCTACTCACGTTGGATCTATGTATGTCAATGTCTGCAATTCTAAAGCAGAATTTTCCACCATTTACTTAAAAGAAGTATATTATGATCCTGATTTGAGCCTTAATATTTGGTCAGGTGCTAAAATCATGGAGTCTGGAATCTTCAAAATCATAACTGATACTGATCATGCAGACATCATAAACAAACAAACAGGTGAAATCACGATAACCGCTCCAAAGAGAGGTTCCATGTACTACATAGATTATGAGATAGTGGAAGAAGATGAAGAACAAAAAGTCTATCAAGAGCTTGTGTGTATGCCTGTGCCTAATACGACATTAGATCAGGAAGATCATATAGATGATCAAAACCAAAATTTTGAGGAACAAATCCAGGCCAAAACTAGTAATCCACAACGAGAGCAGGAAAGCATTGACCAATCTCAAAATTTACAAGATACTGCAGTGGAAGCAGTCACTAAGGACGTATATTCCCAATCAGAGGACGAATTAAATGGAGAGAGTGTCGGAATAAATAGAAAGCATAAGAAAAATATTAGTAAAACTAAAACACTGGCATAGAAGATTAGGTCATCTAAGTGGCAAAAGTCTCAAAGCCTTATCTAAAGTAGTTGTAGGCATGCCCCAAAATTTGGTCTTTAAGGATGATGACTTTGCCACATGCGAAATATGTATAAAAGCTAAATCTACCCGACTTGGTCATCATGGTGTGAGAACTCGACCAACTAGGAGAATGGAAGTAATCTCATCAGACATCATGGGACCCTTTCAAGAAGCTTATAACAGAGAAAAATTTATTATAACATTCATTGACCACTATTCAAAATATACTCTTGCCTTCCCTATATTGAGAAAATCACAGGCCTTTGATAAGTTTAAATAGTATTTTTTTTTATTCAATACTAAATTCCCAAATGATCCCATCTCCGTATTAAGAACAGATCAAGCAAAGGAATACTCCGATTCAAAGATGACACAATTCTGCTCCAAAAAGGGAATCACTTTAGATGATGGTGTGGCATATACCCCCGAACTAAATGCTATAGCCAAAAGGCAAAATAGAACCCTACTCGAAAGAGTTAGAGCTATATTATACGACGCCAAAATTGACTAAGTTATGGTCCACAATAGTACTAGCTGCCACCCATATCATCAATAGAAGTCCAACCCGCGTCAATTTAGGAAACATTACCCCCTACGAAAAATTATACGGGACCAAACACGACATATCCCATCTTCGAGTTTTTGGTGCTATTGCCTACAAACATGTTCCAATTGAACAAAGACAGCAATCAGCAGTCAAAGCCAAGAAGAATGAAGAGGAGCATCTCGACCCAAAATTCCTACCCCGAGCAATAAAAACCATTCTAATCGGATTTTCGAATGTAGGTTATCAGGTATTGGACCCCGTAAAAATGAAATCGTACAAATCCTGCGACGTTAAATTTGATGAGACAAAAACATTAGCCGATTTTACCTGTAGACCAGAGGAATTACAAGTGAAACCCTTAGAAGAGGAAATAGAGGCAATCTATAGGGTCAATGTACTAAAACAAGCCTCACTAGAAGACTCACAATTTATAGAAGATTGTATGTCTGTAAGCTTTAGTGATATTTATCAAAATCCTTTCAAGAAAGAGTGGCTAAAGGCTATCAATGATGAGCTGCAATCAATGTCAGACCTTCATGTATGGAAAATAGTAGATTGTCCACCCAACGTTAAACCTATAGATACACGCTGGATATTCACAGCCAAAGCCAATGAAAGAGGAATAATGTGTCCCAAAGCGAGACTCGTAGCTAAAGGTTTTACTAAATCCAAAATCAACAGATGCGTCTACATACGTAAAGATGAATCAGATGGCATTGCCTTCATGATAATTTACGTGGATGACATTCTACTAGCAACCAACCGCCCCGAATGGATTAATGAAATAACCACCCATTTCGAAACACGCTTTGCAATGAAAGTCATAAATAATCCATCTCACTTTGTAGGTTTCGAAATAGAAAGAAATTGTGAATCACAAATTATAAAGCTCACACAAAAACAACAAATCCAAAAGATTCTCCAAAAATTCAAATTATGTGATTCCAACCCCTCCAAAATGCCTATGGAGACAGGCTTAAAGTTTAGCAAATCTGACGGAACTGATAACAAAGAATATAGATTAATGATTGGCGCACTATTATATGTATCTAGAGGCACAAGGCCGGATATATCTTTCTCTGTTAATTACCTGTCAAGATTCCAAAATTGTTCGGATGACACCAAAAAGAATCATGTACGTCGTATCACCCGGTACCTAAAATCCACTATTGATCTTGCACTCGTCTATAGATCCAATTCTGAAGGCATATCTGCTTATGTCGATGCATCCTATGCCCCCGACATAGACGATCAACCTATAAATTTAACAGAATTAGAAAAAGGAAAATCTATAACTGGTTACTTAATTACCATGTATGGTGACCTTGTAAATTGGGGCGTTCATCGCCAAAACATTCATGCTTCATCGTCCACAGCAGCTGAATTAATTGCTCTTCACGATTCTTTTGAGGATATTGAACTTACTTGGCTCCTCAACCGTGAATTCTTCTCTATTGATACTCCTGTAACAGTATATGAAGATAACATTTCAGTCATACATGTCATTTCCGGAGGAGGTCAAAAACGTCTTCGAGCTCTCATGATTAAATGTTATGGACTTGCTCAAGCCTATAACGATAAAATCTTCATATTCAAACAAATAGCTACCGAAGAACAATTAGCTGACTTACTCACAAAAGCCTTATCCAGTAAGCAGCACATTTCTCTAACCCATAAAATCCTAGAATCACCAAATCTTGATCCATAAAATGTCATATCCAATATCAGATCAACGCCTGTAATACCACAAAACAAAACATTTCACTTTAATAATTTAAAAATTTCAATTTCAAATAAATCTACCTTACTTATACTTACCTTGTTTACTGCATGCTATTTATCTTAATACCTAAAATATAAAACAAAAAAAAATGCATGTTACTATATTTAATCTACCTTATACATATATTAATTACTTAAATACTTACCTACCATACTCGTCCAATTTAGTTACCATTTTTTTTCTTTATATACACATTTTCACCATTTTTATACATTTCTTTTCAATTCATGTTATTTTTATGTAATAATTTAATTAAATTTAACAACTCGTAAACTTTAAAACATTTTGTAACACCCGCAGTCGTGATCGGTTCAAAAGATTGTAGGGGGGTGTTGAGTGCAACCAATCCTTCTCCCCTCTCACTCCACGAACACACGATTACTTAAAATACATAATTTATTTATATCTATTTGCGGCTACACTGATCTACCACTTTCACCACTCATTCGTTCATTTCCATTAACATTCGTTTATCTATCTTAAATGTACTTTGCTTAAATTATGTATCTTCTATGAAATACACTCGCTTTTTGGATGGAACTTCGCTTAAATCTTTCTTTCTTGTTTCATCTCCAGTCCTCATCCTCTATAAATATGGATTACTATCGATATTATTTTTCAGTTTTTTCAAGTAAACTCTCTATCTCCATCTACATCTACATCTCTATCTACATCTCATCTCCATTTTCATCTCCATCTCTATCTTCATCCCCCATCTCTATCTCTATCTTCATCTGCAAACTGTGTTTTTTAGCGAAGCATTGTTCACCTAGAGTTTTTTTTCCCACATGGCGTGACGTTGAATGATCTAGAATTTAATTTTGTGCCTATTTTTAGCAGACTTTTATTAAAAAATTGGTCAAAATTTCTTATAGAATAAGGTATATTTTGCTTGTGTATGTCCGCGGATGCCGACGATTGAGATTATCGATGTGTGATTATTTCGTTTCTCGTGTGAATATCTCGAAATTCTTTCCACTTAAAAACTTGGCATTTGTAAAAAAAAGCTCTATATTCTAATTGGAATTTACTCTTATTAACGATTTCCTTTGGATGCAAAATAAGTCTTTATCAGTAGTAGGATTTTAATGTCTTGGCCATTATGAATGTTTGCAGATTGGTGAGAGTAAGCCTTAATTCTTATATTTTAATGTCTACAATTATGCACACAGACTCTGTAATTTTATCCCTCGTTTGATGAATGACTTTCGAGACCAATAGCAATCTTAGTTCAGCTATACTGTAAACTATATCAATCTTTACTTGTCAGTTTTGGATTGAAGATTTCCCGATTGCCTCAAAAACACATTAATTTGTTAAAACTTTTATTGGATAGACTGCCTTAGTTCTTAAAAACCTTCAGATTTACTCATGTGAGCATTCCTTTAAGTAGTGGAAAAATTGATAGATTTGTGGAAAATTTCATAATCCACGAAGTGAAATCATTTTGGTTGGTGGTCAAAGTTCAAAAAATTTGGAAAAAATCTGTTGAATTTTTTTTGTGTGGGGGTATTGATGGAATTTCTGGGGAAAAATTGTACACTCAAGATCTGTAATCTGATAATGAATACCGGTTACATTAATTAACAATAATTAAAAACAAATAAAATAAAAATGATAGAAAGGGAAGATGTATAAAAAAACATGATTTCTTGTTGAATTGTTGGCTACAATTTTACCTCTTACTTGTTAGAGCGAGTCTGAATATGTGCCGTTAATTTTTGAATTTGTGCTCATTTACTTGCAAAGATAGGGGCCTCAGAAATTTGTGTGTCAGCCTCTTATTTCAAATTTTGAGTTGAAATTTTGCTGGCTAATTGTGCTCAATTTGTGCTAATTTGTGTTGCGAATTTAAAATTTGATAATGATTCTCTTGGAAAAATATTTGTGGTTCAGTGTCTCACTTCAGCCCCCCATTTTGAATTTTGACCCAATATTTTTCATACTAATTGGGTTTAATTAGAGCTAAGTTTTGCTACCAATTTTGGAATTTGTTATCACCCCCTTCTAAAAATATAAAAAAAAGTTTGTGGGGGGGCTGTAGAAATGCTAACCCCACCCACTTGTATTAGCCTCCCTTTTGGAATTTTGATGTATAACTGAGCGCATTATTTTTATTATAATTTGTGCTTATTTATGTCAACTTTTTTTCTTTTTTCTGACTTTGAAGTTGCAATTTTAAGCAACTAATAATATTCTCAATTTGCAGGTGTACTTTTTCATGCTAACTTTTACACAAATCTGATGGGATTGTGTTTCTTATTGGTTCAGTAGTTTTTGAGAAATTTGGAAAACAAAGAGTTTCTGGAAAAGTGGTTTTTCTCATATTTTAAGGAAACCACAAAAGCAATAGGGCTTAAATTTTCACAATAAATCTTTCTTATATATTCCAAAGTGTGATAGATGTTTGGTGTTTATTAGTTCCGTAGTTTTTGAGAAAACTGAAAAATTAAAAATTTTTTGGAAATGTAGTTATTCCTGGATTTTAAGGAAACTATTGAAGGGACAGAGCAGAAAGTTTCATAAAATATAGTTCTTATGTTGAATCGGATATTAGGAGTTTGGTGTTTATTAAATCTGTAGTTTTCAAGAAAAATGTAAAACAAAAAAAAAATTGAAATAAAGTAAGTCACTGCAGTGCTACTTAAAGTATTTATTTCATATTTATAACTGAGGGGTTACAACTGTCTTTTCTACAATTCATTTATTCTGAAAATATTTTGTTTTTTTTTGTGAATTATTGATGAAAATTTCCAAAAAGAGTTTTCTAGCAAAGTATTGCTGCATTTCTTTGAGCTCTTTTTTTTTTTCATGTGTGGCAAGTATCTTATCAGTACATAGTACTACCTTAGTGGCAAAAAATGTGCGTTTATATAAAAAAATGCATGTGTGTACGTAGTGCATAAAATGTGACTAATTACGCGTACGCACACACCATTTTTCACCCATGTTTGTTGTATATCTATTTGTATATGTAAAATTGCGTCTTTTCTTACACACAAGTTTATGTATCATACACCAAATTTTATGGGACATAGGTACAATTAATTACTTAAAATACTTTAGGTACTTACTTTTTGACATCAGTTTATAGGAGGGTGCCATTCTTTGTGATACAATTATAAGAGTGAAAACTGGAATGTATGGTATTCAAATCCCAAACATATCTATAAATTTTTTTTTTTATTTTTTTTTTAATTGTTAACCCATCCAGGGTTGTGTGGCAGAATATTATTTTTTTTGTACCTACCATTAGGGTCCTAAGGGTTTCAAAAAGGGTGTAAAAAATTATTTATTAACAATTATGTACAGTACATCATCATATATATTTTCAGATGTGCTGATTCCATATTTGATGCACATTTTTTTATTGAATGCTCCATCACAGCCCCAGTGGCTTCAGAAAAGTTGCTTATAAGTTCCGATTGTGAGGTTCAATATAATTATCATTTGATATAGCTTAAATTTTGTAGGTAGATGGTTTCAAATCTATAAGCTACTATTTTTGAATTTGATCAAATTTGAATAATTAGTTCAGCCTTGGGGGCTGACAAAAGAATTATCAGTGGGGGTAAGGTTTAATTATTATGATAGAGAACTGAAATTTTTCAAACATGACTTCCCAGCATATATGAGCTTGTGGCACTTACAATTTTCTAATTTTAGTCGTTACCGCCAACATTAACCTCCTTCCCACTTATAGGACTCTGAGAAAAACTAAACCTAGACTGTTTTTCATGGATTTATTTGATGTGACTTGAATATCCAAATCCAATACCATATCATTTATTGTTGTAACATAAATAGGAGGCGAGTTATAGGAGAAAAACTTGGTTGAAGATATGCTTTTATATTTTGTGGACCCCCATTGCACGAATGAATCTGATTTTTCTCAACCTCGATGCACTTTGACAAGCTGAATCCAACGCTGCATTGTTCATTATCATAACTCAATTAAGAGGCAAGTTAGGAGCAAAAAAGTGTTGAAACTAGGGTTTTAAGGGTTTTGTGGGCGCCAAGATTACCAAATGGACACGATTTTGCATGAGGTCGATGCGCTTTGTTGTCTTGGTGAGCATTTTGATACTTGGTTCGAGTCTGTAGCATAATTAGGGTCAAAGATATTCCCCTTTTTCCACAATTTTTTTTCACTCCCATTTTTTATTTAGAAGTGAGATCTGGTATGAATTCGTATATTCTTTGGTGACCTTAAATATAAATAAACTTCCCTTTCTGGCCAACCTCCTTTTGTATGTTTTTGGTATAATTATGTACATTTATTTGTGATTATATGTGCTTTCACTTATCTTCAGTCGTAGATCACGAATATAATTATAGGCAACTCAAATTTTTCTGCACACAATATATTATATCGTAGGTGATTTGAAATATACGTATTTTTGCAATCGGTCTACGTCATTTTGGCCAGAGCCGGCAATCAAGAAAACGAAAAAACAGTTTTTCAATTAGCTTAAAAATTTTAGTCATCTTCCGATGAGCCTGAACAAGTTTAGGCCAGTTAGAAATTTGAAAATTACTGGCCCAGTTGGTCTAGCACTAATTAGGCTTATTGTAATCAACCCGAATCCAGTTAAGACAGTTAAAAAATTGTTTCAATCAACCTAAAATTATCACTCGCTCGCGTATTGGCGCGTGTGTAATGAATTTAGGTTGATTGGAATAATTTTTTAACTAGCCTAACTGGATTAGGGCTTGTTACTATAAGCCTAGTTAGTACTAGGCTAATTAGGCCAGTTTTAAAATTTTTAGATTAATTGAAACTTTTATTTTTTCATTTTCTTATTCGTCAGCTCCTTCTAAAGTGTCAGCGTTGTTTGAAAAATGACGAATTTTCCAAAGTACCAACGACGTACATTTACATACATATAATATATATATTTATGTGAATATAAATGTATAATTACCTATATTATGTATTTCCACTTTTCACAAAGTTCGTCAATGTTTTGAAGTCTGTGGAATTTTCGCTCTTTGACCGAAAGCAATGAAACTTTGGATAGTATTAGAAGCTTTCATGAGCTACCCATTCGTGTTGAAATAGTTGGAATTCATGCAAAATAGTTTCGGAGGGAGGGGGTTTCAAAGTTTTGCAAACTTTCCTTATTGTCTTACCGATAAATCGCGTAAATTTAAAGATTTTGTCGCGAAATTTTTGTGGTAGTTAGTGACAATGGAGGTCCACGTCGGTATTGAATTTGAGCAAAATCAACGAACTGCCTTCAAAGTGGCGGCCAGTACAAAATTTGACACTTTTGGAAAATACACGTTCCACGGTTGATGCGCGGAAGAAATATTTTCGTTCTTTCCTTGTGATTTCGTTTGCTGAGAAATGATTATTTTTCATTCAGCCTGTTCTGCGTGACGGGCGAGGAGAGACCTCTGCGAACAATACCGACATCGGTGCGTTTGTATGTATGTTCATTGCTTTTAAAATTAAACAGTGAAATCATCGTTATTTCGAGCCATATTCTACATTCACTCGTGTTTTGACTGTCGGAAAATTTTGAAAACGATTTCGTTAAGGACCAACGGAAAGATAAAACGCATTCTACGCTATATTATTCTCTCCTTTGGTAACCTATATTATCATTTCATCATTATTAGAAGTGCTATTTCGTTTCACAGAGACAGTTCTCACAGTTCTGTCGGGTATAGTTGCTTCCTCCTCTAGGACTATCCGCTGCAGTACTGTAGGTACATTGGTCACAATTTTCCTCATTTTATTATTTGTTGGCACTTAGCCTACCTCGTTTTACATCGTCAGGGTGACTATCAACTCGAATCTTTTTTTCATGGGTTGAACTATATTTTTATGGACATCGTGATATTTGAATTATATCGGCATGACGTGGACTTGAAGGCATCCAAATAAAAGTTCTGTTTTAGTCCCGCATTTTCAACTCTATAATACGTTCAACTGGGATGAATTTTTGCATCCGACTTTCTTCGCGGACTATCTACGTGGTCATTCTGGTTTCATCGATCATTGAAATCGTAAATTCGATCTGATTGTGTGGGAACTAAAGCGTTTTCTGAGATATCATTGTTGGTAACTTTATTTTTGTTAGGGAGAGGAGGGTGAGTCTGCGTGAGGTAGTAATTTGATACTCGGCTTTGCGATCGAAAAGTTGTGAGTTCGAGACCGACAGCTATCGTATTCTCGACGTCCAAAATGGCCGTCATTGATGCGCTACGAAAGTGGGGAAAAAGAGCTGAAAAATAATTTTGACATTCATAACGTGGCGACACTGTCGAGGAGAAAAATAATAAAATTACGAAGCACGTTTGAGGCTGTTCGAAGTGACGAATTCTGTGCAGTTTATTTTAAATATGGTTTCAGGGAGCAGAGCTATTCCATTAAATTATTTATTAGTTTTCGAATCAATCGGTACTAATTCGATATGTTTTAGGTACTTCACGAGGGAATGTAAATGATTTCAAATTTTCATCGTTTGTAGAAGTTGCAATTTTAAAATCAACGAAATATTTCATTTGAGTATGTAGTCCTATTTTTGTACGCAGTTAACAAGAATCCAATTATTAATGATGAGAAATATCTCAGTGTTAAGTCTCACTCGCGTGATCACTTGGTCATTGCTCTTTGATTAGGTACAAACTGAAAAAGATGATTTGATAAATTGTAACGTCTCTTCTCTTTCGTGTCTGAAAATAAATTATTAAAAAAAAAAAAAAAAAAAAAAAAACATTGAAATGTGTAATTTTTTGACTGCCAGTAGGTATCATCCGTATCATTTTTCATTCATTTTGTGCACATATCTACGTCAAACCATACGTTTTATTGTTTACAATTGTTTTTTTTTGTTTTTTTTTTTTTTTTTTTGTGGTAGAACGTTTGATAAAGTACGTACCTACAAAAAAAAAGGTTTTTCGTTCTGTCGTTTTTACGCAGTCAACTAACTTATTCGAATTTTCGAACATTTTTATTATAAATTGACCTTGAATTGTGAATTTCTCGTCTTCACTGGCTAAATTTAATCAATATTTAGCGTGGTCGTATGTTATTAAGTTGTTGAAATATTGAACGCCAGTTTTTTCTTTGGTGTAAAATTGTATCATCGTTCACCGCTCTCAATGAGACCCATAAACGACAATACAAAGTATACTAGTTTTAACTAAGTGAATTCGTGTATGTAATAATTTCTTTCGTGTAAATTCTAAACCTGTATTGTGATTTACAAAATTCTGATGGTTGCGAAATCTGAATCAAAACTTACCAATTGCTAGCCTCATTATGATTCTTCTTGTTAGTTGGTTGTTGATAAAGATTCTCCCCTTGAGTGAATCGACGTACTTTAAAATATTGTGAGTAATTTTCTTTATTTTACTCGAGAGAAGAAATCGTTTATGTTACCTGCTACTGCTTCATCTACTCACCATAATATCGTTCAAGGGAAACGAATGCTATATGTGAAATGGTGGTGGAATGTGAAAAATATTGTTCTAACCAAATGTTTCTAACAGCTTGTTGCTAAAAAAAATTGAGTGTTTACTAACGTAGAATTTTTTGTAAAACGTTTTTTATTTTGACTTTGCTGGTGAAACTTATTTCTCCGATTTTACATACCCTTTAAGTATTTACTATCTGGGTTCGCATTTCTCAAACTGAGTTAGCTTTTTATTCTTCCTTCTGGTAGAACTATTCAGAGTTGGTTAGCTGATTCTGTGAAATTCTCGTGATTGCTTCCAAAATGTCTCATTTTAATTTTAATCAAAATCAAATGGTATTTCATTTACCTTCTTTTCAAATAAGTGTGGTCAAGTCAGTCAGAAGCTAAGGGCCAAGGAATAAAACTGAGTCAATGGCATATGTGTATTGATTAATGTTTTGATAGATGCTTAGTTCGTATTTTCTGCAAAATTAAATGTTTGGTTGCCAACAAAATTTTAGTATCACTAAAGCTCGCTATTCATATAAACTCATTCATGTTACTGCTACACAGCTGTGAGCCTCTGATCATCTTCATTTTTGCTTATAAAAATAGTTACAAATTATTTAAAAGAATAGGTAGTCATTTGAATTGACCGAAAAAAATCTAGTTATTCTTTGTTTGTTGCTTTGAGAACTTCATTAGTATTTGTAAGTCATCGTCGACGAAGTTTCCATGTATTCTAAAAAATTGGAAAATGATCCGAACCAAGTAAAAATTTGTGAAAGTTTAATTTCTGACGTTGTGTACCTACATATAGTTTTTGCAATTGGTTAATACAATTCAAAGCAATCAAAAAATATAATGCATTACTAGACACGATGGTGTTATTGTATTTGGTTAATAAAATGTATTTAAAGAAGGAAAAGAAATCCACCGAGTTAATGGTTGCTGAAAATGAATTAAAAAATTATGATTAAAGTTGAAGTGTACTTAAAGATATAAAACAAGTCTTTGAATCATTACTTTTTAGCAAAATTTAAATATTACAATGTTTTATGAAAAATAAAAGCCTCTCAACTTTTCTTTTACTGAACAAAACAAGGCGCTGGCCTTTTCAATGCGAGCTAACTTACTGTAAAATCTGTTACCTAAGCAGTAGACTGCAAAACAGATTCAGTTTTTGTAACATCCGCATTGAAGTATTATCATAAATAAAGAATTTATCATTCTTTTTAATCAGTAGGTTGATGTTAAACAGCCTGCCAAGTACCTATTTGACAAAACATACGTATTTTGTGCATAATGGAGAGAAAGAGTAGTCTTATTTGGATTTCAATTAAAGTCAGCACCTGTGTTGGTCAATCTTTACTCTTTGACTATATAGTATTGGACCAGTAGAGAAATATGATTTCTGGTTAGACATGCCGGCGCTAAATCGGCAACAAGAGCACACCTTTGTATGTACTTTGCTTTATGTTTATGTACGCTGCCCTTGTGAATTTAGGTGATGTCTTTATCAAATATATTCTAAATTGGTGAACTCGAACAAAACCTCGAAAATACGCGAAAGGTACGCAAGGGTTGCCTACTTTTTCGCCGGTATGTCTTGACACTAAAAAGTACATTGGTCTTATTGAGCTTTACTGATCAAGTACTATACCTATAGTAAAAGTGGTCAGTGAAAGAAAAGTGGTGATGTTTTTATTTTTCATAAAACATTGTAATATTTTAATTTTTATAAAAATTAATGATTCAAAGTCATGTTTTATATCTTTTAGTGCGCTTCAACTTAATCATAATTTTTTAGTTCATTTTCAATAAACATTAATGCAGTCGGTTTTTTTTACGCTTTTATTCTACTCACTCAATTTGTTGAAGTACAGCAGATGACCAACTTGAGCGCTGCTTTCACGTGTTGCGACACACGCACAGATACACTTATATCCGTTTTTATCAGTTGTTTTTTTTCAATTTTTGTTTGTTTCTGTCTCGGAAAAAAAAGTGAGAATTTTATTTTCTCTTTCACTGTTATTTTCTTTTTCAAATTATAAAAGCGTATTTTTTTAAAACTCGTTTTTAACCTAACTTATGTTCTATTTAAATGCATTAGGTATATTCGTCATTCTTAGTGGTAAACAATATTTTGTTGTGTTCGCTAAAACTAATACAAAATTGTTGATGACCTAAATTTGTAAAGATTTCATGTTTACTTACTTTCTTGAAAAAAATTTTTCTAACACATTTTTTGGGGTCACAGTGGGCCCAACGAGTGGTTAAGTCCAAAAATTGACTATGAATTTGAAATCAGCACCTCAAAAACATATATTCGAAGATGTATCACTAAATTTTTCCAAAAACATTTTCTGACCCTTTTATTTTGGAGTCACCAAGGACTCAAAGTGTGGTTCAATCCAAAAATAGACTATGAATTTGCAATCATTGCCTCGAAAAATGTAGCCAACGATGTATCACTCAAAATTTCGAGAACAACTTTTTTGACTCCTTTTTAGGTTTACTGGGAGCCCAAAGAATGGTTCAATCCAAAAGTGGACCATAAATTTGAAATCAGCACCTCAAAAACGTATCCGACATAGTATGTTGCATTAAATCTCACAACACTAAATAAGTATAGCTCTTATTGGTGGATAGTACGTCCGAACTCATTGCACTAATTACTTATTCAATTTTTCAATTCTTTTTTTTCTAAATTACAATTTTCTGATTAATTAATTTTGAAATACGAATAGCCTAAGACACTCGAGATTATCGGGAACATTTTGAATCTTGTTTCATTAAAATTGATAAGGTAGGACACAATATGTTCTATGCAGATGTTGGTTCCGAAGATAGAATACCAAACATATTACCTCCTCGGGACGCAGTCGGTAAAAATTTCCTGGTAACATTCAAAAGACATAAATTTCTGATAATTTTCCTATCTGTTCCTGCTTTGCCACAGTCTGCTGCTTTCAACCAGGGGTGTAGCCAGGGGAGGTAGCGAGATTCAGCCCCCTGGCATCCTCGTTTGCCCCCCCCCTTAGAAAAATTTGCCCCTTGGGAAAATTTTGGCGTTCGTGTGGTATTCAGAATTTTATTTGACAAAATTTAATTTAAAATTTATTTTCTTTTATTAAAAAAACTTTTTTCATGTTCCCAATTAAATAGCTCAAGGCAACAATATTTGGAAAAATTTACTTTTACACAATTTAATTAATGTAATGCAACTGACTGAACAATATTCTACAAAAAATTTTCTTCAGAAATGAAAATAAAATTTTGGCATTGGCTGGTTGTTGCTTGAGCAATTCAATTTGTGCATAATTTTTACTTTTTTAAGTTTGATGTACGAGTAGCTTTCTAAATAAAACTGAGAAAATTGTTTGAAAAAAAAAATTCTTTTTAAATAATTTTACAGTTTTTGAGCTGGAATACTTGTAAAATAGCCCCCCCTCTTCCTCCTAAACTTCGACAAAAAAATGTTAAATAGGGGGCTTAAAAATTAACTGCCCCCCCAAGAATCTTATTTGCCCCCCCTATTGGAACGCTCTGGCTACATCCCTGCTTTCAACACATCATTTCTAACGTAAAAACTTTGAGAAAATTTTGTTGAAACCAAAATGGGACGCACACTTTTAAAGGGGCCCATAGTATACCATCATCATCGCTCCCTTTGTCCAAGAGACCAGTGGTTCTCATCCTCTTTTTTTGGATGCACCGCTTACCTTCCTCAGAAAACTTTGCATACCGCACCTTATATTTTTCGGGGTGATTTTTATCTTTTTTTATTCGTAAGAATGAGGAATATTCAGATTAAATTGTCAATTTTAACATTATTAAACATATGAAAATAATCGAGTACCCAAAAATTTCCAACTCACTCAGACTTTGCATACCACCTAGTTACCACTCACATACCACTAAAGTGGTACGCGTACCTCCGGTTGAAAACCTCTTCAGCAGATGTACTGTTGATGATACCTATATATTTCATATTAAATTTTATTGGAATCAATACTCGGAGACCCAGTTTATCAACACATCAAATCTCTCCTTCACTTTGAATATTACTGTATGAAAAAAATATAGTAACATATAAGGTGTGTCCATGGTCTTAAATTTCACCAAAGTTTCGTTTAGTTGCATTCATTTGATCATTTCTCGGTTTTTCAGAAAATTGGAAACTTACTTTTAAGATGGCCCGTGTGATTTTATTAACCGGTTTTATGAACCGTCGCATGATTTGACGATTTTTTTGATTTTTTTCCTTGGAATCAACCACAAAATTTTTGTCAGCATTATTATGATGAATCCAAAATGAAACTCATTCAATGACTAATATATTTGATAAACTTTTTTACTAACTCTTACTTATTACCGGTGAAGCAGTGAAATTACTCATTTATATTTTCAATCAGTTATCAACATCTTATCGTTCAAATTCTTTATATTTAATTGAAAATTATCAGTGAGGTTAACCTCGTGAAAAGTTTATTGACTCATCCCGCTGAAAAGTTAATGGTCCGGTATTTTTGTCGAGTCTTCAGTCATGCCAGAATTCGATGTGTTCCGTGTAGCTTCGATATCATGTTGATGATGCGAGATATGAGAAAAGGTAAAGTCGTACGTTGCCTTTGTTGGTACGCAGTGGGATATTAGATCATTTGTTAAATGATACAACTACATACTTATTTGAAATTTTGAAGGCCATCTGCAAATGAAGGGGAACAAACAAAGAGGAAGAAAAAGAACCGTGACTTGTTTGAGTACAGATAAGCATCAGGGGTTTTTTGTTGTTTTTTTTTTCATCATCCTCCGACTGGATATGTATTATCATTTTGCGGAAGTGTATTTGAGTTTTATTCACTTATAAGGCGTGTGGTGATTACTTTAAAAATTCTTCTTGTCGTTCTCCTGCGATTGATTGCTGTAAAACCAGAATTATGAAATAAAATAAAAAATCCGATACTGTTATTCGATCTTGTTGGTGAGTGTCCGTTAGAACTGGCCTCGGTCCTGAGATATGTGATGCGTGTGTCGTGTATTTTGTGATTATTACTCTCTTGTTAATGGATGGCAAAAAATACAGGACCAGTAAGTGTCTTTTTGTTTGACTTATTGAAGGTAGGTAATGTGTGAGATTATTTGGTCCATTTGTATGACACAATTACGAATTATATGTGAGATTTTCAGAATTAAAATATTCGTCGAGTGTTGAAAGATTGATAAATTCGCTGCATACCTAGCGTTTTCGTTGGTTTTTGGTTTTTTGTTTGGTTAGGGAGGCAGGAGTGGGAGAGATGTAAACCTGAAGTAATTTTAAGTAAATTTACGGTTAAAAAGATTTTAATGAAATTATCTTAAAAACCGTGTTGCAAGTGTTGAAGCACCAGTCCTCAACAAAATTTTGTTCAGTTTCACATCCAACAATGTAGCTTGAAAATTTCCACAGCGTTTATCAATTAAAACGCTTATCAGTTTAAGTTTTGAAATGATTATATAGCATTTATGGATGCCCTTAGTGATGGGTAAAAACAATACCATGGTTGTTTTGGTATGGGTTTTTGTATTAGATTGGGTCTTTCTTTGATGATTTTCACCATTACTGATGAATTAATTAAACTTATTATTAATTTTTTTTTCAAGTATGAAATAAAAAAAAAACACTAAATAACAATGAAAGTTTTTTAATATTTTTTTTTTAAATTTTTTGTTTGGTCGTGTCTTGGTTTTACACTGTTGGTCTTAGTCTTGCTTCTGCAACTAAGGATTTAGTCTTACAAAAAACACGAGTCCAAGATAAATTTTAACCATCACCAAAGATGTAGCCAAGGGGACAAAGAGGGCGATTGGCCCTTCATGACTTCTTTTTTTTTGTTTGTCACTTTTTCAAATTTGGAAAAATTTTTAGTAATAAGTATGCAACAGTGGGTTTCATAGATGCTCGATAAAAATGTCATCAAATTGTTTTTGTTACCCCCCTTGAAGAAATCCTGGCTACGCCTATACCCATTACTACACGGTACATATGAAGCATTTTTTTGGGAGAATTTGACATCATGATGCGACACATGTTGTAGAATATTATCTAACTTTGAAATTTGATTGTATCAGACAAGTTTTTTTTTTTTTTTTTAAATGGTTACATAAATCATACACTTGCTAATAAAGTTGTGTGATTATGTTTTATAAAGTAAATGTTTCATTACAGTTGTGAATTTTTCAATATTTAAGCATGAATATACCCAGCATGAAACATGGCGATGACCTGAGTACATCTTGGAAAAATATTTTTCTGTCTGTAAAAATCGTTTTGTCATCGTCTCACCCCTTCCTTGAATTTAAATTTTTACCTTAGAAGGTTTTTGTCACCGATATAAACTCATTTTGGCTTCTTATGTCCAGTAATTTTTTCCTAACTCCGTCCTCAAAAAATTTTCCAAGTTCGCTTTTACGTTGAAAGTAAGGATTTCGTATAAAACTTTGGGAGAAATCAGCTATTTCTAATGTAAAATTTCTTATTTTTGTATTCCGTTTTTTTGAGAACTGTCGAAGATGTTTTAGCAAAATTTTGGTTTTATTTTTTCACCAAATTAGCTTCAACGTCAACGCATGATTTTTTATTTATGTAATTTATGTCCCATTGATGGTTTTTTGACTTGTGTTTTTTATCACGGTTTTTCGTATGAAAAATCATCTTCCTAAATACTTATAACGAATACTTTTAAATTTGTTTTCTCTTGTCGGTTTTTTCAGGTTTTTTCAACTAATAAAATAAAATAAAAATTACAAAGAGAAAAGAAACATGAAGTTGAGCATTTCAGATGTCACAATGTAAAGGAGTTGGCTACTCTTAGCAAGTGCGGGTTGTCCTAAAGAAGGTTTTAAGCCTTAGTGGAAGTCTGTTGCTTCCCTGAGTGCTAATTTTTCGATTTTTCTCCTTGTACATCCCTCACTTCCTTATTGTTTGTAAACTGAAGAAAACCAAAAGAGAAAAAGGAGAAAAACAAAAAAACCCGCTATCTCACTTTCTTCCAATGTTTCTCTCTCTTTCCCAGGGGTTTTCTTTTTGGAGGATTGTAAGTCTTAGATAAAATTGCTACGCGGAGGCGAAGTCCACGGGCAACTACTAGTTTTATTTTATTGTTTGTATAATAAAATTATTTTAACTTGAACTGAAATGTTGGCAATTATTTGGAGTAAGTTGATCGTAGTTTTTTCGAGTTACTGATTCGAATTTTCATTAAATATATGATCTGTATGCTTTGGAAGAATCCCTTATCAATTATTTATAAAAATTATTGTGAATTGCTTGAGCACATTTACATTATCGATCTCTCATTTCGGACAATAAAGTTTCTATTCATTTGACTTCACAAGATAAGTGGTATTGGAATATTGATTATAAAAACTGTGGAGTTAGTTGTGCAAGAACATTCGGTGGTAAAAAGAAAACTTGTCACTTGGAAACAATTAAAATGAACTAATCATCGAAAACAGCACCCTTGATCCACTTATAAGGTCATTAGAAGCACGTTATAATTGCTCTATGGTTGTTGATAAATTATCAATTGAGTTTTTATCGCTGCATAGATTCCTCTCTGTTGTAATTTGTAAAAAAAAAAAAAAACATCAATATGCCTGTATCCCGTAAATAGTACTTACTCAAATTCTGTCTATGTTTAATGTAGTTTCTGATGTTCATCGAATCGATCATTCAGCTCCGTGATATCACAATTTTTTGTTTGTTTTAGTATTGTTGTCGAAAGTGTGAAATTGGGCCAATGGAGGAACAGTGGGTGTTCAGCTGTTAATATTGATCAGATTCTCTTTCGGCCCCAAAATGATTTTTGTCTAACCCATCGAGAATAATCGAGTAAAACAATGTCAACTTCCTGAGCATTCAACTATTTTGTTTAGGTACCTATTCTTTAACGCTAAACGATTTTCAAAACTTATTAGATTACTCGTAAAAAAATTTAATAAAAAACAAGTGAAGAAAACTGATCATAATTTAGTTCAAATTGATTGTCCTCTTCAAATAATATAGATTCGACAGTTTTTTTTTTCTTGTGCACCCACTGTGTTTAAATTAGTATTAAGTGTCGCCATTAATTCATGTATTTTTCTGGCAAAGTTACAAATTATTTGGATACTTTTTTACAACGACTTCTTCACTTCTAACAGGTTCGCATGAGCGAACAAGCCTATTCACTAATTCAATCTTGAATGTATTCTAATTTTCACGTCCGCACCCCCATCCAGACGTCTTGGTAGAGCGAACCAGTTAAATAGCTTTTTGTTGTTGTTTGAAGTACAGCATACATATAAACCTTTTCTCCTTTTCCAATTTAATCTTAAAGTTTCAATCATCAATGTTAACTATATAGAACATTAGTAGTTCTGTTTTCATGAAAATCTCGTTTTCCTACATCAATAATCGTCCTTGTAAAATACCTACGTATGCATCTCACTTTTGGAAATTTTTTATCTTTTTTTTTTGAATGTCAAATAGCCGAAAACATGGGTGGTGATTTAATTCATTTTGCTATTTAGAAATTTCCTCAGTCTGTCATGTATGTGGTTAAAAATTCAATGTGTGGTGTTGAAAATGCACAAAATTTAAAGCAGAATCATCAAAATGGTAAAAAAAAGAAGAAATTAATGCAGCTCCTGGTTGCTATAATAGATAATACAAATTCTGTCTATTACCAGCGATATTTTGAAATTTTATTTCCTGGAATTGATTAATTTGAAAGCTAATGACAGTAGTTTGGCTATTCATCAAGTCTTAATATTTTTTATAAGACGTCAATGAAAATTCCTTACACTTGAGAAGTGTATTTTTCGAATGATACCATCATGTTGGAAACTAATGATTTCCGGTTCCACCTTCGTCGTTTTTTCGGATTAGGAGGAAATGAGAGTCCAAAAAATTCTTGTGAAATATCTCATCAATAATTTATTGTAACATTTTGATTCCAAATTAAAGTTTATGAATTTTTACATTTCCCCTTGAATACCTTTCTATTTTAATTATTAATTTTTTCACGCTGTTTGTTACAGAAGATCAGATCCGAACTATTTCCGTCGTCTACTGCAGAAGGATGGAAGGGGAAATAAAGTACGAAGAATGTCGTCCATTCCGCATCCTGAAATCTTTTTGGGAGGTTCCTGTAATCCTACCACATGGAGGCAAGACGAAGCCATTCCAATTCTGAAAAATTTCGGAGTCACTTTCTACAATCCGGTAAGAAACGTGGATCGTCGCCAGATTCTCTGGTTGGCGTATATATTGATCCATCTACTGGCGGGGCCTTTGTTTATAAGCTTGCCTATCAACTTACGTCGAGTAAACCCAAGAGTAATATCAATGTACTGTTGGGTTGACTTCAGTGCGCCTAACGTCGTAAAATTTCACTCAAAAAAATTTTCCTCTGACTGAATTTTCGCACACATCATTGTTTTAATGGTCATACGTAATATCCTGAAAAATTTCCCATCGATATCATGACGTGAGCTACAAAAGTTATTCAAAGTCTAGAATCATAAAAATTGGTTTTCTGTGTGTATGTCAGTTCCTATCAATGAAATGAATTTTGGTTATTACAAAAATCATAGGTTGAATAATTCCCCACAAAACAGGTACCATCTATTTTCCCCATACGAGTACTCGTTTTCACGTTGTGCAGTACTGCTTACAAAGTATCAGCTGCACAGAACAAAACAATGGCAGCTATGTATTCGTTTCCATGACTCCTTTGAGGTTTAAGACGTACTATGGGAAGTACTGTAGGAGATGAAGCTCTCCACACCCGCAGTAAACGATCCCAATGTCACAAAAAGGGCACTTCACTCTCTTTTTGTTTTCCTCGTACTCTCAGTATCCAAATTTTCTTCGAAAACTATTTTTTCACAAACTTTTTTCTTACTTTTTCTCTTCTGAAACCCTAAAAAGTTATTTGATAACTGTTTTTTTCCCCATATCAATTTTGTAATTTTTGTCACGTACTCTTTTTCTCTGAAAAAAATCTGTGCAGCCTGGTCTATGGGTAATTTTTCAAACGTAAAATCCAAAGTTACTGGGAGACGGAAGCCTTCTAAAATGATTCGTCCGTCGAAGGCTTGTCACAATTATAATGCCTTTTATTTTCACTTCTCGCGTTCGAATTCGCATCAGTGACGCAATTTTTCTCATCTAATAAAGATGTTTTGTTAGCAAGTTTCGGACTGGAGCCCGGAGCTAATCGAATTGGAGCAAGAAGCGAAACAAAATTCGCGAATTTTATTGTTCGTTCTCGACTCGCGTACTCGAAACGTGGTCAGCCTTGCGGAGACAGCATATTTTTTGGGAAAGAGACGAAAAATCGTCATCGTCATGAGTCTGTGCCAAGAACCAGGACAGGAGATAGCGTGTGAAAAAATAACCCATGAGTAAGTAATTTATCATCCTTTTGTGACTCGGTGGGAAGTTGCGAACCCAGTAATGTTATTGTTTGTGTAAATTCATTGGAAATCGAGGTACACCGGTACCTAAATTTACGTTTAGGGCGAATTTAATCCAATGAGTTGCTATTTTTTGTCACCGTTTAAGCGCAGAATTATGTTTTTAATCATTTGTATCCGTAAGAGTACAAACCTAATTTTTACCCAGTTTGCTTGCAAACGGGGTATTAAAATTGACCTTACGGAGGGACTAGTGGTGGGAATGCTGAAAATTTTACGTTTCACGAAAAAAGAAAATTATCGATACCAGTTTTCCATTTTGATCATAATTGTTTTTAATGTATACATATGTTTTATATTTTATTATTATATATATGCATTTAGGTATCGCTTACACTTTTAATTCACGGTTTTGCGAAAAGTACATAAGAGATAGGACTGAAATTTTCACGAAAGGTAATCCTTATATAAAACCAAGTTTGAAAGATGTTTGGAGTCTACTGGTTCAGTAGTTTCCGAGAAAACTTGAGAACAAAGAATTCCTGGAAAAGTGATGTTTCCGGGATTTTAAAGAAACTACAAAAAGTATCAGGCTGAAATTTTCATGATACATCATTCTTATGCATGTGTAAGTCTTTGGTTCCTATCAGTCAAGCAGTTAACCTACAAAACTGAAAAGTAAAAAATTTTTAGAGAATGTTTTGTGTTCACTGTTTTGAAAAAATTATGCAAGGAGTAGGGCTGAAATTTTCACGAAAGCTAGTCTTTATACATATATGATCAGGTCTGTTAGGGGTTTGTTGCCTATATTGCTGCAGTAGTTTCCAGTAAAATGCAAAACAAAATTTAAAAATTCGTGGACAAAAGCGAGTCGACTGTGTCGCTGAAAGTATATTTTTCTTATTTACGGCGCAAGGTATTACGTCCTTCTTTTCCGCTCTGCATTAATTTAGGTTTTATTTATTTTATTTATTTTTATTTTTTATATTGTACATGAAAATTATTGAACTGGGTTTCCGAGCGAAGTATAGCTGCGATAGGGTTTTTTATTGCCTGAACCAGCCTCATCAGCATTTAAGCTTAATTCAGTCTCGTCCCGTTTGTCACTTGAATCTCAGCACAGACCATGATTGCACTGAGAATTAATTTCTAAAATAACAAGTCTAGACCCAAAACATTTAGTAAAAATTTTGAAAACAATTCAAACTTGAAAAATAAATGAGACCTCGTTTTCAGCAATCACAGTCTCAGTGTATGTAAGTAGTAAATGTGGGAGGCAGAACATTGTGACTGGTTTAATTTTTCCCCAATATTTCGTACATTGTTCAATAATTACTGGACATTATGAATAATCATAACGAGTCATTCTATCTGTTTCCCGGTAATTGTGAACAATGACCAAAATAGGAAGGCAGTGCACACAATAACCTGATTTATTTATCACATTGACAGTAACGTGTATTTGTTCATTATCAACTTCCCAATGATATGAAAATAATATCCGTCTCATTACGATTTTAAAACAAATACCCTTCTTCACCCTCGCTTTATCACAACTCTTTTGATGATTGCAAAAAAACTGTTTTTATTATGAGTAACTTTCTCTTTAAACAGGGTTACAGTTAGTTGTTTCCAAATTTTATGTAAATTACAATATTTGTGTACTTAGAGAGTATTTTCATTGTCTATCTCTTAATTATCGAGGAAAATTAGGAAAACTAAAATTTGTCACCGGCTTTGACTGCCCCCTCACCCTACTTTCCTGGTGGAAGTATTGTGTATAATATTAGAGAATTTTACCTGAGTGCAATCATGAAAATTTTGTTGAAGTATATCTGTAACGGCCAAAAGAGGTGGTAATGTACCTAATTAGAACCACTTTTGGTATTACATCATACACGAAATATCACGTACTATTAAAGCAGTAATACTTCTAAAATAAATTCACGTTTATCATCCACAAACTATCGTGGACCTTAACATTAGTTAGAGACTCAATAATATTTAAAACACATGAATGAGTTTACACATTTAATCAAATAATAATTTGTATATCAAAGTACATAAATATACGTTAATATTTATACATATACAATCACAATTCAACAAGCACGACTATCTGTTCACTAGAGACTTCTACAAGAGAGGTTCCAGGTACTTAGAAGTAGCTGTCGAGGAACTGTGTCTTATTCCACTGAATCGAGGGATTATATACTCGTTCAGGGTATGAAAACGTACGTGTCGGATAGGTAAACTGAGGTAGGGTGTTGTTATTATAGGGTTGTGCTGACTCGTCGAGTACTCGAGGGACAGGTAAAATTAGGTCATGAATAAACAGAAAGTATATCTATATACATAAAATTAAATACGGGTAATTTAGTGGTTGTTTATAAAGAGTTATAGGATGATTATTGTTGATATATATCTACGTTTTTGGTATTCGAAAATGTGTGGACGAATATGTTCGTCATTTCTAAAAATAGACGAAAATATACGTTACACAATTCTCCGGGGGGAACAAAAAAAATCAGGGAAAAAAAAATTTTCCGAAGTCTATCCAACAAATACAATTTTCTTAATAATTATGCATGATTAAAATTATGTCATATAATGCGAATATAAGTATATATACTTAGAATAAATATTTATGAATATTGATTATGAGTAACAAATTTTTCTTAGGTATATAGGTGATTAATATATCGTATTATTTTACATAATTTTTTTACAATGCTGTGCTTTTTGTTATATTAGTACTATTTCGATGGGAGGTTAATTTTAAATATATTATAATAAACATTAACATAAACGAGATTGTAATTAACCACAATAAGAATATCCCATTGACAAAAGTTAGATAATCGTTAAAGTTTTGGTCAGGTATTTGTAGTTCAATGGATTTAATTTTGTTCTCCAAGTCGTTAACTGGAACAGTGTGAGGAACAAAATTTTTCCATTTGGGGTTGTAGACCTTTGTCGTTGCCAGATCTATGGCAAGATCAAAAGGTTCTGTGGAGTCAGAAAAATATGTCCACAGGAGTGGTAAATGGTTTTCGATTTTAATAGTCTCTTCCACAGATTCAGAGAGACAGGGGATTTCTATTGGAATAATTACTGTATTTTTATTCTTTTCGTCAATATTTTCAATTTGGATATGACAAGGTACATCCAGGATAAATGTTCCGGGGGAATTATTATTTATTTTTAGTTTTTCGGATTTTTTTGTAATGGAATTAGTTGCTATAAGGGAGTTAAAGTTTACAATAGCAAATTTGGTATGTCCAATAGGACGCACTAATGTTTGATTATTATTAGGGTTACATTTAAATGAGCAGGATTGCAATAAGTTTTGATTTAGGTCTTGAAAGAAAAGATTCTTTGCACAAGAAGACAATTTATCACTTCCTCTATTAGAAGGAAGGAAGCATAATGGTTTGTCGAGTTACAGTAATGGAGATTAGTTCCACTAATATAACGTACGGAGTTTGTTCTGATTTTGTGAATAATCAGGGATGGTTCTTGGTCCCAGCTACACAATTCATTAGAATGACTTTTGAATGTGAGTGGAATGAAGTCGTAAATTTTGTATTTAGAATCTAATTGTTTTAGGGGAATTTTGATTTCTAATTCTAAAGTAGTTTTAAAGAAATTGCAGTTTACGAGTTCAGCATGATAGTAGTTTTGAATATCCTTAATGGGGATTGCTAGATCAAGATCTAGATTTTTCGTAATTTCCAAAAGTTTTAATATGTCTTTTTCTAATATTTCTTTCGAAATAATTGAAGAAGGGATCATGTGAGATTTACAAGACGTTAGGATATTTGATAATCTCAACGTATTAATAAGGTAATTGTCATAGAATCCTTGTATGTAGTTTAGAGAGATTAGAAGTTCATGTTCTTCTAGTGAATTTTCCATAAAAGAATTTGTATGCGAAATGAATTTTGTCATAAAATTATTTGTATGGTCAATAAAGCTATGCAGATTAGTGGACGTGTTTACTAATGCTGCATGCTCGGTCAGTAGTTGATTTTTTATTATGTCATATTCTTCTTTTAATGAGATTTCATTAGCCAGAAAGTTTCGTCCATCTCTAAAGTTTAGTACTCGACAGCAAAAGCGTAGCGCATCTCCGAAGAAAGATCTGATCGGAGTGAATATGCTTTGTTTGCTTCGAATGGAAGATGGCGTTGAATAAAAGTCTTGGATCATAGCGGTATTTTGTTCTTTAAGGTTTATTATAGCGTTTTTTAGACGTTTTGCCATTTCTGCATATTTGCAATTTTTCCAGGTTGTTTCATTGCACAACCGATATTTAAAGTTTGTTGCCAATAGTTTATCTGCTGATTCATGCAAATCTAGCTTAATAGAGTAAATTATTGGGGCAGATTTAGAATATACAAAAATATTGCTTATTTCTTGAAAATAAGCGCCAGTTGACGCCGTCGTAATCCTATATGGGTCAGACGATGTTCTTTGCGCAATAGTAATCGAAGAAATAATTATTGCGAAATAGAAAAGTAGATTTGTATACATTTTCTGAAACAGAAAGAATGCAACGTCTAAATTATTTACAAAAGAAGAAAAGAAAAAAAAATGGATTATGCATTTTAATAATTTGTTTTGACATACGCTAGCTGGGGCACGGGGAAAGACAAATTTTGCCGACACCTAACTTATGAATTTCGGTCAAATGATTAATATAAAATTTATTAATTTTGATCGATTAGTCTGTATTTAGTATTCGCTCATTCTTGCTCTGTCTTGTTTTCTGTGTCATTTTTCTCGTGTGTTTTTTCGTATTTTCTAGTGTTTTTTCGTATTCAATTTTATTTTTTTTTTTGAATTTTCGTTTCCAACTTTTCGTATATATTTGCTTTTTTGATTTTTTCCGTGAAGTGCGGGAATTTTGGTTCGGTGCTTATTTATTCGTTTTTTTCTCCAATAAAATTTATTTATCATGTCGATCGTGTATATGAATGACAGGATGTTCACCTCACATGGAAAAGTGGATGCTAATGAGACCTGGTTCATCGGTAGCCAGGTTCTCAGTAAGATTCATCCTTTTCAAGACTGTCTGTGTGAGCCTCGTTTATACTATTTACTACACCGGTTGTTTTCTCTATTTTATCGTGTTTTGTGCGAAACCAATAGATGAGTATTCTTAACCGATTTTGAGCCACATCGGGTACCAGACTAGGTCATCGAGGAAGATCTAAATTACTGGAGTCATTCGGTAAGATTTGTTTGCTGCCCTAAGTGTGAAGATTTCATGAAACGGTTGCTTTTTTCCCTTCGGGTATTCTATCCTCGCGCCATGATGGTCGAATTTGGATACTCGGGGATAAAGCTTGAGTTTCGTGGGAACCTTGACACTAGAGGGATGGTCGGCCTGGGTGTACTCTCCAGACTGCTAGTTGGCTTGCTTTGCGTGTCGCAACAAACCAACAAGGAAGTAATGGTAGAGTACGTCCACGTCAACCGGTCGTATCTTACCAATTTCCTCATTGGTCCAGACGGGGTTAGTTTTGCTCGGTTTCTCAACCAGCATTATAAGCCACATCTGGATATTTTGATTTCCGTAATTGGATTCCACATGATCCGTCATTACAATGCCACCGAGGGTAATCGTGCGATGTCACTCCACGGAGGATGGCTGCTCTCCGATCCCACAGTCTATTCGTTCCTGTGGGATACTCCATCGGTAGAAGATAGTGCTTCCACCATCGAATCGAGCTCCGGGGAAGAAGGAGCCCAAAATGACAACCCTTCTCCGATGTCAACTGATAGCAGCAGCACCACCAGCAGGGAGCATCTTGCCGAGTTTCTCGAAGGCTACGCAGATACCTGGGCCATTGGTGAGTTTTTACCTTTAATTACATAATTTTTTAATTACTTAAATTTTACTATAATTTTGCTTCATCAACAAAAATTTATACTAAATTATGTCGGAAGGAGTACAGGAAAAGGGAGAGAACTTAGCAGAGGGGAAATACATAAACATAAAAATAAAATAAAATAATATAAAAAAAATAAAAATCTATGTAACTGCAGGTAATATACTTTACACACAGTTACTTTGGTTTTTTCTGAGGGCGACCCCTTGGTTTGGGTACAATTTGGGTTGAAATGGGACTTTCGAGGTTTTCGTCGTTTTCTTCCGACTTTATTTCGATATTTATTTCGTTGTTATTACAAGACTTATACGGAATTAATCGTCGTATGTGAACTCATATGCCGTTTTATCGTCTGTTTTAATACGAATTATGTAATTTAGATCCGTGACCTTTCTAACAATTTTATATGGTCCGGTATATTTGTTTTTATTTTTCGCGACGTTTTTTGATTGACGCAGCAAAACAAGGTCATTAGGTTTGAAGTCAATGATCTTATGGTGTGCTTTATAATGTTTCGCATGTTTTTCCGATGCTTTCTTTGCTAAGCTCGGCGTTTTTTCCCTTGTTTGAAAAAGATTTTCAATTTCTTCTTCACGAGTTGTTTTATTACCATCGTTCTCTGGTATTTCTGGTAAATGTACTTCTGGGTTGAATCCATGAAGTAGGTAAAATGGGGATTTGTTATTTAAATGTTCAATCGGACTTATGTTTTATGCAAAAATAATTTTATTAATTGTTTCGATCCATTCTTTTTCCTTCGAATGGTCGTATTTTGACAATGATTTTTTTATTACACCATTGATTTTTTCAACGAGTCCTTGCATAAAACGAGGAGTAAATAATTTTAATATTATTCTCTTCGCAAAATTTACGGACGGATTCATTTGCGAAATGACCTCCGTTGTCGCAAGAGATTTTTCCTGGCGTGCCATACGTATAATAAATAAATTTCAAGTACTCTATTACACATTGAGCATTTGGGTTTTTTGTTGGGCGTATGGTACAGAAATTTGTGCTTTTATCAACACCAACAAGCACATACGAGTGTTCATAATTGGTGTTAAATTTCCCAATGAAATCGATCTCTAAATGCGAGAATGGTTTAGGGTTTTCGATTTCTATATGTTTGAGGTAGCCAGCCTCTTTCGGGGAATTTTGTGCCATTTGACAGTCATGACATGACAATACATATTCTGTTATTTTTTGCACCATGTTTTTAAAAAAAACTGGTTTTTTATTTTATTTTTTGTTTTTTTAATTCCGAAATGACCTCCATACACCGGATTGTCATGTAGTTTTTTCAGAACTACCGGAATTAATTTTTCAGGGATTACTATAACCGCTTCATCATACGATGAGGTTGGGTTAGGTAATTTCTTTAACACATTATTTTTATCAAGGAAGTATAATTGTATTGTACGATTTAATTTTCGTATTTTATTTTTATCTTTTTTAATTTCGTTGTAATTTAATAACGAAATAACATTTTTCCAATGCGGGTCATTTTCCTGCATTGTTTTTAAATTTTCAGGTAATTCGATTTTTTGGAGGGGTTCAGAAGTTTGATCTGATTGGGGAAGTGATGTAATGTCGGGATTTGAAATTTGCGGACATCGGGAGTCACAGGAGGGATTGGGGTGATCTGATTATCGAGGTTTGACTCTTTAAGAGCAGATCTTGTGACTACGTTTGTAGTTTGGTTGGGACATATTTCAGAATAGTTTAATTCATTCTGTGGGGTTGTGGTTTGTACCACGGGATAATATGGGAAAGTTGATGCAGGGGAAGGAGGGTAATAATGTTTTTGGGACGTTGTACTTGGGTAGTACCACGTATTTTGGTTTTGATAAAATACTGGATTTAATGGGGCAGAGTTGCCATTGTGAATTCTACATAGTGTATTCACATTTTTTTCTTCATCCTGAAGAGCATATTTTCTATCTACTAAAAATTCACCTTTTTCAAATGTAATTTCATCCGGTTTGTCATGTGGACGAGATAACATATCAGCCATACAGTTATTTTTTCCGGCGATATGTTTAATTTGGAAACTATATTCGTTTAATTTAGATATTAATCTAATTAATCTTGGACTTGGAGTATTAAATTTCTGATGATAAATCAGAGGCTTATGATCCGTGTATACTACGAAGCATAATGCTAGTAAGTATCCATGGAAGTGGTCTAATGCATTTGTAATTGCTAACATTTCCAAGTCAAAAGAACACAATTTTGACTGGGCAAGTTGGACTCATTCTGAGAAGTATCCAACTGGATGTTTATGCTTCGTAACGGGATTAGTTTGCAGCAACACTGCACCTAATGCGATTTTTGAAGCATCAACTTCTACACAGGTTTCTAATTTTGGATCGTAAATTGAATATACAGGTTTGGAAATCATTATTTCTTTTAATTTTTCAAATATTTCAAGATGTTCTTGATTTAATTTAATTTTTGCATTTGATTTGCTGTCTGTTCCTCTTAGTAAGTCAGTAAGAGGGGCAGTAATTTTAGCTAAATTAGGAATTAATTTCCTATGATAATTTATTGATCCTAAAAATGATCGTAATTGTTTTAACGTATTAGGGGGATTTAAATTTTTTATTGCCTCTATGTTTTTGTTTAGTGGGCATAATTCATTATATCGGACCGTATGTCCTAATATTTCAATTTCGTTCATTGCGAATTGACATTTTTTTGTTTTTATTTTTAAATTTACTTTATTTAGTCTTTTTAGTACTTCCCTTGTATTTTCGAGACATTCTTCGAAAGTTTCTCCAAAAATACAAATATCGTCCAGGTAACATACCATTTTTTTCCAGAATATATCATGGAATATGTCATCAATGATTGTTTGGAAAATGGACGGGGAAATGCTTAAACCTATTGGGGTAGAATTGAATACATATCCAATTCCATCCACATTTATTCCAGTGTATTGTTTAGATTCTTCAGTGAGAGGAATCTGTAAATATCCACTGTTTAAATCAATTGTCGTAAACCATTTTTTATTTCTTAAATATGGCCAAATAACATCAATTGTGGGGACACGATTATTATCCATAATAATTCTTTGGTTCATTCTTCAGTAGTCTACTAATACACGATAGACTCCGTCTGGTTTCTTTTTTACAAATATTGGGGATTCAAATTTTGATTTTTGTTTTTTTAGGACACCTACTTTTACTAAGTCATCGACTAGTTTATGTAGGGCCTCATGTTCTGCGTGTGATAATTTAAAATTTCTACACCGCAGTGGGGTTTCCTCGTCTACTCGGACAACTTGTTCGGGTACTTTACAGATAGAGACTTCATCTGTTTTTCCCGTAAAAATATTGTTAAATTCATTAATTATTTCATACATTTTTATTTTTTGTTCAAGCAACATTTTTGGATTAATCGGGATAGGATTTCCTCGATTATCCTTAAAAATAGTATTTTCTGTTATTTTTTCTATTTGGCAGGAATTAATTTCTACTGCACTACTTAGTTCAAATTTTCCTAAGTATTTGCCTTTATAGATCACGTGAGGTCTGTTATTGTGATTAACAGCCGCTATCGTGTCTTCTGATACGATTACAAAGAAATTATGTTTTTCTTCCATGGATGTTTCACACAGAAACTCCAGGTGCTCGGGCAATGTTGCTAAAATTAGCACTGAGTTTGCCTCTATTTTAAAAGTTTGGGGGGCATAATATTTAAAGGGCTTAACATAACCTAACTTATTTTCTTTTTCAATAGGGTAATTGTGACATTCAGGCATGTCAAAACATCGCTCTTCATCACCACATGGTAAAGTGAATTTGTTTTTTGAGAAGTCCATTTTGGCTTTATGGGTTGATAAAAAGTTGTAACCCAGTATGACCAGTTCTACTAAATTTCAGACAACGAAGGTGGGATGTGGGTAAATACAATGATCAATGGAAAAAATCACATTGGTTACTCCTATGACCTCAAGAGGTTGACTATCCGCACCACAAAATCTTATTTTTGTTGGTAGAATTGGTTCCGTAAAATTGACTTTCTTTAAAACTTTTTCATCAATAAGTGTCTGTTCTGAACCTGGATCGACTAGGCTAAGTATTTGTTTACCATAAATGGCAAATGGGAGGCGAAATTTACATTGGGTTATCAGTACCCTTTATTTTGAAATTTCTCCTTACTCACATTGTTAACCTGTTTTGATTCTTTGTTCAAGACATCGCTTACAGCTGACAAATCACCTGTAAGGGCGGCACTTAGTTTTTTGAGCAATTATTTTGGCAGGCCTGGGTGTTTGATGTTTGGAGGTAATTTTGTTGTTGTGGGGCTGCCATCAATGGTGCCGGTGGGGCAATCATTTGAGTGTTTGCGCCACATAAGGGAGATTTTGGGGAGTATTAAATGAGATTCCAGACCACGCTGGGGCATTGTTCCAATTTGGAAGGGCAAGTTGATTCCAATTTTTAATTCTGTTGGAGTAGTATCCATCATTATTTCTAGGGAAATTATTTCTACGAAAATTTGGATTAAAATTTCCGCCTTTATAATTAGGATTGAAATTTTGATTATTATTCCAATTTCTATTTTGGTTATTTTGGTTCCAGTTTTGGTTCTGGTTCCAATTACCATTATTATTATTATTATTATTATTATTATTATTATTACTATAATTATTATTATTATTCCTAATTTTATTTTGGTTTTGGTTTTGATTTTGTGGTTTTGATTTTGGTTTTGACTTTGATTTTGGTTTTGGTTATAATTATTTTGTTCGTTATTTTTATTTTGGGGATTTTTGTTTTTTCTGGATTCCTAAGATTTCGAAATGTTCGCTATTGCAGCGCTCATTTTTTCCATCTCAGCTTTCCAGATTGGATCAGATGATACTAAATTTACATTTTTTTCAGTTTTTTTATCCGTTTTTCCAGCTTTTAATTCTTCAATAGTTTTTTCCAGTTGATCGATTTTTTTCCTTAAGAGGGGATCTGAATGTCCAAATACTTTATCTTTGAATTCTAAATATTTAGAGAAGGCTTTATCCAGTTCCTGAATTGTTTTAGTTTCTTTTTTTATTAAAAATACTCTTTCTTTTTCGGGAAGGTTTGGCATTATTTTTTCAATTATTTTTTCTTCAGAGATATCAGGTTCAATTTGTTTTAAAATTCTTTTTACGAACATAATGTACGCAGGGAAATCAGCTTCGCCATTATAATTTCTTTCGTACAGTATTCCGCGTAGTTGAGGTTTAGTCCTAGTAAAGACTTCTAAAATTTTTTGTTTTGTATTTTGCCAATTATTACATTCAGGATTTGCTTGAATTCTGTCTTCAAACATTTGTTTAGCGAGGCCTGAAAATGCAATTCTTATTTTTTTAAATTTCATATTTGCATCCCAGTTGAATGATTCCACCTCATTTTCAAATCCAATTAAAAATGATACGATATCTTCAGTTGGGGTGTGTCCATATAGGGAAGGTCTGATATTTACTGCAGCCTTTCCTGACATTTTATTTTCTACAGGGGGAATAAAATTTTCTAAAATTCTAGTTTCTAGTTCTGGGCTGAGGAAATCTTCGTCAGATTTTTCTAAGCACTCAGTAATATCAGCAAGATTAATTGCTGTCTTGACTCTTGGAAATGGTGTGGGATTATCCAGATTTCCAAAAGTGGGGTTGAAGTCGTAGGGGGATTAAAGTATTTTCTTATAATAGGGTTTTCTAATTTGGGGATTTGTTCACGAGGTTTTCGTGTTGTTTGTAAAATTATTTTTATATTTTCAGGGTTTATTATTTTTGTATTTCTTTACTAGATTTAATATTTAATAGGATATCCTCTTGGGTTTTTATACGAGAAAAATATTTTTTATCAACTTCGATATTTAAATTTTAACATATATTGATTAATTCAAAATTTTTAGCTTTGATAAGCCAATGTAAATTTGTTTTGGTAGTATTGGGTTCGGATAAGTTTTCCCAAGTTTCATTCATAAAAATAAATTTTTCCGCGGCTTATAATTATTTAACACTTTTTATATTTAAGGGAGGGACGCGAATTATAATTAATATTAATTGTTACTTTGTTTTTCTTTTGTTTGAATAGGAGCTTGATGGATCCGTCACCGCCTTTCGTTGCCTTCTTGTTGCCAAATTTTTTGTAGATATGCTTGTCTTTCCACTTTTGTAAAATAAAATATCCTTGGTTGTTTTTGAAGTTCGATTTTCTTTTCACTACTGGTTTTTTTCCACTCGCAAATAACCTTTACTTCCTTTCCTTAAGAGCGCGCCTTACGCGTTTCTCATTGAGTACTTAACTAGAGTTTTCAAGGTTAGAGCAAAGTACTTCGAACCAGAGGAATTGAAACAGCAGCTTGGATTCAGCAATTCCGTTGAATAGGTACTAGAGCGAGAGTTTAATTCGCAAAAGCAGACCAGTTGGGCGCCAATAATGTAACGGCCAAAAGAGGTGGTAGTGTACCTAATTAGAACCACTTTTGGTATTACACCATACACGAAATATCACGTACTATTAAAGCAGTAATACTTCTAAAATAAATTCACGTTTATCATCCACAAACTATCATGGACCTTAACATTAGTTAGAGACTCAATAATATTTAAAACACATGAATGAGTTTACACATTTAATAAAATAATAATTTGTACATCACAGTACATAAATATACGTTAATATTTATACATATACAATCACAATTCAACAAGCACAACTATCTGTTCACTAGAGACTTCTACAAGAGAGGTTCCAGGTACTTAGAAGTAGCTGTCGAGGAACTGTGTCTTATTCCACTGAATCGAGGGATTATATACTCGTTCAGGGTATGAAAACGTACGTGTCGGATAGGTAAAGTGAGGTAGGGTGTTGTTATTATAGGGTTGTGCTGACTCGTCGAGTACTCGAGGGACAGGTACAATTAGGTCATGAATAAACAGAAAGTATATCTATATACATAAAATTAAATACGGGTAATTTAGTGGTTGTTTATAAAGAGTTATAGGATAATTATTGTTGATAAATATCTACGTTTTTGGTATTTGAAAATGTGTGGACGAATATGTTCGTCATTTCTAAAAATAGACGAAAATATACGTTACAATATCAATGAAATTTTTAATTTTGATAAAGGTTGGTACTTTTAATTTTGTACTTTATCAGTTGATAAAAGATATTATTTATTCGATTGAGTAGGTAAACTTCATTTATGAACAGAATTTTAGATAGGCTAATAATTAAATAATTATGAGGGGTGAATTTGGTTGTTTGTGTAGGCATCACCATGTAAAACGGCCCTTTTTCCTAGTAACATTTTTCCATTTACGTAAGTGTGAATGGTGCCGTGAAGAAATAAACAAAAAAACAGTCTAGTAAAAACTCCATTACTACACTAATGAAGTAATAAAAATCGCTATCGACCGTTTGAAATTGACTTAGAAATCTGCCACTGTACAATCCAAAATCGATTTGATAATAATCTCTTCTTTGTGTATAAATTGAGAAAAATCTTTATTTAAATGGACAATGATTATTTGTAAATGAAATCTGCTCGAATAAAAATGAATGAATTGTTGGTGATGGAGTTGATACATATATCAATTGAAATATCACATTAACAAACTTTATGATTGTCTTGATAAAATGTAACAATTGCTAGTAACTATTAACAAAATAACAATTATTGATAATTCCGATTATATTCGCACTCTAATTCTAGGCATCAAAGTTTTCGTAGATAGACCTACCAATTCTTTTCAACTTTCTTATTTAACCAGGCTAAAAATATGTTAGGGACATTGAGAAATTTGGTAATGAAGAAAAATGAATGTTTCGTCTGATTTTTTTTTTCCAACGACATCGGCTACAGTCTACAAAGATGCGATTGACAACCTATTGAAATTAATCAGTTTCTCGAATTCGTTTTAATCCATTTTATATTAATTCAGCGGAATTATTGTTTCAGCGAATTCATTGATCTGGATTCGAGTGCATGTTTACTGAAACAGTTGATGAAGCGGCAAAAGGTAGCCGTATTTTCAAACGTAAAGGATGCTATTCGATACGCAATTGCTGTGAGTATTCCCCATCTTTTTAAAATTTGAATTTTTGTAAGATCATGCTAAAAGTTGCTTCCGCTTATCAATGCTTAATAAGTCACTCAATTAATGAAGTGAAGAATCTATTTCTCTTTCTTAAATTAATTCAAATCATTTTGCATAAATACCCCCTTTATCGATGAGGGAATGCGCTTTTCACAATGATGTTTACAGTGGCCGTTCTACTGGTGAGGAAAAAAAAATTGTCTAAAATTCGAAAATCGAATATTTTTAAAAATGAATTGAAAATTTGGTTGAGTAATTTGATTATAATTCCTAAACAGACGAAAAAAAATTAAATAGAAGCGAAGGCCACCTTTAAAAGCCGTTTTTTTTAAATGTTCTACTGTGATCTACTTTTGTCTAATCTCTCCGCCAAAAAAAAAAAAAAAAAAAAAGCTAAAGCAGCAACTGGACCTTCGTTACTGAAAATTATTCTTCGTTCTTGAAATATTCCAGATTTTCCTCCTCCACAGATATTTGAATCATTCGTGACGACACGAATTTTTAAAATTCTATTGGAATTTTTTCTTTAGACCTTTTAAAGGTGACAAATGGCACCCATTTTGAGTTCGAAGGAGTTTAACTGTAAGACACTCATTTCTTGTTTCAACTTGCTATAATCTGACCATGGAAATATGCAGTCGAAACCAACCTATAATGTCATTCGGTGCATCGCATCGGCTTGAATATTGGTTTTTCACTCCACCTCTAGTTTCAGCTCTGTCTAAATTTTTTTTTTTTGAGAAATAAAAAACTCCACGTACTCAATTCATTCACGATAAAGATTTTTAAATTTCAAACAAAATCCATCCGGTTGTGTACATCAAAAATATTATTTGAAATTCGTTAAAAACCAGTCAGTTTTTCTTCAAATTAGACCAATTAGAGAATTTTTATAATTAGATTGATCTTACTATAATTATGGTTCACAAGAAAACACCTTCACTTTTATCTGTAGCTCGCCTTTTTATTTAAATTTGGATAAAACATTAATCAGGATATGTTTTTTTATTCGCTTACTACGCAGGTCCTGAAGGAAAAAAGTAACGAGTCCGAAGAAAAAACGTAAGTAATTCCTTTTTTCGGAATGCACTTACGCTGTATTTTTCAGTAAGATGGTTAAAATATATCGTGATGTTACAAAATTTATATTCGTCATTTCTAATTTTCCAGAAAAATGAAGGAAGCATTCGAATCTCTCGATGTCGAAAAATGCGGACAGATTAGTTCAAATGAAGTGAGTATACTCAAAAATGATGTTTTGTTTTTTGGTGTTTTTTTGTTGGAAAATGTCTTAATTTGTTTATTCATACAGAATTCGTAATTAAGGTTACGTCAGTTCTAAATAATTTTCTGTAACTACTTCAACTTTGATTCGATTCACAGGTTAGCGAAGCCATTCGATTATTCATGCAAAAGAAAAATCAGTCCGACGAATTACAAAAAAATATTCTTCAGAAAATCGGTATGTTGATTTTCGCGAGATTTTAGAAAATTAAAGTTCGATATAGGGGCGAAGGCGAGGAATGAGGGTCTGAGAATTATGAATTCAAAGTAAAAGTTAAATCCATAAAACCTAATTTCGTGGAAAATGTGATTAAAGTTTGCTCTTTCCTGGTAGGCAACTTATTCTATGAAAATTTGTGTAAATTAAGCCTATTGTTTAGGCGGAGAAGTGAAATTACGATTTGGTTCATATTATTGCTGGAAAAATATACACTCTCAACCACCTATTCTATTCAGAACCAGAGGCGGAAACTATCGTGTCTCGGTGTCGCCCATGCAACATGCCAGAATTTTTTGTGATAAGTCAGAATATTTTCTCATGACGATATGAATAAAAATAAATTTTTTATCAACCACTTTGAGCTTGCGACATACCAGAAGAATCTGAGTGGTCGCCTCTGTTCATAATCTGTCTTAAAACTCAAAAATTATAAAAATTGAACCTCGTTCACTATTGCTCCAAGCCTCTCATATACCTACATCTATGCCAACGTTGACCTTGAAAAATCCTGTCATTCATCTCAGTTAGTGAGATCATAATCAGTGACTGGTCTAATAGAAAAAAACCCAAATATTGAATGCTTCAAAACGCCTATTTTAATTAAAGGATGCCAGACTTGGTAATTTTTTATAAGGTTACGAAGACCCAAAAATCATTTTCGATAGAATTCTCAGTCCAAGTTTGCTGTGCTTGTAACCGTTAGACTCGCGCCCAGGCCATAATGTATTTTAGAATTTACTAATTTTTTTCAAATTTATTCATTTTTGACTTACTCGAGCTGCTGATTTCGAGATACTACGGATGAAAACGCAATTCGGAGAACTTTGGACTGTGTGTGCACAGTACTTGGCAGAATTTCAACTTTTGATTCATACATTGAAAAGATGAACGCATTAAAATAAATATGTGAGATAACTGATCATGCCTCTAGATCAGATCAGTTTTAATTTTTTTTTTAATGGATGTGGTTTCGTCAGAGCCTCAACTGCAGGGCCTGAAGATCATCTAGCCGTAGAATACATCGGGTGGCTTTTGGGAATTGGTTTTAAAAATTTTTTTTTATTGCCGTTTAAACTCACGAATAGGGTATGTTTCATTATTGAATATTCATAAATGAAATGGCAGTTTGACAGTTTTAATCTCAAAATTATGGAATCGATTTTAGACTGGTAGGACGTAACTTATTCGATTCCTTTGGACTCATTCTTTCATTTTGTTTATGTTTGGGTTAGACTCTTATCCTATTTAAATAAAGACTAGTTGAGCCGGTGTGAATAATTTGCACAGATAACATCGACATAATTATTCTGGAGTCGTCAGTACGGGCATATCTTTACTCTTTTCCCCTTAATATTCGCTCCCCAACTTAATTTGGGTAAATATTAATGGCATTCGGGCATTATGCGCATAAAACCCTTTTCATTGATACCTACCTACTTTTTTTATAAAAATCCTTCTGACGCCATAGGGAAAAACAGGTTGTCTTAATTAGGAGTTATAATCCAGAGCGTAATTTTTTTGGGGGTGGAGGACATCTTGTGGTAATGCCCATTAGTGTGAGTAGAGAAACCAAAAACTTTTTGTACAATATTTCCAGATTTTTTTCAGATTTTAAACTTTTTAAGGCAATTAGGAGAGGGACATGTCTTCCCTGCCCGTCTGCATTCGCTTCTGATTATATCAAAATTTTTTTTTATACACCTAATTAAATTTTGTTTTTAAAAATATTATCACACGTATCAATAGATCTCGTGTGGATGTCAACTAATGACAGTTCGTGCAAGGGTGTAGCCAAAGGGGCAAATGGGGCGATTACCACCGCCATGACTTTATTTTTCAAGATTTTTCTTGCTACTACTTATTTTTAAAATTTGGAAAAAATTTTAATTGTAAATGTGACAACGGGTTCCATAGATACTAAATCTCTCAAATTTTCTAAATTTTCAAAAATAAGCAAAAAATAAAGGTCATTAAATTTTTTTTTGTCCCTCCTTGAAGAAATCTTGGAAACGCCCCTGATCTCATGGAACATTCTATCACGTGCCAATCCTGAGTTACCTATACTTACTAATTTTTCTAATTTGACGAGTACCAATTTCATTACTATAACTTTTTCTGTGTGAATCAGATTCAGATTTTGAGGTATTATATTCTGTAAATAAAAGAACGTGGCTCCCTTGAACAACACTGATATTGACAGATTGGAATCTGATTCATAGAATTTGTTCTAAACAAACATAACTTAAATTGTCGGATACATCACACATTATTTCATTATTTGACCTTGAAAATTATTTTTTAGACTGCACCTTCTACTTTTCAACTCAGCCTTTCTTCCTCCTCTCAGGGATCATAGTTTTCGAATTATTGAATGGAATTCTGATACACACTTTTTCGGACACCAAGTATTTGGACAGCATACCTACTCGTTTCCGAAAAGTAAGATATGTATTCTATGTCAAAAGTGTTATAAACACTTTTATTTTTTGTGCAAAATTCATGATCTGTGCTTCAAACGAGCATATTAATTGCACAATTCGGTCATTTTTAGTGAGGTCGCCATCCCTATTCCATTAAACCCTTAAAATGCGAAAGAAGTATGCTTTTTTACACGAATTTTTTGTCCTAGCTTGTTTATTTGAAGAAGTAACCACTTTTTTAACATAAATGAAATTTTAGAGGAAGCTTCAAGGTAAAAATTGCGTTTAAGAACAAGAAGTTTGAGCCATTAGAAGCCGAGAAAATTGAAGAAGATGAGATCATATATCAAATTGGTTTAATTTAATATTATCAGTAAACTTTTCCCTGAAGACAACTAATGATAAGACTTATAAACAGTGAAGTCGTGAAAATGAATAGTTTTAATTAGTTAATTGTCTTTAAGATAAAGTTTACTGATAACATTAAATTAAGCCAATTTGATGCACGATTTCATTTACTTCTTCAATTTTCTCGGAAAGTGTCAAACTTTTATTTTTTGAATCGTTTCACTTTTCAAAGCCTCTTCTAAAATTTCATTTATGTTTAAAAAAAAATAGCTATCTTTTTTTTTAAAGAAAGTTACGATCAAAAATTCGAAGTCTTTCCTATACTCACAATGCTTTTCATTGTGTAGGGTTGTGTTTATGGAAAAGGGCTGTCTGGCCTCACTGAATGTCGTGTAAAACGTAACTTACTGTGCCTCTGGTATAATTCGTATATTGGTAGGGTGTTTCTTTGAGAAAACGCATTTTCGATTTAACTTCAAAAACTTCCTGATGATTGCATCATTTTTGCAGATCACTTCTTGCATCCCAGTGTAATTTACGATTTTTCAACAATATTTATTGATAACGTATGTATAAAAATTATAAATACATTCGTATCAATTATAAAATTTATTTACTTCAGTTTTATAAAATATAAAATATTCATGGAGCCTAATTCATTGTGTTGCCTTTAAACCAGAAAAATCATCACTTTAGTCATTATCACTTGAAATATATTTTTTAATGGTCGAAAGGAAGCGCTTGAAAGAAAGAGACTGGAGGCTCTTTACACTGACTGTAATAATTTTACCATGTCTCTTTTCTGTATTCATTGGTACCACATTCACCGCAGTCACTTGAAAGAAAAAAACTTTATATGCTGTGATGTTTACTGATACTACTAATAATCGTCATATTTGTTCCAATTATCGCCATCATATCACTTTAAATGACCAAAATTATTCCTTTAGTTTGTTATTCTGTTTGAAAAATTGATGTAAAAGATCTCTGCGAGACACTATGGCACTGCTGTGACCTATGGTCTGTGACTATAAGAAAAATCTAATTAATTATCTGCAGGCTTCCATTTTTCGAACTTCCTTTTCTATGAGACTGTCACCATTACTCAGATGTATTTACAGAATACTCTATTTTTATGTGATATTTTGCTTTTTATTGTGTTCCAGACTGCTACAGTAAAGCGACTAACAAAAACGGGAAAGTTGATTTTGAACAATTTTGTCAAATCGTCTCCAAATTGAACCTTAATTGTGACTTGAATTATTTAAACGGACATGTTGAAAGTGAGTCTTGTTCTGAAATGAATTCGTTTTTTTGTTTTTGATGTTTTTAAATCTGATGAACATAATTGTCAGTTGCATCACTGAGTAATTTTCCATGTAGAAGTTGAGAATACGTACACTTGGTATAAGTCTATGTACGCATTACTTGCGTATAGTTTCATAAAATCCTAGTTTTCATTCATTTTTGCCACTTTTTTCGCCATTGTTGAATTCCTTTAAAATTATTTTCCCTAAAAGATCGCCTGACTTTCATAATTTTCCTCGTTAAAAATGCTAATTTATTAATTTGTTCGTTTTTTTTTTTTTTTTTTCTGGTCGTATTATTTTTTTGGATCTCCTGATTAATATGAAATTTTGAGAAAACGAGTTTGTCAGAAATGTCCTGCGTGAATTTTGACAATCTTGGGAAGTTTTTCGAAAAAATTGTGGTTCTTATAGATTAGTCGACAACACTGTATTCGCCAGGCTGAGAAAAAATTATGACTCATTGTAAATCGCAATGAAAGAGATGGAGAGCCCATGTTTATGAGAACATTAGCACCACTCAATAAAATTTCCAGAAAATCTTATCGGGAAGAAAGTATTTGGTTAAAAAAAAGAGAAACAATTACTGGCCATCGGTCACCCGTCCGACTAACAGCGGAAAAAATGCTGTTTCAACTGGTGTTTTTGACCCATATCCGCTGCCCTTTTTACATTTTCAAAAATCTGAAAAAATGTATCTAGATGTGATACATGGTGCACCCTCAAACCAATTTTCAGCCTTCTAGCTCGATGGGAAGCAAGAAAAATAAAATCGAACGGAAATCCGGACTTTTTGAATATTCTATAGTAGATAATTATAAAAATTTTCAGGAAAATTATCATTTTACGAGTACTAATTATCTGAGAAGCTTCATCAGATATTTGTGTCCGCAGAATTAACACCGAACGTATATATTTATTTTCCAGAGCGAAACAACGTCACTCCCGAATTATTCCGATCGTTATCGACTCCAGACGACAAACCAACCTTTGTTGAAAATAATGGAATTTACGTATCGGATATTTATTTAGGTGGCGATTGCGATCACCACGGCAACTGGCGACAAAGAATTGCGATTCCTGAGATGAAGTAAATCGAAATTTCGATTGTTTGTTGTTTGATACGGTTTTTATGGTGCATCTCTAAACTTATGCGTGTATTTCAGAAATGCTTGTCTCACATTTTATAATCCCGAAAACGAACGAGAGATTAATAAAAAATTATCGTCATCGGAATTTGAGGCAGTCAGTAACGCTCATGTGAAATTGTTTGTGATCACGAGTACATCACGATCATTATTTCCTATGATTTTGGTAAGAGACAGTGACTAATTTTATACGTTGAATTATTAATTACCGTTTCTTTTTGTTTGAAATATGAGTAGGCATTTTTATTTAGTATTTTTTTTTCCAGGCTTCCTATTTCATTGGAGTCGGAGCAAATGTTGTGTTGTGCATTCAATATTTACAGGATAAATGCGTTATAGGCTCAGAAGAGGTTAGTTGATTTTACAGTTAGACAACGTTGCTTTCCATGGAAGAACTCATTGTAGAAGGAGCGTGTATTTCTTCTAAACAGAATCTGAAATCTTTTTCGAACCATTAATAAATTTTACAGTCTTCAGTTACGCTTATCCGAGCAGGGTTATTGCTGAGGGGTTAGAATCTCCTTTGGAATTTTTAAAAACCATCTCCTGAGAAGAAGCCAGGATAAAACTTCAAGAGGTGCTCTAGGTCCTGTCATTTTTCCTTGAATGAAAATAAATTCGAGTCCGTCCAACGAAATATGATCCCAGCACCTTAAAATAACTTTGCCAGATATTCACATTTTAACGTATGCTGATCGTATATAGATCGTATTCCGGCATATTCCAACTGGCATTAATGCGTTAATGATGCATGAAAAATTGTACAGTAGTTGCGGGTTGCGTTTCGTTTGTGGCATCAGCTCTCGTTGGATGGACTATAATTGAATTATTTTATTGTCTTTCTTAGCAGTACATTTTTTCAAATTTTTTTGGGAAGCTTTAATGTGCTTTGAGAGGCTTGATCCTTATACCACCTTCAGATTGGGGTCGTGAAAATATTTTCTGACTTCAACACCCGCGCACACACACAACCTCCAACCGCCAGTTCTGGCTCACTTACTGGTATAATTTTTCGAATTATAGTGTCAAAATCCATCTAAATTGATCATACACTAAGTTTTTTAAAAGCGACAACATTCATCAGTGAATATTTTTGTTTTGTTTTTATAATTCGGTCATATTGGGCCAAAAACATGGGTTATTGAGGAGTAATCAATTATGCCCAAGGTTCTGTTCAAAACATCAATGTATAGAAATAATGGAACGAGCATTACTCCTAAGTCAGATGTAAAGAAAGTGGTAGGAACCCGGAACCTGTTGGAAAAAGAGCGGAGTCTTCAGAATCACTGAAATATATTTAGAATCTTAATAATTATATATCGGTGATGGAAATGAGAGGGCTCCTATGAAAGGAACTAGGAAGTTTCAGCATTACCACTTGATAACTCTCTTTCTCTAAGACATTCCTGTCATTTTCGTAACATGATACTTGTTCCATTATCCTTATACTTCGATGTTTCAAAATAAGAAGCGCCATTCACCGTTTGCAATGTGTAAAGAGACGTGAGGTGCCGGTGAAAAGGGAAGAACACTCTCACGCCGGATGACATGATGCAATAATTACTATAATATACGAGCGCTGATTTTTGATTTGACCGTTTTACCTCTATCATTGTCAACTAGTGTGAGAGCATCTTGGCCCCGTATGGCGCTTCTTATTAAAGACTATAAATTAATGAGTGGAAAGCGTTCTTTGATGTGTCGGAAACATAGCCGTATTATAAACGTTTTTTTACTTGAATAAAAGCACTTAAGTAACCTTTCTTCTATACTTAAGTACTGAAACCACAGATAAAATATCACTTAGGTAGTTTTTTTTTTAAACTCGAGTATCGTCTGAGATTAAGAATATGGTCTATTAAACAAAAAAAGTCTTCTTCAAAGAAACTTGTTTCAAGTTTTTCGTTTAACAATTAACTGTGAAATTAAGGTTCTCCTCAAATAACTTTTTTTTATTTTTGTTCTTTGTTCAAAAACAGTTAGCGCCAAATTATAAGTGAAGAATTTTTTCAAGAATAATAATTATGTAACTTTTTTTGTCGTGTAAAAATTGTATTCTCTAAAATATTTCAAATGATGTTCCAATTTCCCACCAAGGAAAAATTAAGAAATCCATTTGACCTACATTATGAAAGCGCAACATAAAAATGCTGATTAGTACCTTGGTAGTCAATATTGTTTACATTTATTTTTTTTGAAACATGTTTTAAGTATTTAAAATGTCTGTAGAATCAATATGATGAGAAGTTTTTATATTTTTTTCGTAAAACAGCTGTCATTCACTCAATTTAAAAAAAAAAAAAGATTTATATTGCCCTATCTCGTCTCAATAGAAAATTGGAACATCATTTGAAAAAGTGTAACGATTACAATTTTGGTCTGACAAAAAAGTAGAAAACATTTTTTTTTTCTAAAAAATTCCTTCTCTTTCATTAACGGATGTCCGTATTTGGGAAACAAGAACAAAAAAAAAAAAAAAAACCATGAATTTAACAATTTATTTAAGGAATACCTTCAGTTTACGCTTGAATTGTTTAATGAAAAACGTTGCACGAATTTTTTGAGAGGTAAACTCTCTGTTCTTGACACATCAAGGAACACTTTCCACTTAAATCAACTCTAAGAATAATATTGTACCCCACTAGAAGTCGAATATAACTGGACCAATAATAGCCTACAATGTTTACATAATCTGCGACTTACCCTGTGAAATTTTCTAATTCCGTTATTCCTATTACTTGTTTTCAGCTCAGTCAAACCGCAGTGAAAGACTATAACCGGGGCCGTTATTATTTAGCTGACATTGCCAGACGTGAAAATGTTCCTATTTTCGAATCTATTTCTGACGCGGTGCAGTCTGCCATTAACAAGTGTATTAGATGAGATTAAATTAGGATCTGATTTCTGTGATATTTGAGAATAAGATTTATTTTATTTATTGGTAGTTGTATGTGAATAAGAATAGTTTATGTTTTCTCCTTCGGAATTCCCAGAAGTTTGTGAGTGTGGATAATTATGATTGTTGTGTGATTGTTTTTGTTTTATGCGTTCGTCACTCGAAGGAAGAGTTCTTCTACATCACTCGAAAGCTAAGTCATCGTTTTATTTTTTAGTATTATCCTGTTTCGTTTTTGTCGCTTCTATATAAATGCTTAGTGTTCCACGTTTTTTACCTCGACAGACGACCAAGGATGTAGCATCACAATATTGTAAATAATCCTATGGACATGGTATTAATAATTGGATATTGTACATAATTATGTATATATATATATAACACTAATTTGAATTTCATGTAATTTTTTTTTTTTTTTCTACTTTTACAATTATAAAAACATTTTTACAAATAAGTTGAAACATTTAACGAAATAACAGACTTGAATATTATAGGGGAGGGAGAAGTATAACACATTCCAGGAGAAACTTTATAAATCGGAATTGTTGGGTTCGGGTACTTCGTTGGAGATCCAATTGAGGTATTCAAGGTTACCGTCTTGAATCTGAAATTAGAAAAAATGTCAAGTATTTTGAGTTAAACCAATTGTATTGCTATCTTATCGATTACAAATTAAAACAATGTAAACTATATTTTTATTAAACGTTAAAATCCTGAGTCCTAAAAATTGTTTTCTATGCGACCAGAAAAAGTTATCGACGTATATGCACATTTTTCGGAAAATACTTTTCCTCTTCGATCTTCGGCGTTTTGTTTTCTTCAAATATTTTTCATTTTCATTTTTTTCATAAAGGTTAAACACGTTTCGGGCCTCGCAATCTGATGAAAACGAAAACAGTCCCGAAACATTCGTTATAAAATGGTTTACTGGACTCGGAACCGCAAACCTAAAGAGGGAGAAGAATCTATCTCAATGTGCCGTGGCCTTATGCTTCACTGGGTCCTGGACTTCGAAATAAACGCCTCACCTCGTTATAGAGAAATAAGAAATAAAGAGCAGTCTCCTGACGATGCGTCCAGCGATAAGTCCATAAGAAAGGTGCTCTCAGGCTCCTGGAATTATATTCCACGCTTCTACTAAACATAGTGAGGCGGAGTCTCCCGGGACGGTGTGGTGTTTTTCTTAGGTTGGAAGATTAGGAAGAGAAAATAAATTTAACCGAGTAAAAATGGGAAAAAATTCAAGCAAAATTTCAATATTTTCTTAACCGAAGTTATTCTACAAATCTGAAATACAATAATAAGTATAGGTCTTTGACTATATTGAAACAGTGAAAAAATATGATTTCTGGTTAGAAATGCCGGCGCTAGATAGGCAACCAGAGCGTACCTCTTGACGTACTTTTGTTTGTGTTAATGTACGCTATCATTGTGAATTTAAGGGATCTCTTTATAAGATGTATTCTAAATTGGTGAATTCAAGCAAAACGTTGAAAATAAGCAGAAGGTACGCTAGGGTTTCCTTCTTTTTCGCGGTATGTTTTGACATTAAAAAGTACATTACTCTTATGGAGCTTTACTAGTCCAATATTATACAGTTAAGGTATAAGTATATTATATAAAAGATCCATTGGAGAACTAATATTACTTTCATTTTTCACGGACAGTAAAAAATCCGAAAATCTGAGTACACCGATTAATCCGAAGCAGAAATAAGAATCAATCGACCGAAAATCACTTCATTATTGCTCATTTATGACTATAAAAGTTTAAGGCTACCTCTGACGAAAGTGTTAAGATTCCTTACCGGTACTGAGATGACTTCACAAACTTCATAAGGATGGACTGACCTGAAACCAGACATTTACTAAATGCAAAATTCTGCTCGGACTTGGATTATTGATGTTCAAATTCAAAAACTCACTTGACATACGCTGTCAGTTTAGGTATAATTGATGTCCGCGTTTTTATAATCTGTAACAAAAATATTGAACAAAAATTGACAAGTGACGATCTTTCCCCAAATCTGTGCTCAGATTACACGTACCATCAACACTTCGGAATCTTCATTAATCTTTTCTTCCCATTTGTAACTGTAAAAGCATTTATAATTATTGAACAGAAAATTTCTACAATAAACGTTAAAAAATTTGAAACAATTATTAGTGGAAAAATATTGACTTGACTAATTTTTCTTCTAAACGAGTCTATAGTTTCAACAATTATTTAGGATATAAATAATAACGATAAAAAAATAAAATTATTGAGGGTAATTGACAAATAATATGATCGCCCATCTTCGTTTGTATGAGAAACAAGAAAACCATGACATCAAAAAACCTAAAATTTGGAATAAGTATGAGTAAATGACATGGGTATATTGATATATTCTTTTTAATACACACATCTGGTATTATAAATTTAGTACTCAATTCAAAAACGAAACTTTAGGACAGAAACTCAATCAAAAGGAATGTGGGAGACAAATATTCTTTGAGAATTTAAAATCGAAAATTTAGAAGAAAAAAAAAATTATTTGGCTGAATAGCGATATGGGATGCTTTCGAAAAAGCTTTAAAAATTAAATTTGACTGATTATGTACGGGCAGACAATGCATTCTGAATGGATTTGAATTCGATATTTTATTTAAGGATAGCCAAAAAACAATGATATTCGGTAAAATTTTACAAAATGAAACTCGGGCGCATAGAGGGACATTTTGTATTGCTAGGTTGGATACAAGAAATGAATCAGTATTCATAACATTTTTCAAACGGATTAGAAAATGTTCAACGAGAAGACGTAGTTCAAAATTGTATATAGTCCACATCAGTTACAACCAAAAAATGCCTAGAAACATCGACTAAAATCTGAGCTTTGTTTACATGCTCGAGTTTATAAACAACCCGGCTAATAGGACTGAGGAACAGCTCATTGAAAAGAAATTTCAGGTGAAAAGAAAAACTAAATCAACAAATCACACGGATCCAGTTAAGGTTGCAGTAAGTAATAACTTGTCCTTAAACATTTAAAACCCGCCCACAAGACAAATGGACAATGGCACAGTGAAGTGTACAGCAACGTGAAGACAAAGAAATAGCAAAAGGAATAAAACCTACTGGAAGCTCGACAACGATTCTTCTAACACATTGTTTTTACTTGATTCCTTGAAGAATGGTCGCGAAGTTACTTCTTAATCTCCATTTTATAAGTCAGTAAATAACTAATATAGATATTCATATTTTCACCGTATTAGTGGATGTAAGTCGAAACGTACATGGAAATGATCTTGGGAACAATGTTCACACAGGCAGCCAATTTTTTTGAGACGATGCCACTGAAAAAAAAGAAGCAAGGAATGAAATTTATTATAATAGAACTTTCAAAAATCCCAAAACCATAATGGGGGTGATGCAATACCTACTTGGATATATTTTTAGCAACTTCTTCACTTGGTGCAGTGACATAGGCGATCGAATGAGTACCGGCTTCATACGCCATTGTTGAAAGTCTTCGAGTTAACAGAGGAAGCAAAATTGCTGCAGAAAGAATTTAGAGATGAGTATAGCAATGTTTTCATATTTTTTCAAATAAAAGTGGATAATGAATATTTTACGCACATTACCTGACATCAGCATTCGGGTAGGAGCTCTCATTGAGAGTAATTTATTACGTTATTATTGCGCACAACGATGGTGGTAATCCGGTAGGATTGGTGAAACGAAACAGTTCATTGAAATTTCATGAATTCGTACGTTGATAAGGTATGGTTATTGGTTATTGTGCAAGTATATTGGAAAAGTATGGGTAGGTTTTCAAGACGATAATAATTAATTACATTAAATATTACTTATAGATTTAGGTTAAGAACGGGAATTTGAAAATAAAATAAGTTTTTATCAAAGATTTTATCTATTGTTAATACGGAAATTCCATCTCACTCAATCATCATCATCATCACCGCTAATATATATATGTCATACGTTCCACTTCTTTCGATCTCATAATATCTTTGACTATATAGCTTAATGGACTGCTAGAACTGATAAGAAATACATAGGGTTAAATGGAACACCGCTGAAGCCACTGTTAACAGGCGTTCTTTTTACGAAAAACGACCTTTGGTAATAAGTCATAGTAATTCCAAATTTCCAATTCCAGCTAGCAAAAAATTAATTTTTGTATTTGGTTATTTTAGTAATTAAAATTATATTTGAAGATAATTAATTTTATTTTTATTCTACTTTGCCATTGACACGTGATAAAATTGCATTATTTGTAGGAAAAGAATAATGCACACACCAATAAATTCACGCACAACACAATATACATTCTCTTTCGAATGATACGAAATTTGAAAAAGCCAGTATTGAAGATATGGTTTTTCACTGAATTTACTCGTCAGAAAATTTTGTCTCTGTCGATGAGAGGATAGCAAAAAGAACAAGATTCTTGTTGCAACATTATTTTAAATTTCAACGAAAACTATGCAGCCGAGGGGCAAAATCAACAAAAAACAAATGCATCAAAATAAGAACTAGCAAGATTTGACAATTTAGAGAAATGGACGATAAAACAGAAACAAAACAGCTAATATCAAGACTTTCAACAGCACCTGAAAAATTATGATAATGGTTCTGAATTAATGCAGTTTCTCTTTTCGTATCAATAACACGCATCAAGCAATTAAACAAAGTAACCGAACAGAAGATTAAATTGGCTTGATCTCTTGAGAAGTTTACGAATTTTCCTTATAACTTAAGAAGATATTTTCAAGAACACTATCATTAACTCAGCTTACAACTTTCAAGGAAATAATTTAGTCCATCTCGAATTACAAAAACAAATTTATTTTGAAATAATTTAATAAAACAAATTACTTTTTCAAGATAAACTTACAATACATAGAGGCGGTAACCCAAATTTAAAAAAAAAAACTGGTATTACACGAACAGCGACGACAAAATAATTACAGTTCTATCCATACATACGAAAGTAGGTACAGTATGATTACAAATAAAGAAACTTACTTTTCTCTCTGGCCACACGGTACAATTTCTCAAGAATAATACAACAAAAATTTATTTAGCGTCTCCGCATGATAAATTCGTGGCAAGATGGAAAAAAAGAGGCATAATTTTTCGTTTACTTAAAACAATCTAATAAACTTTGTCTACCGGTTGAGGTGAAAGGTATTTTCAACACATTGACTTGAGCAGTGGGTAACAAAACAATTCCAATAACAATTCCGCAAATGGTATCGAATTTCACTTCTCTTTCATAGAGCACTCGTAAGCATTGAACATAATTTATCATAAAAGTAATTGGTAGAATCATAAAATAAGGAACATAAATTTTCATAGGTAAATTCTATATTAAAATTGAATAGAATATTATAATACATCGAAAATCTCTCGAATTTTACAGTAAAACATACTATAAAACAACATGAAAAAAGTGATTGGAAGAACAAAAGTTACTGAAACTCACCATTAAAATAGGAAATGAGATGAGAAGATGAAGATCAATATAATACATCTTACTTTTTCCACTTTTCAAAGTAAATTGTCCAAATTTGATGCAACCCATCTTGTGCAGACTAATACAAAAGTCATCTCACTCCCTGAAAAAGTAAGTCTATCAAATTTAGTCCCATAAATCACCACTTTAGCAGAGACATTGCCACGTATTAGATCGATATTCTGTGGAAATTTAATCAAAATTGTACGTTTGGTTATGAAGATATTGTCGAAATTATGTCAAATTAATGATTCAAATTATATTAAATCAATCAATTCTCAAGAAACAAAAGTAGTATTGAGCTGAAATTTTGATGAATCATTTTGATGCATTATAGCTAAAGAATCTGTGAAAATTTGGATGAAATTGTAGGTACGTTGGGTTTGAGAGATATCGCCGAAATTCTTCAACTCGATTTGAATCACAGAATCCAAAGAGAATTTCAGTGATATCTCCTAATCCCAACCTACAACTTCATTCAAATTTTTACAGATTCTCAAGCTAATGAACCAAAATGATTCATTAAAATTTTAGCTCAATCCTACATGTTCTTCTTGAGAATTAATTCAGTTCATATAATTTGAATCATTTAATCTGACACAATTTTGGTGATATCTTCAATGTTTTTGGGGTTGTTGGTTACTGGGAACTAATAAAAATTTATTTTATGAAATTCATAGTGTCTGTTAAACAGAGTTATAATCAATCTAATTTGAATGAGTTTATCCTAAATGTTTAATATTATCATTCAATAATTTTGTACAATTCTAAACTATTTGAATTAATGGCTAAAGAGCAAATACATAAATTTGAATTTCAAATTTTGAGTTTAAAAAGAATTGGAAAATGAAAACCATAACTGAAGCCAGCTTCAATTAAATTTTTCAGAGCTGCACAATATGTGCGCAGCTGCAGGTTAGAATAAACGCTGCCTATTTGTAATCGCTTCATGAATTTCTCAATCCAACAAACCTGATATTCCTCAAGATTATAAAACATAAGTATAAAAATTACTTATGAGAAATACCTACTCACCTATTGGACAAGAAAATAAAATCATGATGATTGCTCTTCCTCTCAAGTATAAGACCATTCTTTTGGTTTTTGAAAAATTTTGATGAGTTCTTCAACTTTTATTACATTGTGAAAATTTAAAAAAAAAACAGCAGGCTACCAACTAATTGATTCTGAGTACGTATCTACCTCTAAAACATATTCCAATACCATACAATTCACATTTGTAATTTTTGACAAATGTGTTTTTTCAAATTTGAAAACTTTCATTTTCACACCAAAATATAACATTTCCAAGTTGATAATTAGGAAAATTATGTTAGTCTAAAAGTAACTTTTGAGAAAAAAAAGAGCTGTGGGGACATTACTCGTATGAGGTTTTAGGGGCTCGCACCCCTCGACGACAGTCGCCGCCTAAAGGCTGGCAATATTCGTCTCTATGACGTTAAACGAAATACACGAACGCGTTTGTATGTTCGTACCTGTACGTACGTACAGGTAAGATACATCATTCGAGTCGAGATCAATTACCTGATAACGATCTCGGTAATGTCACGACTCGGTACCAAACGCACTGCGTCGTTTCTTATCATCTCAGCAGAGACAGGAAACGACGCAACGTATGACATAATTACGTATTCATACATACGTATGTGTGTCCGTGTGCGTGTGCCAAATTCGGTATATAAACTCTCAGAACCGGCTCAAAAATCGCCAGTGTTCGCCGAGGATTTGGCTCTCCCATACTTATTCGTATGAAGTGGCAGAACACGCAAAATACTGTTGAAGACCTTCTAGTGTGAATATCTCTCACGACAAGGTATTCCACAGTGGTGACCCCGACGTGATATTTTGGCTACGTCGTGGGTGTCTAGAGGCGCGTTGCGCTATTACTAAAAAGAGGCGCGGTGCGCTGGCGAGTTACTCGCTTGTAATACAAATAATTTTTACAAGATCTAGACACCTTTGGCTGTCGAAGCAGAGGTCTTGACTTAGAAAGTGGGAAATTACACCCCCCCTTCCAAATACATTTGCCGGAAGGGAACCAAGACGAGTAGACCTGGAGGAACAAAGTTGCCCTCATCCGCCAACTCCTCCAGCTTCGACCAGAGACTCAGAAGTCTTTGAGACTCCGGAGAAACAAAAAGGATCCGGAGGCCAGAAGCCTTGCGTTTGGGAGCTGTTGCTAACCCAAACGAAACAACAGCTCGAACCCTAAGAAGTGGTCGTCTTTTGAGCCAAGACTCCGACCCTTCAACCCCAGACCGACAACCCACGGAGTCTGGAAAACTCTTTGTTGAAAGTACGAATAGAGAAGTCCAGCACACAATGCCCAACGGAAACACGAACCCGAACCCATCATCAAATCAAACAGGAGCAGCCGGGAGTGGTCAGCCACAGTTGACCCCCGAAGTACTTGCACAGCTGTTGCAGCTGTTGCAACTGCAAACATTGCAGAACCCTGTTGTCCAAAGACGGAGGATAGAGATTCCGGACTTCCTACCAAATGAAGTGGAATTATGGCTAACTCTCCTCGAGGGTCGTTTTAAGACAGAGAATCTGCAAAACGACCAAAAATATTCACACATTTGTAGCGGCATGCCCGCAGAAATCATACGCCGCATTCCGGATATCATGGAATGCCCTCCGGCGGAAGCAGATAAATATAGTTGGTTCTGCAGAAAAATAAGAAATGTGTTTGGTAAGACTCAGAACCAAATTATTGATGATGTGATGGGCGGAATGAAGATTGGAGACGACAAACCCTCCATCTTCATGGCCAAACTAAGACAAAAGGCCGATAACATAGTGTCACCGTCAGTTATTGGAAACCAGTTCTGCAAGCAACTTCCCCAACATGTTGTGCAGTGTCTGGCAGCCATAGGTACCACGGTAATCAACACTTCCGAGGACCTAGACTTCCTAGCAAAGAGTGCTGATAATGCACTAGAACACTCGAGATCAGCATCCTCGATAAGTGCAGTATCGGCAGAGACCGGAGAACTAGCTCAGCTTAGAGCCCAAATAGCTCAGCTGACTAGTGAAATAAAGAAGAAAAGCAACAATAATCCACGAAATGGTAGAAACAACAACCGCTCGAAAAGCAGGAGCAACAATAGAAGTAATGACAGAAAATCCAGGTCCAGAGACCGCAAGAGCAATTCTACCAGGGGCCAGAGTCCAACTCCCCCAAGAAGAACATCGTCCCCTAAACCCCGGTCTCAAAACTGGGACGATAAATCCTGTTTTTTTCATAATCGGTTTGGCGCAGAGGCCACCAAGTGCAACAATCGATGCCAATGGTGGGGTAAATCTTACAATAAGTCGTCAAACTAGAAAGAGGGGTCGTCTATGCGGCTGAAGATCCCTCAAAAAAGTATTCACGCCGCCTGTTCATCAAGGACAGGACAAATAGGAGACGTTACCTAATTGACTCAGGTGCAGACTTGAGCATTTTGCCAGTAGATAAAAACCAAAAGGCATTTCCTCCGAAATACTACCTCCGAACTGTGAATGGTCAAAACCTTCCAGCTTACGGAATAGAATCCAGCAAAGTAAGCATCGGTTTGCGAAGAGACATGACGTGGTCCTTCACAATTGCGGACGTTCCGACTCCGATCCTGGGTGCGGATTTCCTCGCGCACTACGGCTTGGTCATCGACCTCAAAAATGGAAAAATCATAGACAACAATACTGGTCTATGGGTGGAAGGCAAAACGCTAGCGTACCAACTGGACACCAATATATCCAGTTGCACGAAAGTCGACGAACAATTCCTACGGATTCTGTCAGACTATCCTGGAGTTACACAACCATCGATTCGCAGGCATCCGACCTATAAACATGATACCATTCATTATATAGAAACAAAAGGACAGCCTTGCCATGCTAGAGCCCGCAGGTTACTGCCTGATAAACTCAAAGCAGCACGGGAATACTATGATCGCATAATAGGCGAAGGCATATGCCGCCCATCAAAAAGTTCATGGAGTTCCCCAATCCACATGACCAAAAAAGCCAGTGGAGAGTGGCGAATCGTTGGAGACTACAGGGCCTTAAATGCCAAAACAGTTCCTGATCGCTATCCAGTCCCAAACATAATGGACTTCAATGCGAATATGAAGGGTAAAACGATGTTCACAAAAATCGACATCAACTGGGCATTCCACCAAATTCCAATGGCCGAACAGGACATCCCAAAGACAGCGGTCATAACCCCCTTTGGGTTATTCGAATACCTTCGAATGCCGTTTGGACTCCGTAATTCTGCACAAACTTTCCAAAGATTCATCAATGGACTGTTTATGGATTTGCCGTTTGCTTATGCATATTTGGATGACATATGCATTTGCTCAGAAGGCGGTGAGCAACAGCACGAGAAGAATGTAAGAACCATTATACAACGTATACAAGCTGCTGGACTTACTATCAATGTTGGAAAAAGTTTATACAAACAATCCAAGATTGACTTTCTCGGCTATCAAGTCTCGACCGAAGGCGTTTCCCCTTTGAAGACCAAGGTAGAGCCCATATTGAAATTCCCGAAACCCTCAAACGTTGCAGAACTCAGACGCTTCTTGGGGATGGTGAATTTCTACAGACGTTGCATTAAAAATGCTGCAGCCGAACAAAGTAAGCTGTTTGCATTAATAAAAACAAACAAGAAAAAAGATAAAACTCCACTCGACTGGACTGAAGAAGCTGAAAAAGCCTTCGAAAACATAAAAGAAACACTGGCAAATGCAACTCTACTAGCTCACCCAGACGAAAGTCTGCCGTTATGTGTCGCAACTGATGCGTCCGACTTTGCTATTGGTGCAACACTGTACCAAAAGGACAATGACAAGAAGTTACCGCTCGCTTTCTTCTCCAGAAAGCTATCAAAAACCGAGAAGAACTACAGCACATACGACAGGGAGTTACTGGGAATATTTGCTGCGTTGAAGCATTTCAGGCACCAATTAGAGGGTAGATGTTTCACTGTGTATACAGATCATAAACCCCTAACACATGCCTTCACGCAAAAGACAGAACCAGCTTCCCCGAGAAGAGCTCGACAATTGGACTACATAGGACAATTGACTACGGACATCCAGTATATAAGTGGAGAACTCAACACTCCAGCTGATGCTCTTAGTAGGATCGAAGCTATCTCGGCACCGTCTCAATTACCTTACGCTGAAATAGCTAAAGAACAGTTAAGGGATGCAGAACTGCAAGAACTGTTGTCGAACGACGATACAGCTCTCAAATTGAGACAAAGGAAAATCCCTGGTACTAATGTTTTACTCACATGCGACATTAGTACAGGCAAGAATAGGCCATTCCTGCCGACAAAGTATCGCAAATTGGCATTCAGTAGCGTGCACAATCTATCGCACCCTGGACCAAGATGCACTGCTGGACTAGTATCATCAAGATTTGTTTGGCCTCGGATGAAGTCCGACTGCAACAAATGGGCTCGCAGTTGCCTGAATTGCCAAGAGTCCAAAGTAGGAAGACATACTCGGTCGCCTCTCAAATCTTTTAAACAAACGGAGCGGTTCAAAACAATACACATAGATCTGGTGGGTCCATTACCCCCATCCCAAGGACACAGATACCTGTTAACGATGATCGATAGAGCAACTCGATGGCCAGAGGCAGTTCCTCTCCATGAGATGACAGCTCCCACGGTAGCTGCCAGGTTATACGACACCTGGATTGCCCGCTATGGTGTACCTGAAGTCATCATTACGGACCAGGGTCGTCAATTCGAAAGCTCGCTCTTTCAAGAGCTGTCTAAGAAGCTTGGTGTACAACACAATCACACCACAGCTTACCATCCTCAAGCAAACGGAAAAGTTGAGCGATGGCACAGAGCTTTGAAAGCCTCCATTATGGCTTGCGACACCAAGAGATGGGTTGACATACTACCAACCATCCTCTTGGGCCTTCGATCTGCTCTCCAAACGGACACGGGTCACTCTGCAGCGCAGTTAGCGCTCGGCGAAGAGCTACGCCTACCAGGGGACTTTTTCACACATTTGAAAGAAATTAGCCCCGAAACGCTCGTCCAAGACATACGGACTGACGCCAACAACTTTCTGAACCAGGCAGCTCGTCATGGCCAACCAAAGGTTTATGTCTCCAAACACTTGGCCACAACATCTCATGTGTTTGTCAGAGACGAAAAAATAAGATCTTCGTTGGAGAAACCATACGCCGGTCCTTATAAGGTTGTATCACGAGATGACAAGAATTTCGTGATACTAATCGCAGGTGAACAAAAAACGATTTCAATCGACAGATTGAAACCTGCGTACCTTATAAACGACGACAAGAAAATGCTCCAAAGAGCAAAAAGGAAGATGACACACAAGGAAATAATAAAGGAAGAACAGACTGAACAGTCCGAAACAACACAACCACAGAAAGTTGAGGACAATCCAGTCGAAAATGGTGATAAATCACAAAAATCACCAGAAGAAAAAATAAAAATAAAGAAAACGGTAAAGTTCAATGACGAGATCGTCAAAATACAATACGATCCGTCGGCCCCCTTGTGCCCACGAAAAAGAGGCAGGCCCCTTGGCAGCAGAAAGCAGAAAAACCAAATTCCAACTTGAAAATCCGAGAGATTGGCACGGAGAAACTAAAAAATATTCACGAAAAGTTAATATCCGTAGCGGAAGAAACAAACCCGCATAAAAAGACGTACGAGAATCTGGGAATGTTCATAACAATAGAAATTCTTCAGATAAGCAGAGAAAAAGTGCGTACAATAAAAATACGACACGAATAAACAAATCCACGTGCAATACGGAAGAAAAACATTGCAACGTGTTTCTATTGACAAATAATACCGATAACAAAATAGTCAATAGATCGTGACGTCACAAACGAAGAGTGCATTCCTTTGTGAAATACAAAATTCGAAGTACGAAAATTCAAACACGCTTAACTCTGCTTGTACCTAACCAAATTTAACCGGAAAACTTTTAAGCTAAAGAATATTGAATGCACTATCCCCTCCGAACAAATCCGAAAAAAGATAACGACTTGGAATAAAGCTGCGATCGAAATAATTCTCGCAAAGTTTTTCATTCGCTTTTCGACTGTCAAAGTAAAAACTAGCCGAAAACAATTCTTACCATTTTTTCTTTCTTCCTTTTTTACTTGTATTCCTTCCTCATGTCGTCTTCAACTGGTACTCCGTTCTCTACTCAGCCGTTCCAATTCGTGGTACCACCTGCCCCCCAGCCTATAAAGACAAAGGAGCAGTTGGAACACGAAAAGGAGGCGGAAAGAATAGAGAACGAACTCCTAATGGACACGTCGGCGGCGGACATTGTGAAAATAATGTCCGCCCCCCTTCCTCCGTTGATTTCGCCGCCAAAATCGCCAGAAAGAGCACCGGAAGTGGCAATCCCACCCCCGGAACCCTTAGCACTAGCGAGGTTGGAGACTGTGAGAATATGCTCCTCATGACCTCGCTCATAGTCGGTATATTTAGTCGTAACGTGGTCGCTGCTTGTGACGTCATCGGCTAGAGCTGATTGTATATTCGTATTTCAACTGTCAGTTAGTTGATCTCCAAATGTTGTTACGTGAACATAAAATAAAATGAGATCTTAAAAACTGAATCTTTTACTTATTGTGTTGACTTCAAAATTAGTGTTTCTTCAATGGTGTTCGTTTAATATCATCGCTGGTTGTTGTTCTTATTCGGCTAATGTGAAATCTTTCATATTAGTGATCGTCACTTTCTCACAGGTTATGGGCCCAGTCATCGTACTTGAAGAGGCTGCCATTGTGATGTCTGAGCAAAATTGTGCTGCAGAAACTTGCCAAGTAACCGTCATTCAATTTTAAATTCTCTTTGTTTGATCCTGATGTAAACGGTATTCTCAAGCGGTATGTCTAGTTTGTTCCTGTTCATTTTCGTGTAATTTTTGGCTGTCTGCCTGTGATATTTTTTCGTCGCTGATTTTTGCTGTTTGCTGTGCAACTGTTAACGAAAATGGAACGTGAAATGAAATTGATGCTGGAACCGTTCAACGGAGATAATGGGCGTACTTGGCGATACCGGATGGATCTGCTACTTCGAAAAGAAGGTTTATATAGTGTTGTACATAATTCTGTTCCGTCGGGTAGGAATCGTACTGAAGAATGGGAAAAGCTGAATTCGAAGGCGATGTTTTACATTGCTAATAATGTTGCTGACAATTTTATCGAGGCGATCCAGACTTACGATACGGCAAAAACGATGTTCCAGGCAATTGTGCAGCTTGCTGGAAGGGACAACGACATGACGATGATTGAGCTGAGATCCAAGATGTACTCGATGCGATTCAAGCCTGGTGATAAGCTGAAGGATTACTTGATGGAATTTCGGTCTGTTACTCGACGTTTGGCTGAAATGGGTGAGACAACGTCTGTAAAACAATGTATTTTAACTATGATGAGATCGTTACCAAGTGATTTCCGTCCGCTGAAAATAATGATGCAGGATGCCGACAATCTATCGTGGGAAGTTGCGATTGGAAAGGTTATTAATTTTCAACGTGAACTGGACCTCGAAAAGATGACGAGAAGCTTGCCTTCCGCTCCTGATGCATCAAATCCAAAACCTTCATCAGGAAGTGTTTCTGGTGAAGAGAATGCTTTTTTTGGTTCGAATTATAATTCACATGGACGATATCACAATAAATTTAGGGGTAGATCGAATTACCGTAATTTTAGAAATCATGGTGGTTTTAGGAATAGTAATGTTAATGATCAGCGTAATCTTAGTCAGTCAAAGAATAATAAAGACAACAATTCTAGTAATAATAATTATTCAGGTTTGTCTAGTAATCAGAATTTGAATCAAAATTATAATAATAATATTCGATGTCATTTCTGTAATAAGCAGGGACACATAGCTAGAAATTGTTATACTAAAAATAATAATCGAACTACAAACAGAGGGAATAATAACAGGAATAATGGTAATAGTAATAGTAATAATAATGGAAATAGTAATTCACAGTCATATAATGTTTTTAATAATAATAATGAATGTTCTGAGATCGATTTGACTTTCTTGGTACCTGATCAGGGTCTTATTTCGAAAGTTTCTACACCACCACAGATTGTTTTTGTGTTAGATTCAGGATGTACTTCACATATTGTGAATGATATTTCATTATTTGCTGAATATATTATGTTGACAAAACCTCAGTCGATAATGGTTGCCAAAAAGGGCGTTGAACTTGTTGTTTCAGCTGTTGGTACTGTGAAATTAAAAACTGAAAATGGAATTAATATCACATTAAAGAATGTTAGATTTGCTAAAGACCTTCCAACCAATCTTCTCTCAGTCAAATGTATGGCTAGAGCTGGATGTAGGTCTGTATTTGAGGAAGATTCTGTTAATGTAATAAGTAACAAAACTAATAACGTAATTATAACCGGGAAAAGTAATTTAACAAATTTATATACAATAACTTTTTATAATAACGTAACGGAATCATGTAATTTGACACAAAATAAAAATAAAAATCCGTTAGAGTTATGGCATAAGCGACTTGCACATTTGAATAATAATGATGTCAAGCTGTTGTCTAATAAAGGTCGTATTCCTAATATGTCTGATAATCGAGAAATATTTTGTGAACCCTGTATTATGGGGAAACAACATAAAAAACCTTTCGACAGACATGAACAAAAGCAAAAAGTCCGTTGGAATTAGTCCATACTGATGTCTGTGGTATAATAAATCCAGTGTCGTATAATGACAAGAAATATTTTTTAACGTTCGTTGATGATTATTCGAATTTTTGTTTTGTATATCTGCTGAACAACAAAACTGAGGTATTGTCAAAATTTGTTGAATATCACGAATTGGTTTCTAATAAATTTAATACAAATGTAAAGAGATTACGGTGCGATCGTGGTACCGAATATATAAATTCACAGTTTAAAGCATATTGTGTTGAGAAAGGAATTTCCATAGAACCCACTGTTGGTGGATGTCCTCAGCAAAACGGTAAAGCTGAACGAATGAATCGTACTCTTGGAGAGAGGGCCAGAACTCTCATATATGAAAGCAGCCTGGATAAAATTTACTGGAGTGAGGCTTTATTGTGTGCTGCTTACATTTTAAATCGGTGTCCAACCAATAAAAGTTACATTCCTTATGAAAGATGGCACCGTGAGAAGTATGATTATAAAAAGTTGAGGGTTTTTGGCTGCGATGCTTATATGTTGGATTTCGCTCACAGTTCGGATAAATTTGAGAAAAGAGTAATAAATTGAAGTTTGTGGGATATTCGCCAGCAGGTTACAAGTTACTGGACGTGACTAAACGTAAAATCCATCTCTCCAGAGATGTTGAGTTCAATGAAGAGTCTATAGGTAAATCAAAATATGATGACTCTGACCCTATAATAAAGGAAGTTGACGAAACGAATGTTGATAGTATTGAAGTGGATGGAGAAATTAATAATATACTAGATTTTGGTGATGTTATAGATTCTTGCTTTTTCATAGCTAATGCTGTTGAAAGTGATTGCCCGTTGACGTTTGAGGAGGCGTTGAGGTCCTCTGAGTCTGATCGCTGGAAGAAAGCGATTCAAGATGAAGTTGATGCTTTGACTTCCAATGAAACTTGGAATGTGGTCAAACATCCAACGGATGATCCAACAATCACGTGTAGATGGCTGTTTACTAAAAAGACTGATTCTGCTGGTAATGTTTTGTACAAGGCCAGGTTAGTGGCTCGCGGATTTCAGCAACAAAAAGGTTTTAATTTCACCGAAGTCTATGCTCCAGTTGCCAAACTGTCAACAGTTCGTGCGTTACTTGCCTTGAGTAATAAATTTAAATATTTTATTCATCAAATTGATATTTGTAGTGCCTTTTTAAATGGTAAAATTAAAGACAAAGTTTTCTTAGAAATTCCAGAAGGCATTGAACGTAATTTAGATAAAAATAGAAATGTTTTATTACTAAACCGATCCATATATGGATTAAAACAATCACCTAAGGTGTGGAATACTATGTTCCATGAATTTTTGGTTTCATTAGATTTTAAACCAGGCATAGCTGATGACTGTTTATATATTCATAAACAAGGAAATTCTATAGTTTATTTACTAACTTACGTTGACGATGTTATCATCAGCTCCAATAATAATGATTTAATAATAGACAATAAAAATAAAATTAGCAAAAAATTTAGGTGTAAAGACCTGGGAATGATTAATAAATATTTAGGTTTAAACATAAATTATGATCGTGAGAATGGACTTTTGGAAATAAATCAAAAATCTTTAATTGAGTCTGTTGCCAAACGTTTTGGTGTTTTGGATTGTATCCCCACACATTCTCCGATTGAACCCAAACTACAATTGCATCGTGATTTAAATGGAATAGATCGTAATTTGAATAATCAATATCAGCAATTGTTGGGTTGTCTTATGTATCTTATGTTGGGTTCTCGTCCAGATATCTGCTTTGCGATATCCTACTTCAGTCAATTTCAAAGCACAGCCACACACGAACATTATAAATATTTAATACGAGTTTTAAAATACTTAATAACTACTTCACAATTAAATTTGACTTATAATAGGGATAATAATAATAAATATATAATAGAAATCTACTCTGACGCTGATTGGGCAAATTGCGTCTCTACTCGCAAATCAATTTCTGGTTATTGTGTAAAAGTATTTGGATCTGTGGTTTCCTGGTCTAGTAGGAAGCAACCCACTGTTGCTCTCTCCAGTACTGAGAGTGAGCTTATTGCCTTGTGCGAAGCAACATCCGAAGGACTGTGGATGCAAAATTTAATTAATGACTTTCGGTTTGACCACTCTAAAAGATCCGTGATTTACGAGGACAATCAGAGCTGCCTGGGACTCATAAAGTCAGGTAGATGGAATTCCAAACGATCGAAACACATAGACACTAAGTATAGATTCATATGTTCACACGTTGACAAATCATTTATTTATATGTATATTCCAACGTCCCAACAATTGGGTGACTTGTTTACTAAAGGTCTGCCAAAGCCTGCATTTGTCAATTTTTGTAATGACCTAAATTTAATATAGTTGTTTGTGATTTATATGTTTACCATTTATATGTGTTCTGACAGTCATATTTTTACCATTTTATATATTTTATATTTTTATACGGACTGTGATAATTATCATACACGATTACACGAATACTTTAATATTTTAATACGTTTATAATTATTAAGCTTCACCACGATATATATTAGTTGTTATTTCTTTGGACTTTGTTTTGTCCAAATCATATATTCACGATATGTTTTTGTTCATATATGATTTGAGGAGGCGTGTGAGAATATGCTCCTCATGACCTCGCTCATAGTCGGTATATTTAGTCGTAACGTGGTCGCTGCTTGTGACGTCATCGGCTAGAGCTGATTGTATATTCGTATTTCAACTGTCAGTTAGTTGATCTCCAAATGTTGTTACGTGAACATAAAATAAAATGAGATCTTAAAAACTGAATCTTTTACTTATTGTGTTGACTTCAAAATTAGTGTTTCTTCAATGGTGTTCGTTTAATATCATCGCTGGTTGTTGTTCTTATTCGGCTAATGTGAAATCTTTCATATTAGTGATCGTCACTTTCTCACAGAGACGAAACAACCTCAGGTGGAAGAGGTGCGAACTCCACGCCCTCCCCTCACCAAAAGCCTGGCCTACAGACCATCTGGGAGTTCTAACTCCCCGATGTACAGAAGACCGAGGCCCTTGACGTTGACTGACCCCCGCCTGTCACACCGCTCCCATCCCTATCACCCGGCTCCAACTCAACGACCGCCGAGAAGAAGGGGACAGACAAGTAGAGAGGCCTACCAAGCCCGCCTGGACACAAGGAAGCAGTCCTATGAATGCGTCGGGGCTGCAGTAGGCTCGGCCCTCGCTAAGTGGGAGCGAGACCAAAGACAGTAGACTCGATAAGTCCCCCCAGGCACGCGACTTATCATTTTCGCGGCGCGAAAACTGGGGGGGAGTAGCTGTGGGGACATTACTCGTATGAGGTTTTAGGGGCTCGCACCCCTCGACGACAGTCGCCGCCTAAAGGCTGGCAATATTCGTCTCTATGACGTTAAACGAAATACACGAACGCGTTTGTATGTTCGTACCTGTACGTACGTACAGGTAAGATACATCATTCGAGTCGAGATCAATTACCTGATAACGATCTCGGTAATGTCACGACTCGGTACCAAACGCACTGCGTCGTTTCTTATCATCTCAGCAGAGACAGGAAACGACGCAACGTATGACATAATTACGTATTCATACATACGTATGTGTGTCCGTGTGCGTGTGCCAAATTCGGTATATAAACTCTCAGAACCAGCTCAAAAATCGCCAGTGTTCGCCGAGGATTTGGCTCTCCCATACTTATTCGTATGAAGTGGCAGAACACGCAAAATACTGTTGAAGACCTTCTAGTGTGAATATCTCTCACGACAAGGTATTCCACAAGAGCATTCAGTTATGCACAAAGGCCTATTTCCCTACTTACCTAGCTATACCTACTCTTATAATAGCAAATATCTATGAAAGTATCTCAAATTAATTTTCATTCTAGGCTAAGTATGCAAAAATGTTTTTAATAAGTAGTGTAAGTTGGTCATTATAATAATGAAAAGTAACTTATTTTCTCCTTTAAGAATCATTGTATTTTTCTATTTATGGGTTATAGTTTTGATCAGAGGAATCAAACCCACCTCCTCTAAAAAAAAAATGAGCATAGGAAGGAGTGAGTTGTGACTCCTTCAAATCATCTTTTGCATACCTCTTATCACAAACAATAACCAATCTTTTAGCTTAAATGAACAGTATTAATACCTAGGTACTTGATTTGGAAAAAATGATATCTCTTTGAGATGGTACAATATTGGAGTCTCCATTGTTAATTTTAATGGTATTTGTGAGAATAATGGCAAATTATAATATTCGATAGCCACTTATTCTCGCACATCACATGCTGTGGCAACACTGTTTCTGTTGTTGTTGTTTTATCTGTGATATTTGTGTTTTGTAACTCAGCTGTGATTATATGTTTTTGTGTGCCTTCTTGTCGCTCATCTCTCGTCGATGTATTAACATGTATGTCATCATGGTGTTTAATAAAAATTCGTGAAACATTCAAAGTATCTAGTCTTCTCTTTTATATGTCGTAATGTGTGCTTCTAGTCATCGTTTCTTTAATTCGTCGTTTTAAGTTCTTCATCATCGTAGTTCGTGTATGGTGATCCGTTGAGAATTCCACCGTTTTTTCTCACAGTATTTCAAAATATCAGCAGACCAAACCAATATTAAATTCAGTAAGTATTTTTTTATTTGGGACACTTCTTACAGCTTGAATACTGCTAATTTGCAGATAACAATTTTTCATTAGTATCTGTATATATCCTTGTAAGCCACAATCTACAGCTAAAATACACCCAATTCACCACTAATTATATCACTAATTTAGCAGTGTTGCTCTGAAAATACGGATATCCATAAAAATTGTTAGCTGTAGAATAACAGTGCATTACCTGTAAAAAGTGTGTCAAATTAGGAGTTACTGCTAATTTAGCATTGGTTTTTAGCTGAAAAAATACTAAAGTACTGCTAAAATTAGCAATGGAGACTCCTAAACTTTTTAGCAGTTAGCTGTGAATTGTTTACTGGGTGGTTCGCAAATCAATGATGTCAATTTGTTTAGGTTTTTAGTGGTTATTGTTCTGGTTATGGTTGTGCTTACAAGCCCTATTTTCATAATCTAAGGCATGATTTTGAGGAAATTTTCACACAATCTTGATCAACCTATGATAATATCTCTGAAAAATTTCAGCTTTCTAAAAGCAACAGTTCCTTCACAGTTGATCTCGATGACATTGATTACAATGGATTTAAATGGAAATTCTGGAATATCAATCTCATAGGGTGCTGTGGTGAGAAAATGTGGAAGTAATTGACATGGTACATAAATTTTAGTGATAAGACAAAGAGTGAAATAGGAAAGCAAATTGACAGCAAAATTTGTTTGGTATAATGATGTCAGAAATCATGAGGTTAGAACATAAATGAAAAGTGATTGTATGTCTGTGACAAACCAAAACTTATATCCACTGCTGTGGCTCAGTAGTTAAGTAGGGGATGGCATGCACAAGTTGTAGATTCAAACCTGCAGTCAGACAATTATTTTTAAAATATTTTTTAGTCAACTTTGGTATTTTCATGTACTGGAATGCTGGGTGGCGTTTTTTTTTGTCATAAGATTTAAAAAAAAAATGCCATTGTCAGTCCATGACTTCATTGTGCCAAACGGATTTTGCTGTCCATCTGCTTTCCTGAGTGAAATGAAATGTATGTTCAATAAAGACTTTGAATTTCACCTATGTTTAGCTATGTTGTTGACCCAGAGTGGCAAAAAAACAAATCTTATGATGGTCCTCACTGATCTCTATAGATCTTTATAGATACAAGTATGGCAATACACCATTTTGTGTCCACAGTTTAAATCACATAACCCTTTTAGAATATCAGCTCTATCTCAAGAACAAATGGTACAATTTTGGCTAAATTTTCACAGAATCTTTAGCAAACACATGTTAATGTTTCTCCAAAATTTCAGCTTTTTACAAACAATAGTCCTCTTACAATCGCATTTGATAACTTTGATCATCCAGTTTGATCCCATAAAGTGGTGTATGATAAGAGACTTGTTTCTTTGGCCTTTCAGTACGTTGGGTGAATGTAGATTTCAAATAAAACAATGAAAAAGATCAATAAAATTAATAAAAAATTTAAAATTATAAAATTTCTCAAATTTAATATAAATATTAATGAATTCACTTATGAGCTTTAGAATACAAAATGGTATATTGTTGAACTCACATCTATAGGGCTTTAGTCACTACACAAGCATCTCACACCAGTTTTGCAAAAATATCATGAGGTTATTCACTTATCTATCATGTTCTTAAATTGTCTATGATTGGACAAGCTTTTTTTTTTAATATGATATTGAATGTTTACATCTACTATCAAAGATACATGTAAAGGGTCATCTTGTGATGATAACTATTGTTGCTCTTAAGAGTAGACCTTTGAGTATATATTATTTCATATGGAGAGCTGATTCGTATACATTTTCTATATGTATTTACTTTCAGACATATAGATAGCGCTTTCAGCGAATGAAATGACTTCTTTTATACGCGAGTATATAGATATACTCGTGTGTAAAAGAAGTCATTTCATTCCCTGAAACGGTTACCATTGTTGAAAAATAGAACTTGTTGAATCAGCTCTCCATATGAAAGAATATATACTCAAAGGAGTAGACTGATCCCCAAACATTTATTTTTTGATCATTTGATAAATTCTCAATTTATTGTGCTAAATCCTGTTTCTCAGAGCGTATATAGGTATGAGTCAGTCTCATTTAAAAGTAATCAAGTCTTTCAAGAGCATTTAAGTAGATATCACAAGCTTAAAGACCTGACCAGGTGCAAAGCATCTTAGTTCTACATATCCAATGGCAGTAGGCAACTTTAAAAATTTAGTCTTGCGATATGCATTTTACTAGAAGGCTATATATGAGTTACGTAGTACGTGTGATGTAGGAATGGTGTGTCTATTCAGACTAAATTAAAGTCAAATATCGTAGTGGTAATAAATGATTGTTACCATTCTCCTGTAAAACTAATTATAATGACTGTGTGTGTTCACATGAAATGTTACAGATCCAGTCATACAAACTAGATAGCAAATCAAAACATACACCCACTTCCAGGCTTATAGCTACCTAGTCAACAACTGTTACCAATAAACATTCCTATTCAGAATGTACCAGTTACCTACCTACAATTTTCAATTAGTTAGTTCAGAACAAAATTAGATTAGTTCAAACCTAAATATACTGTCAACTCCTTACACCAGGAAAGACTACAACATTGAGCATGTATCACAAAAGCCAAAAGTTATCTGAATTAAAAAAGACTATTGAAAACAAGATGGCTTATAATGTAAGTCTGGGGGTTGCAGTAATGGAAGATTAGGCCTATTATAAAATCTTCTGAAATATTTTAATCAAACAACAACAGTTGTCTGTACACAGACCGCAAGAAGCTGCAAATCTCTTCCATATGTCGCATGGTTAAATTATTAATGTGGATGTACATCAGTCGAGACAAAACACTCCTGTCCAATTGTTCAATCTCAAAGTGTTGGTGTGGTTCCACTAAGTCAACTCCTATTAAACATCGATCTCATCCAGAAGACTCCTTCAAGTTATACAGGAGCAAACTGGTCAGTCCACCACTCAACAATGCAATCTTGGTCAGTCCATTTAACAACTAAGAATGTACTCAGAAGCAGTAACTACTCCCAATACATTGCATTTGTCGCAGGCTCAACAAACTAGTGGTCAATCGGGACAAAAAAAAAGAAACACCAGTGATAGAAAGTGTAGGTGCTTCCGCCACTCGGATTTGAACCTGGCACACTAACAAAAAATCAACAGTCTTCTCCATGTGGCCATGTTTGCTGCTTACTTGCTCTCTAGTTAATTCAGACATGTTTGCGATGAAGTTTAACAGATTTGTATGTGGAGAGGAAGTTTTTTGCTTCTCTCAATGAGTTTTACAAGACCCCTCCTGTTGATAATAGATTCTGGGTTATTCAAAAAATTTTTTTAAATAATTTTAATTCTCAGAAAACCCCTTTAATTTTGAATGTAGACCATTTGTTGACACGTAATTTTTTTATCTTTTCGCAATGTCCTACTATTAACTGGCCTGGTGCAGTATGGCGGACCTCTCAGAGAGCACCCTGTATACTTACACGAGTAGGTAGGGACATATTTCTGTATAGGTACCTATAACTAGGTAATTGTATAATATTGCTGATGGGAAAAATAAAAGTTATAAAAATTCCTAAAGTATTTGTCTTTTATTTGGCCCTCAGGCTCTATACACCCAGGTGTACATGCATGTCATGACGATGATAATGAGCTATTCAGATGCTCAAATCGAATCCACCAAAAAATCTTCTGACAAGCGAGTAATAAGGGTAATAACACGAATAAATCACAATTATTTTGTTCCGCGTTGAATGGTATATTATAGAAAAAGAATTAATAAAATATAAAAAATTTGTACGCCTCGAGTAGCGGAAAGGTATACAAAACGGAAAATTTAATAAAGTTTACTTAAGGTCGATAAAATGAAAGAAAAAAAATATTACACTACAACAGAAAACAAATAATATGACTTCCATTCAGTTTTCTTAAAACGGTATTCCACTGGTTAAGACCAATCAAATTCGTGAAGAAAAAAAACAAAATTGCAAAAACACTAATTGAAAGATCGAAAAATAAGTAAAATAAAATTTTTATGACTAGAGTACAGCGAAGACCGTAGGTGCCAGCAGAATGATTTGCAAGGGGCTACCGTGACACTCGAGAAAGAATGCGCTGAAAAAATCATTTTTCCACCCATAATCATAAGGCGTCTTTTTTCCCCTATGTTGGCCTAGATTTTTCCCCTTCCACATTCATACCATTAATCCTGGAGGAGATTCAAGTGAACTCCATCGTATCTCACGTTATGCACGTTTTAAGACATTTATGTCATTATTTCACCCCATTATTTTCGTTACTTTTTTTTTTTTTTTTTTTTTTTTGACTGTTAGCCTTATTCTCCATTTTATTTAATATTTTGAGTATTACAAACTCATCGTATTCTGGTGTCAAGAACGTGTTCCTTTCAGCCCGAGTCGATCCGTTGGTCATTCAACAGATCTGAGAGAAAGTGTCAACGCTGGTAAACGGACGTCAGCATCATACGACATACGGCTGGCACTGTAGGCACGGCTGCGTTCCTGCGTTGGCACTGTACGGTGGGTTCGAATGTTGAAAATTCCGTACACAATCGGATTCATGCACGAATTGGTACTTGCGAACAAGAATAAACCGCGCTGAAGTTTCGAATCTACTTTATTATATGTTGTCTTGTCTAAGTGGTACCTGTTTAGACGAAAAGTGTATGCATTTTAGTGACATAAAAATATAATCATTTAGGAATAAATATTCTCACTACCTTTTATAGACAGTTTTGGATAGTAAGACAATAACGAGCATTTAAGGTAGTAGTTGAGTGTTGACAAAAATATCGACCCCTAAATGGTAAAACATCGTAAGTGCCATTTTTTATGAAATGATATTTTGCCAGAGACATACAACTAAAGAGATATCCAATGCTGGATCAAAAACACGTCAAAGATAGAACCTTGATAAAATGTTTCGAATACCAATATTTGTTACAGCGCACGTGTCGTAGTTTGATAGTGTGTGTGTATTGGTATGGAGATGTTTATTATCACAGAAAAATATGCGCAGCTTTGGATGCGCAGAATGTATAACTGAAATTGCTTCTTTTCTATCTTTCACATATTTTTAGACCGTAGCCCATGCGCTGGACATCTCTTTAGTTACATGTCTCTGTGTTTTACTACTAAACGATTGCCTATTGTGATGTAATACTCATAGTTAGGTACCTACCTATCCTATAAAAAAGTTAGATTGAAACTTTTACCTCACATAAGTGTCATTTTTATTTGAAAAAATCCTATTCAATATTCCATTGAAAGTTGGCAATGAACATTTTTCTCTTGAAAAAATCCATTTCTGTTGGTTATGATGTTTTTCCATTTAGGGGTCTGCGGCAACACCCGATCAGTGGTGATGGGTGTACTTGTACATTTGTTGATTGATTGTGTGGCTGGTTCCCACAAATGTCAGACAAACACTCTTTTTGGTTCACGTGCTAAGATTATCACCAGTCTTGGTCTAATTTTAATACTGGTTAGTGCCACACACACGAGGTATATTGTTGTGGTGGTGTGCCATCGTACTGCAGAACATCCTACAAGGTCAATATGATGGTCGGAATAATATCTCTTAAATCAAGGAATTAGCAAAGAATATATAGGTAGCAGCATTAATTTTAAATTGGTTTACTACTTTCACTGCCTCTAAAGCATTAATTTTGATGTTTAACCAGTCAAATATTTGTGAAATTTCCTATAGTTTCAAAATCTAATGAGAAAAATTAAGGTCTTCATTTGAAAAAAAAAATGAAGCGTTATCCAGTTTTTGGTTTTTACAGAGGTTAAAAATAACTTTTACTGATAACTTAATAAACATCTACGCCAAAAATTAAGGTGAGTCACCTTCCATAACTTTCTACTGTTTTCATAATTAATGAGAGAAAATAGTACATTACACACGTTGAAGAACATATTCTATATAATTAATGATCAGAAATCAACAAAACGTTAAAATTTTATCATAATGATGAGTCTTTCACAAAAATTATAAAAAATGGAACAAAATTTCAACCTCCTCATTGTGGCAGATTTAACATTTCATTCAGAACATGTAACTTCTGTCTCGATTACACGTGAACGTGCCTCCATGTAAAAATATGCTTCACTTTTTTACATGAAGACTCGTTCATTTACATCATAATTACATTCATCAATGATAAGAGGTACTCTTCACTTGCAAAATATCAGTAGCTCTGTTTGATAGGACTACACCATCTTACACTAACCTACACCAGGAGGGCGATTCCACAAATGATGGAATGTTATAGGACTTTGCGCCAAGTTTTACTTGAATATTTGTGGAATATCTCTACCAGTGTAGGTTGGTGTAAGTTAGTGTAATCGTATCAAACAGAGCTAGTGTAAACATTGCCTTTCGAATCATGTATTATATATATTTCATTTTATGTAATAAATGGAGCACCCTATAGTCTTAGAATGGTGGGAAGAATAAGGGAAATAAGCCATAGAAAGCTGAAATTTTAGTAGGTATACATTTCAAGTTTCCCCCCTAAAAAACATGCTAAATTTTCGGATATGTCTAACCCAGCTGCCTCCCAAGGGGCACAAAAGGTGGTGCAAAACAGATTTTTGCATGTATCTCGCTCAATTTTCATTATACATATGAATAGTATATTATCTTCCAAGTACTGAGAGTGAGTTATTGCAGGACGAGTACAAATTTGCAGTGAGCTGTAGGTGCGCCTACCAAATGTATGAATCCTGCAATCTCACTTTCAGTTCTTGTAAAGTAAGATAATTTTTATTCTAACTGTGAGAAAAAATATTATGATAGATCGAACATTCAAATAAATTAACACGTTTGAACTACTTAAATACAATGTTATCAGTCAGAGTGGCCTGCAAAGTTCATTGAGCAGCTTGAAGAGTAAATTTGATCAGTCTTTACAAATTACAGTTACCTATGCAAATAATGATTTTCACTCCAAAAATTAGTGCAGCAAAACGGTGTTTTTGAAGCGTGAGGAATGAAAACTTTTTCCATACAAAATTAAAGAAAATAAAAATTCAACCAAATTTATTCTCATATGTTTCGTGTTAGAAACAGCTTCATTATCGAGTAAATGAATGTTAAATATGAGCTATGAAATATATTTATAGAGTTATGTGTACCAGTGTACACATGCAAAGACTGATTTGAAAGTGTTCAAGAGGCCTAAATATAGGAAAATTTATGATTATATTTTCATTAAAATAACTATAATGCTTACACCCATATTCTAGAACGTTTCTTAAGGTGAAGTAAGACTAAAGTACTCGTTCGACCAGGTTCATCCTATACTTATGCACGAGAGTCACAGATAAAATATCACTTAAGTAGCGAATCTTTACTTAAGTATCATTCTAGAATACGGGTGTTATTGTGTTTAGCTTACTAAAACCATATTGAGTGTCTGTCATGATTTTACAAAATTGATCACGCACAGATCTTCTGGCCTAATGATGAATAAGGTAAGCAATATTTATTATTATGCTTCATTGAATTTCGCGGTGAAGCAAAGAAATTAAATCTGCAAAAGAATAAAATACTTCAAAATTAAGACTTTTTAAATGTTCTCAAAAGTCAAAATTTTTGACAAAGGTTAGTTACCTACCTCGTTACAAAAGTAGTTAGCTGACTTTCTCTACTTTTTCACTCGTTCTCTTTCTTTCTTTAAGAATTTGATTAATAAAAGAAAAAAAGTGAATAAATCATTTTGTTAACAAAATGGCTCATTGCGAAAAAAAAATAATAATAATTAAGTAACACAAAAATCGACAAACTAACTATTCAGTTCCGCAGACAAGAACACATTTTACTCTTATTCGGTTATTCGGTCTTCGCCTTTTGGGGTGCATTATTTTTTTCACCAAAAATTTAAATTAGTAAGTTCTTGTCTGCGGAATTGAATAAGTAGTTAGTAATTGTCGATTTTTGTGTTAATTTTTTTTTTTTTTTTTTTCGCAAAGAGCTATTTTGTCAACAAAATGATTCATTCACTTTTTTTCATTTCTAAATCAAATTCTTAAGAATTTGTGTATTTTTAGTGGTTTGGAAAGTTAATTTGTTAGTTCGTGGATATTAGTTAATCGTTCAAAAGTGTAAACTTCATTTTTGTTATAAGTAGGTACCTAATAAATAATTTAATTTATTATTATTCATTTTAGATAGTTTAATCTTCATTGTATCCTGGTTCACTGCTCGATGAGTAATATTGATATCTGATTAGAACAGTTTTTTTTTTTTGAACATTACATCCTGGTTCTCTTCTCGATGAGTAATATTGATTCATATCTCAAATAACTTGAAACACGTTTTTTGATTTTGATACGAAGCACGGGCATGTGCCATGTGATACAGATTACAATAAAAACGCAAAGCACCCTCAAGTTTATAGAGTATAACTCATCAGAATCTATTTCACCAAGTCGAGTCGGTAAATTCGATTCCTCAGAAAAAATAAAATAAATGTCGTATAATTATAGATAGAATAATCAGATGACGAATGAATGCAATAGAACTCTCCTCAAAATTTTTATTTCTGAACCAGTTCTGTTGAAAATTATAGTTTTCAGTTCAGTTCTACTTTTAGTTCTGTGGCAGTTCGATTATAAGGTGGAAAATTTCGAAAAATTCATATTATAATTCTTACATATACACCTATAGGTATAGCTTCCAGTCACTGAATACATGTATTCTCGTTAAATTCACGGTAGCCTACGATAATTTTTTTACTAATTAGGTACCTATTTTCCCCTGTTGTACCTAAGTGTGTAGGTATATGTATATTAAGTCAATTACAGAGGACTAACTGAACGTTCAAATGCGATAATGAATTTTGTTCGTTCGTGGTTTTATCGGCGTAATAAGATGGAAGAATTGATGTTCAATTTTGACCTTTCAATCCAACGACAAAATTCTCTGGTTTTCATTCGTAACTCCGTCAAATGAGAAAAAGGTTTATTTTACAAGGAACCAACCTAAAGAGTGAATATACACGGGCTCACAAATCGTGACCAAGAACAGTAAATTACATACCTAGATTAAGTTTCGAAAACAATGATGAAAAAGACAGAAAGAAAATTTAGAAGTTATATTTAAATCGATATATCGAAAAATGTCCACAAAATAACTTTTAAATGTGTGCTTTTTCAAAGAGTAAAGACTTTTTTCTTTGTTCCTTTGTTTTCTTATAGTTTTAAATGAAGAAAAAAAATCTTCCTCAATGATCTTATCATTTTCGTACTAAGAAAAATGTTTAAAATAGCTCCTCCGATTTTTTCTAGCAGTATTCTCTTCGTAAGGAGTTACCTTTTGAGATGATATCTAAATATTAGGATTCAAATAATCACTATCGTGCGTATATCCAAAGTCAAGGGTACCTGAGAAAGTGCGAAAAAATTTTTTTCACCCCATTATTTTTGCCCGTTTGCCCTCCTCAGTTTTTGGGCACCTTAATTTTTGCGTAGGTTCAATTATTGTTATAGGTAGATATTGTAGAATCTACCTTTATATATTTTTGATATATACATAATATAAGTATACAAAATATAACAAAATTTGTCAGCTATCTGGAGAACACATTTCTTTATGGACCGAGGCAAAATTTAGCTTTCTATATAGCATTCAAGTTCGATGATGGGCGGAATCATCCAATTAGTTTCAAAATGGAGGCTGTTCAAATTTGAAATTTATAGCTAATGGGGGTAGGCGTATTTCTTTACGGATTGGGATAAAATTTGACACGTAGCTACTTTTGGTCCATATCTTGGTCAAGTACAAAGATTGGGCGAATCAGCCCATTAGTTTCATATTGGTGGCTATTTGAAATTGAAATCTGAAGTCGGCAGGCGTAATTCTTTGAATTGAGATAAAATTTGATATGTGCATAATACTTTAAATCTATATCTCAGTTGAGTTCAAAGATGGGTCAAATCAAATCCGCCCATGAGTTTTTGAATTACAGCTGTTTGAAATTTTCATAAATAACCAACATTCACAAAGCTCGAGCATCTCACCGCTGAGGTAAAATTTATCAAGAACCTTTTCGATACGAAAGTTCTTAAATAATATTTTTTATTAAGTAGGGTTTTTTTTCTCGTAAAATGCTTTTCAGTAAAATTGGAAGAAAAGAAAACAGTCAAGTATTTTCAGCCCCCTGAAGAGACACCTAGGGCGTACGGATGATAGCTTTTTACGACGTACTCAAGGAAGAGTTCCGAATATTTTCCGATAATAAAACATTTCCTTGAAATTTTTTCCCTCTCCCAAAAGTTTTTCATGCAGTTCTCTTGAGCTAACAGCATATGAAATAAAATGAATTAAGCTTATTTAAAATTTTCAAAAAGAGATTGCGAAAACAATAACAATAACAAATTATATTTGAAACAAGCGAAACAATGAAGGATGGATATAGTGTTACTAAAAAATAAATTCATACGTGGGAGTGGATTATTTTATTATTATTTATTATTATCGTTTTTTTTTTTTAGTCATCATGAGTGCAAGGAACCCACAGGAACGCACGTGCGCACGCCTATGGTTCCAGACCCCAGGATCCATGCCTAATATATGCCTTTGTATGAAACCTATGAGTGATGAAATTTTGGTTTGATCTCAATTATTTCAAGAGTTCAAGATAGAGAGCAAAAAGGTATTACTGTATAGGTGTTGAAAAAGTAAGCCAGTCCAATACCGTCTTAAACTCATTAGACGGTATGAAGCTCTGCAGCACGATTTAGCATACGAAATTTTGATGCCATAAATAGTATGAAATTCTAAATTTACGCAAAAATAATGATGGCTTACCATACGCACAACACATAATAAGGCGTCCAACAAATAAGGAACACTATAACGATGATGATAGTCAGTTTGAGAGTGCGACTTCGTGCTCGTCCTAGGAAGCCTAAGCCTGACCGACGTATACTATCTAAACAACAAAATAAAATAAATAAAATAAAAAATCAATAATTTTTCATCGAACAGGCCTATAGCCTAATTTAATAGGTATATTAGGTGAGTATAATTTACCAATTACTGACATATTTTCAATTACTGGCCATTTCTGAATACTTAATATGATTGTAAACAAATTAGTAAATATAATTACTGATTCAACTGGGAACACATAGGCTCTAGGTACCTATGACGAAACAGGGAAGTCAACCATATGTTGATTATAAGTAGTCTATACTGTCTGTAGTGATGACCCCAATGCAACAATTATCAAACATTTCGAGGCTGTAGCCCATTGTAGTGAAATTTCCTAGATTTTTGTACGTAAGTAAGTAGTCTACCTATTGGTTAAGCGGTTAAGGTAATTTGCAGTTAATGAATGGCATTTAATGTTTGTATTTCGAGTAATTTTAATATTGTAGTGAGATTTGTGCCGAGAAAACATCAATTCCACTCATACTCCAAGGAGATATGCCGAAGATAGAATTGGAAGGTTCTTGCATGAATCATTGCAAGTAATTTGAAAATTTCTATTTATTGACTCCCAGTTAAAAACATGTCAATAACAAGGGTGTCAATAATTGGGAATTTTATTTAAATTTCAAAAATTCATCATAAAACATCAAAAAGGTAGTGAAAATATCATTCTCACAAAACGTAAATGTTCACTGAGAACCTTGCAGAAAACGTACGTTGGTCATAGTTTGAAAATTTAGAAAATGATCACCTAATTCACCCACCGAAACAATATTACGTCGAAAAATATTTACGAATGTCAATAACTGGTAAAGTAACTTCCGACAAAATGATATCAGTGGCGTAGCTAGAGCATAATTTTAGGCGGAGAGATTAGAAACATTTTTGTAGGCAACAGCATAATGGTAGATTAGGTACTTGACTATTTTTTGACAGCATGAAAAGTAGTCAAAAAATTAGGGGGGAAGTTGCCGAAACCCCCCTCATTCCTACGCCACCGAATGACATACACGCGGTTCGAAATGAGAACGACATGACGTAGAGAAAAAAGGAAAAGATTCACCGAATTCAACCACGAGTTGCATTCAAAACTGTTGTTTATGAAAATGTATTCGCACCGAACGCAACGGTGAAATGTGAACGTCTCACTATGGTCTGTGACGTCACGTAGTTCTTACGACGAACAGAGTATAGTAATAACTAATGTTAAACAATCCATTGAGCCCTCATAAAAGTTTAAAATATGATCATATTATTGCCGACTATACACCTAGGTACCTACTTGGGTGGTATAATATGAAAAATTTTTCATTAATTACCTAAATTAAATTTGTATTTTCTAAATTTTATGTCTGTCGTTGGTTGACCTCGGATGAGCGGTTTTTACAATATTCTACGAAACGACGGAAAATACTCACCTAAATTTGTATCTCGCGAACGTCTATAAATTTCGAGCACAATAGACGAGTAACAAAAAATGATCACGACCAGTGGTAACAAGTACATCATCACCATGCCCATGTAAAAATACGCTTTCTCCTGGAATTCTGAAGAAAATGATTGATACATGACGCATTGCTTAAAACACGGATACTCCGGATGCGCTTCAACGTGGAAAACAATACTCTGTAATATGATACGGTTGAAAGTTGAAAATTTTTCATAGTTGAATCTTCGTATAGGCCGATATATAATTATGTAACAAAGGGAAGTGGAAGAAAGCCCGTTAGAAATGTCAATAATTTTGGGAAATTCGCGAAGGACCTAAATTTTCTATCTAACCCCTCCACTTTCCATCGTCGAAATCAGGCCACTCAATTCACAATGGAATCAGGGTGCGTTCGCTCCTTTCTTGAACAAATTAAATAGGTACAATAATCAGGCGCCCAGCGAAGCAGTATCACTTGGGGAAGGTGTAATGGCTTAATTTTTACAACATGTTTTTCAAAATTTATGATATTTTTGTCAAATATTGAGAAATTTTTAACAAAGTGCCAAATTTTCAAACAAGCAAAAAAAAAAGTTTATTGAGTAATATTCAAATAAGGAAAACCTGGATGAATTTATACACATGTACACAGAGAAAGACACAAACACATATACCTATACCTAAGGTAACTTCTTTATAAATAATTACTCATTGTACAGTCAAGAAAGTTGCAATTATGGATAGTTCTATAATTAATTGGTTTATAAATATAATTTGGCCTGTGATAAATTTTTATCATTAACCATTTTTTAATGTGATAACATTTTTATTTTCGGTACCCAGGTTGTGGTTTACATTCGACTGTCATTTTTCCTTTCTTCTTTGCAATGTTTTTTTCAAAATTATCGATAACATATTGAAATATTTTCCCTGTGTTTTGTATTTAATCTCGACATATCGATAGTATTACCAAAATCGATCAGACAGAAAAGGAAATTCCATGGTAAGAAAAAAATTTTGATATTTTGTGGCAAGATAATTATATCAATTAATTTTTTTAGTTATCAAAATTTGATGATAGAAACAAATGAAAATGTCATCACATTAAACGTAATTCAGCGTACTGATGCTCTCTTTTTTCTTTTCTTTTCATATTCCCCCTCCCCTGAATTTTTTTATATCCTGAAAACTGATATTTGAGAATAAAAAACAGTTTATATTAGTAGTTTCAAAAAGATTTAAAAGACATTGCTACATATAATTATGTAAACAAGCTACAAAACGTGTCCTGCTAACAGGCTATTTGAGTGATGAAGAAAATTTTTACTTCAGTTACCTATTATCTTTCATTTTCAAATTTAAACAAAAAGAGTCAAATTTTAAAGTAGTACCCTAAAAAAATACTGGTTTATGTATCACATAATAAATATGAGAAATCAAACTTTAGCCAATTTTGAAGCCACAACATCAAATTTGAAATGAGCACCCTAAAAAACTACTCCTATAATACCTATAATAAAATCAAATGTGAATTAAAAATTTTTCCCAATTTTACAGCCCCTTTGGATTGAAGAATAAGTTGAATGAAAAAATGAATGTAAAATTTGAAATCAGTAATCTCCAAAAAATACAAAATGATGTATCACATAATAAAGTTTATAAACTCAAAATTAGCCCCTGGGGGTCAAACAATGGGTCAAATAGAAGAACAAACATCAAATTTGAAATCAGCACTCCAAAAAACATACCTATTCATTGATGTATTACACAAAAACATATATAAATTCAAAATTTACCCCTCTTACCCTTCAAGTGGTTAAAGAATTGGTCCAATGAAAAAATGAAGAACAATAGTGTATTAATCACCATCGAGAGATAGTTATTTATTAAGTTCTTCTTTTTTGTGGCTAGATGGAGATTATTAGATTATATTAATATTGATAGAAGGAATTAAAACAATCTTTACCTATTTACCATGGAAACATTAATAAAAGGAAGAAGGGAAAACAAGAGGTAATATTATTTGGGATAGAAGAAGGTGAATTATTAATATCATCATAATACATTTACTAGTACTTCAAGTAACATTGTTATTTTAAGGATACATGTGTGGATGATGACGATGAAGAAGTAGAGGAGGAGGAAATGCATATTGAACGTAGATATATGATGAGAGAATTTAGAGCAGAGATTAAAAAATTTCTTATGTCTAGATAATGTAAAAATGTGCGGTGGATTTTGATTTGTTGGATTTTGTCATCATAGATAATATGTTTTTAGGGCCAGGGTTCAGTGAACATCAGTATTCTGTATTCTCACACGTAATTATTTTTCTCAAACAAAGTTTTATATCCTTTTACTTTTAATTTAATAATTTTTACAACAGTCAATTTTTACAACATCGGTCAAATTTTACAACGAATTTGCAACAAAATTGGCGATGGGGGTGTCACACCCCCCTAAACCCCCCTTGCTGGACCCCCGACAATAATGCGTATATTTGGATGTTGGTATCATATAATTTTATTGAACACAGATAAAGTAAATGAGTGAGAGAGAAAAACAATGAGTGTCCTGAAAATGTATAATTTTTGTAAATTTATTTTTGTAAAAATCACATTCTCTCAAGGTGGTACTATACAGTATATGTTAAACAAATCGTGCGTCAAACTTCTGTGGGAGGAACTACTCATTGTTACTATAACAAAGTTATGCACGCATTTTGCCTATTTTTTGAATTGAAGGGGTTTCAAGGTTGCAAAATTTTAAAATTATGAATTTTCATAGGTTTATTTTTTCGAAAAATTCTATTCCAATTATTTTTACGTGAGTAGCAACTTTTAGTACTTTGAAAATACAAGAAAAGAGTCATATATTCGAATTGGTTTCCTGAAATATTAAAAGAACTGTAGGAGTTTTAACATTTAAAGTTTTTTTAAATTTCCATAATTCAAAATTTCAAAGTTGAGATTACAGTTTCCAAACAAATTTATTTCTCTTATTCCATAAACAATTTTTGAAAAAAATACCTACAAAAAACAGATATACTCTACGTTTTATGCATGCGTGTACATAAAGTTGCATAACAGTATTTTTTTAGGTATAATTTCAACGTTCATTCAAAATGTACACTTTAAAACAGTACCCAGTTGATGCAAAAATTATTGTTGGGAAATTGTTTTACTGTCTAGACTGGGGTGTGCAAATAATTTTCCACTCTAAATTAAAAAAAAACAATAGAGAAACCTGGAATCATCTACACCTCGCGTGAATATGCGGAAATTAATTTTGTTTATGGATTTACCTCGTCCTATGAAAATCTTTCTCAAATACCTTCGTAGTTTCTAATATAGGTAGCTACCCGCTGAAAAACTAATACCATTATACAGTATAGGTAGTTCAGTTTAGTAATGGATCATATTCTTAGACGTTCGATTCACTTAAATGAACTCCTCGAGAGAAAAAATAAATGTTCCTATGTAGTGTCTTTGATATTTTTAAAATGTCATTTTTATCACTTAAGTATGAATATTTAGGGTGAAACTTGAGTGTGGTCCGAGAGTCACTCGAGTAAATTCATTTAGCTAAATAACCTTAGCGTTAAATGAATATTAAGTAAGGACTAACACTTGTATTTTAGAACGATACTTACGTAGGTATTTAAATAAGACCTGAATAACATTTTCTCTATGGTTTCCGTGGTTAAAGTATAGGAGAAACTAGTTTTTGAGTTTAACTTAAGTGTAAGAAAGTTCTATAGAATACCAAAGTAAGAGTATGGCCCAACATCTTCATCCAAATAATGATGTGATGCACCCAAGAATAAATTTGGAACAACTTAGATACCTAGGTAGATGATAAATAAGGGTTTGAAAAACTTAAGTAGCACTTGGTAGCCTATGAATATTTAAAAAAAAAAAAAATGATTTTAATTTCGAATTTGTTTACATTTTACGCTACGATTTGATTACAGGCTACCTCATAAATTTGACATTTAACGTGATTGTTGTAAATTTCAACAAACAAAGAGAGCAATGAGCATTACTACAGAGTAATATACCGCATTCAGGAAGTTTTGAAATATAAATATTATAAAATATAACAATTAGTTATTTTCTAAGGATAGAGTAGCCTACACTACGCTCACACGTCTCTATTATTTTGATTTTTAGAAACTATATTCGGTGGATTCGGTGGTGGCTTTTCCAAAAGACAAAATGACAAATTGCCGCCTCCCAACAACTCAAAAAAAGTAATGAAAAGTAAATTATAAAAAAATATTTTTCCTTTTCAAAACCATAAAAATAGCAAAATTAACCGGAAAAAAAGGAAAAAATTCAAAATCTTACCTTAATTTATATTAATTTGTTTCCTCCAAACACCAGTTTACGAATGCAAATGAGGTAAATAATAATGAAGAGAGGAGGAAAAAAGTTTTCAAAATATTTTCTTGTAATCATTGTTCCTGAGGGAACATTAATTTTATCGGCTCGGTTGGTGCTTGTAACTAAAAAATAACGTAAAAAAAACTCTAGCGGAGCTGCAAACTTTGCTAGAAAAGCAAGTTTACAGCATCAATCAAAAATATTTTCTCTTCAAATTTATATAATAAGTATTGTTTTTATAACCTTCAAAAATTTATACAAATTGCAGTTTCATACCAGGGCGCAAGTAGTGTAAGAGATTTTTGGCTACTAAAAAGATATTCCGGGCTCGAATCCTCGTTAAGATAATGGGTTAAGTGTGAGGAGAGATGGCCTAATTTGAATTTTTATTTCCATAAGAATTTCTTTCGTCACGAATCGAACAACTATTTAGGTTCCACCCCGGTCATTTTAAATACCGTTGTAGGTTTTGATGAAAACGTGCTAAAAAACATAACAGACGGACTAAGTTAAGAACAGGCAAAATTAGAAATCGAAACCACCATATATTTTGCTCACGAAAGTTGTTAAATGATGGAAACTTACTTGTGGTGCACTGCAAATAATAGACGCCAACCAAGCTGTACTTAGCATTATTTTTCCACGTTGATCTATTTGGTACAAGTTCATTGGTTTCAACACTGCCAAATATCTGGAAAAAGTAATACCTACCTATTACACTTTTCTGCATCTTAATATATTATTTGTTAAATAGAACGAATTATTCATTTTAAACGCACTGTGCAGAATAAATATGATATTTCACAGAATCTGTCCTACATAATTATTTAAGCTCACCTAGTCACTCTTAAATAGGTATCTAAATGCGTCCCTTTTACTCTAACAACAGAATAATACCACTTCTAGCAGTTCGAATATTCTAGACTTTTTATTTGGCTTATTGACTCCAGAATTTATTTTTGTTGGAATACAGACTATAATATGAAGGCAGGTTGTTATTCTGTTTGGTTTTAACTGTTGCTCTAATGTTTCATATTGGTTACGTATTGGTACCTACTTATCTAGTTAGTACTTACTTACTTACATAGTTTATTTTTATTATGATACTAACTTATAACTAGATTTTTAGCCTGTATTATCAAAATATATTACAATAAGAGACACACAGCTAAAGAGATGTCCAATGCCCGATCAGCAACACGTCAAAGATAGAACGTTGATAAAATGTTTTGAATTCCGATATTTGTTACTGCACATGAGTCGTAGCTTGACAGTGTTTGTGTATTGGTATGGAGCAGGGTTGTGCATGACTTGAATCAGTTTTTGTGATTTGACAAATCCATTTGAATCCACTTTGACAAATTGAATTCTTATCAGTGATTCGAATCCAAAAGAGATACTGAATTCGAGAACATTATTCGAATCCATTTAACAGGTTCGACGGATTCAAAATTTTTGAATGATTTTCCAAGGGTCAAGGATTTATTTTGGTTTTTGATTCTAAGAATCGGAATTGAAAATCATTTTGACTCGTTTAAATTTTAAAATATTTTGAAAAAACAAAATGCGTATTCAATTTTGAATGTTAGTTCAATGAAATTCAATTTCTTTTAACAGTAGTTTCTTCTCCAAATGATTTCAATAAAAAAAAAAACCAATGAGCTGAGCAATCGGATTTTTGGATTTGAATTCACGGATTCATCCAGCGGTTGGGAGTGAAACAAAAACTTCCATTCAATCCCATTTATTTTCCAAAAAAATTTTTCAACTCTTACATAAAACTCTTTATTTACCCTCAAATTTAATAACTTCAAATCAATCTGATTGAATCAATTTCAGCCCAGTTAGAAAAATGATTCATTCCGATTAAATCCAACTGAATCTTTTTTTTTCTTCAAAACTTTGTGATTATTGGTCTATAGAAGAAAGACAAACAACAAGGGGGTAGGAAAAAAGAAAAATGCACCAATAAAAATCAAAATATTGGCAAGGTGGAAAGAAAAACAGCAATCAGGCCAAAAGAAGATAGATAAATATGTACTGATAATAATCCATACTGATTTGTCCTTAAAGGAGTGAATCGTTCCAAATTTTAAGGAATCTTTCACTTGCTCTCTCACTCTTTTAGTTATTTACTATCAATTGATCCTGATTCAATCTTAGAAGAGTTGATTGAATCCCACTCACTGAATCATTCACTTCCTGGTAAAAAAATGAAAAAACTCCAGTATTCAACACAACATTTCAAATTAATCGCAACCCCTGAATCCACCAGCTTTATTCAAATCTGATTCGAATCCAAAAAAAAGTGATATCTAATGAATCAAATTATATTCGAATCCCCTAAAGAATGTGGATTCGCGGATTTGTATTCGAATCCATTTTTAGTGGATTTGTGCCCAACCCTGGTATGGAGATATTCTTTTTCACAACAAAATATGCGTAGCTTTGAATGTACTGAACATATACCTAACTTGAATTGTTTCTTTTCTATCTTTTACATATTTTTAAACCGCAGCGCATATGGAGCGTTTGTCATCTGTTTAGCTGTATATGTCTCTGATTATAGTCAAGCTGCGTCCTATGTTTAAATTAATCCCAAATTAGAGGTATTGAGAAGTAGTGGACACTTACAACTACTTTGAGTCTTTACTTTTTTTAATGAGGATCTTAATAACAGTGAGAATGATTACTGGCTTATTGAATGAATTAATTTTTCCATTCGTTATCAATTATGGTATCTGAATAATATTCTGGTTTGATGGGACAAGAAAAGGCTTCAGTAAAAGTTTTTTTAATATTGGTCCAAACATGCTAAAATATAGTTCTGGACGACAGTTCTGTTCCATGTTTTATTTGGAAAAACTTGAAGATTGGTATTCCAAATAGAACAGTTTCTTGATAAGATAGGTGTGTGATACAAAATTGATAATATTCTTTGAAAAAAACCTAATCATTATCACATATTACTCAAAGAGTCAGGTCAGGATATTCCACTTTTTTTGAGAATTAAGTTTTTTTTTTTGCTTTTTGTTTTTGTTTTGTTACAGTTTAGTCCTGGTAAATCAAACAGCCTGTTCATACAATAAGGACGATTGAATTTTATTATATTGATAGGTAAACTTGTGATAAAGATCAAATAAGTACGTTCTTTTCTCCAAATAAAAAATTATAAAAAATGAAAAGTGCGAATAGATTCATAACCCAGGCAATAATTGAAACTCTTTTGGAAAACAATGTAGAGCTAAGAATACTTATTTTCAGGTTGATAAGTATATTTGTGCACTTTAAGTTTCAGTATTTCTCATTTTACCATGAGCGAGCAGTGTCAGAAAAATCTTTGCAATTTGATTTTTGCAGCATGTAATAATTCAATGAATGAAGAGAATAACTGGAAAATCCCCATTTTCCATCCATAAGGGGTCTCCTGTGTACTTGGCCAGCAAGTTTTGTGTAGCGTGTGTAGCGATTGCTACACATGAGAAATTCCCAAGTGGTTTTTGCTACACATGGGAAGTAATTACGTTTACGTACAATTACTTTTCATTCTGTGCAAAATTTGCACCAAAAAAAATTTTATTTTTGTATCACATGGGAAAATGAAAAGTTGCCAGCTCTGCCTGTGTACTAATAATACATACGAGAATACGATAGAATCTCGCTTCCTATTAGTCTTCAAGATGAAGACTTCCCAGCTCGTATATGCAAGAACGATACTCAAGTATCAACATTGACTTAAGAATGACTTATCTTAACAAAGTTACATCTATATATTATTTTTATGAATAGATATATAATTGATAATGGAAAAAATGTAAGAATTACTTAAAAATCGTTTTAACATTCCGGCATTTAACTTTCACGGTAACATCATCTTTAATAGAATACAAAATATCTCCAAGTCCGCCCACCAATCGCAGTAAGTATACTACGTATATTTTCAAAATGTGCCAAATTTTGTAATGGCTGCTATTCCAAGATTTATACCCAGCAATTTGGTATATGTGGAATACCTTGTCGTGAGAGATATTCACACTAGAAGGTCTTCAACAGTATTTGCGTGTTCTGCCACTTCATACGATTAAGTATGGGAGAGTCAAATCGTCGGCAAACACTGGCAATTTTTGAGCCGGTTCTGAGAGTTTATATACAGGATTTGGTACACGCACACAGACACACATGCATACGTATATGTACGTAATTATGTCATGTGTTACGTCGTTTCTTGTCTCCGTTGAGGTGATAAGAAACGACGCAGCGCATTTGGTACCAGGCCGTGACATTACCGAGATCGTTATCAGGTAATTGATCTCAGCCCGTACAATGTATCTTACCTGTACGTATGTACAGGTACAAACATACAAACGCACCAGTGTAAATTTGTTTAACGTCATCAAGACGATTATTGCCAGCCTTTGGGCGGTGACTGTCGTCGAGGGGTGCGAGCTCCTATTACCTCATACGAGTATTGTCCCCACAGTATACTTTTGAAATTGTGTTTTTTTTTATTGTATTTATTTATTAATTTATTTATTTATTTAGATGTTTTTGGTTAAGTAAGATTGAAATTTTAAGAGTGGCTTTCTACGTTAGAGTTCTTCCTTTTAAAATATTGCAATTTTTTTGGAAGACCACCGAAGGGAATAAAATATAGGAAATAAAAATCGATAGCAAATTTTCTCTTTCCTCTATTAATTAATTGTTTTTGGCGAACAATGAAAATGTAAATAACACAGACCAGCAAAGAAAGGAGAAACTCAGAAAACTTGAACTTGCCTGAACTTGTCCTATATTTTTCAAGTTAGTTACGGATACGTTTTATGATTTACGTTTTCCTAAAGTGCTGATTTCTATACCTATTTCAGAAAATAATTATACTACGCCAAATTGCTCTTTATGTTGTTCAAAATAAGGAAACATTCCGATTGGTTGTAAGTCAACGTTCGCGAAGGTTGTGAAAAATTACAGAAATGTGAATGCTAGGAATGGGTGGGGGAGAGAGATACGGCAACGCGGAGGCGGAAGGAAAAGAAAATGAGAAAAAGTGAGGTGGTAAAGTACCTAAAATAGGCTCGAAGGTGGCAGAAAAAAACTGCGAAACTTCAACATCAAATAGAAAATATTTTCTTCTAAAGCAGAAAAGTCGTTTGTTTATTTCTTTGGGCAGACAAACAAAAATCGATTTCATTTTTACACAGTGCGTCCTAACTTTTTATACTTATATTAATTTTTTAAACCTATTCATAATACGGTATATATGAGCACTTACCTGTCGACACTAATGCAAATTATAATAAAGCTGGACAGATATATACCGAAAATACGGAAAAATAAGCCGATTCGACATAATGGATCGCCAAGAATCCATTCCACAGTAAATGCCCAAAATACTTCCAAAGGCATCATCAAAAATGTTACCTACGGTCAAACAAAACGAAAATTAGAGCTTTTAAAAATTTCCGGCATTCGTGATACACCTCGAGAAATTTGAACAAGAAAAATAGTTTGTGTGTTCTATAGAAGAGCAAAGAAACTTGAATGTGGTCCATTTGGAAGAATTTATGGGTTTGAATACTGGTCAGAGCTTACGAATCGAAGAACTGCAAAGGGCACCGCCTGGAATGTGAGAAGCCTCCACATAACGGGTCTTCAATATTACCCGATGAGCCCTTACCATAGACTGAGTGCTAAGATGTTTACACATAAAAAAAAAATTTACATTGACCAATTATTTTGAAACAACGTGAATTTCTTTTTCACCAAAACTACGAATCTTATGTATACTTACCTACTGAATTTATTGTCGTCTAACCAGAAATCATCGTTCTTTATTGGTCCAGTACTATACAGTCAAAAGTTTTTTACGAGTATGTATGTAAAATGTCTTTTTTCTCATTAAAAACAATAATTTTGATTAATTAACTTTTTATGGAATCCGATCAGCCTTCCCTCCCCTCTTCCCCGATCAACTCAGAGAATCAGGATTCTACATATGTATGTAATTGTAGTATATCGAACCATCAAAAATTTTTTTCATGTAAAATAAACAGTAAAATAATGAAAAATAATACCTAAATAAAAAATAAAACAGTATACAAAAAAAAAAAGGTAATTTAAAAATTTCAGTCCCCAAGAAGAGTTCGTTTAGCTTTGGCTAGTCTATCACGCTTACTTTTTATCCCAATAGAACTGATCCCATCTATCTCTATCCGATCCATAATTATCATCAAGAAAAATGTCGACGTAAGACATATCAAGTTACTTTTGACAAATTACCTAACAATGGGAAGGCATAAAAAACATCTAATAATAATAATAATAATAATAATAATAATAATAATAATAATAATAATAATAATAATAATAATAATAATAATAATAATAATAATAATAATAATAATTGTGGAATACCTTGTCGTGAGAGATATTCTCACCAGAAGGAAATTCTACAGAATTTAAGCGTGTTCAGCCACTTTATACATAAGTATAGGCAAGCCAAAACCAAACCGAACACTGGCGATTTTAGAGCCGGTTCTGTGAGTTTTTATACCCGTTTTGGCTGGTGCACACAAACACACGTACGTAATAAAATACGTACGTTGTTTAAGTACGGCCAGGTCGCATCATCCCCTACTATCGTAGGTGGCGGCTGGCCGGTTCGTGTACGAATCGTGACAGTGATTGATGGATGACGTCACGATTCGTACTCGTATATTATCTTGTACGTATACGTCGATAATTACGATCGAACGTAATATTGTGTGTTGGTTTAACGTCGCAAGGACGATAAGTTGCCTGCCCTATGGGGCGGCGACTGTCGTCGGGGGTCCGAGCCCCTACACCTCATACCGATGAGTCCCCACAGCTACTCCCCCCCAGTTTTTGCGCCACAAAAACGACCTAAAATGCGCAAGGCCTGGGGGACGTGCGGGTCTACTTCCGTTTTTGGTCGGCCTCCCATTTGGCCAGAGCACTTCCCACCGCGGCTCCAACGCACTCGTATGACTCTCTACGGGCGTTTGCTCGGGCCAGGTAGTTGCTCCGGCTAGTCTCACCCCTGTGCCTCGACTTCGCGTGTTTAGCGTGGGCGTAAGGGTGATGACGGGAGTGAGGGGGCAGCGGACGTTTAAACTCTGGCTTTCTGAGCATCGGGGAGTTTGTATTCCCCGATGTCCAGGCAGCCATCCTTGCCCGCTCGTTCGCGGCCCTCTCGGCCGTGAACAGGAAGCCCATCGCTTCCTTCTTCTCCTCGGGTTTCGGCTCCGGCTTCGGGGGTTCCGGAGTCGGAGTCGTCTCCTCTGGAGATCGAGGTGGAGAGATGACTGGCGGCAACGGAGTGGTCATCTCCGCCAGTACATCGGCAACCGGAGGAGCTGTGTCCATCAACAGCTCCTCCTCTATCCTATCCAGCTCCGTTTTCGTTTTTGGGATCTGCTGAGGTTTTGACTTCTCAGCAGATTTCCCAGCGAAGTGGAAGCTGGCGGACAACGGGATAGGTATTCGTGACATTATCAGAATGGGTTTAGTAGGAGAAGGCACCAAAAATAAAGCTCAAGAGACGACTAGATAATTTAGAAGTTCGAGAACTGCTGTTTTTACCTCATTTTTCGATTTACCTTTACAGTTATTTTTCTTTATTTTCGGATCTTCTTATCTGCACGTAGAGGGGATAGCGCTTAAAATTCTCGGCCGTATACAAGTTTTCCGGTTTAGATCTGATCGGTTTAAGCAGAGTTATGCCTGAAATAAACTCAGTGAATATTATTTTTCGAATTCTAAGTACAAAGGAATCTCCGTTTGTGACGTCACGTCGTAGAGATTATCTTTGCGGTTAACGGTACTCGCACGTTGCAATGTTTTGTTTCCGTATTGCACGTGGATTTGTTTATTCCTGTCTTCTTCTTTTTGTTGGCATTCCTCGTTTGCTTATCTCCGGAGTTTATTTGTTCTCACGGAGTTCCGATATTTCCGTTCGTTTTTAGTGGGTTTCGATTTATACTACGGATATTACTTTTCGGGAGTAAATTTTATTTGTGTCGCATTAACCTCTCGGATGCGCGAGAAGGATGTGAGTTTTTACGTTTTTTCGTGCCTGGAGGTCTACCTCTTTTGCGTGGTTGTAAGGGGGCCTCAGGATCAAATGTTTTAGTGCTCACATTGTCCGAAAATCTAACTGTTTTCTTGAGTTTTTCTTTGAGTGAGGTGTTTTTCTCACTTTTTTCGACGAATTCTTCCGTTTTTGTTTCGGAATTCGTCTGTATATTTTCGGGGTTCTCCTTTTGTACCCTTCTAATTCTTTTATCGTCACTTACCAAGTACGCAGGCTTCAATCTGTCGATTGAAATTGTTCTTGGTTCGCCTGCGATGAGTATCACAAAGTTTTTCTCATCTCGTGATACTACTTTGTAAGGACCGGCGTATGGTTTCTCCAGCGCAGATCTCATTTTTTCGTCTCTAACAAATACGTGTGACGTATTGGCCAAGTGTTTCGAGACGTAAATCTTGGGCTGGCCATGACGAGCTGCCTGGTTTAGGAAATTATTGGCATCGTTTCTTATATTTTGTACCATTATTTCGGGGCTAACTTCTTTCGATTTTGTGAAGAAGTCCCCTGGAAGGCGTAGCTCTTCGCCGAACGCTAATTGCGCTGCAGAGTGACCTGTATCAGTTTGTAGGGCGGATCGGAGGCCTAAGAGGATGGTAGGGAGTACCTCTACCCATCTCTTTGTATCATGTGACATGATGGAGGCTTTGAGAGCTCTATGCCATCTCTCTATTTTGCCGTTGGCTTGAGGATGGTAAGCTGTGGTATGACTGTGTTGAACACCAAGCTTATTTGCTAGCTCTTTAAAGAGCGAGCTCTCGAATTGGCGACCTTGGTCTGTGACTATGACTTCTGGTACGCCATACCTCGCAATCCAGGTATCGTATAACCTTGCAGCTACTGTTGGAGCTGACATCTCGTGAAGAGGGATTGCTTCTGGCCATCGTGTTGCCCTGTCTATTATCGTCAACAGGTATCTGTGTCCTTGGGATGGTGGCAATGGGCCTACCAGATCCATGTGAACCGTTTTGAACCGCTGTGTTTGCTTGAATGATTTGAGGGGCGAGCGAGTGTGTCTTCCTACTTTGGATTCTTGACAGTTCAGGCAACTGCGAGCCCATTTGTTGCAGTCAGACTTCATTCGTGGCCATACAAATCTTTCTGAAATTAGTTTAGCACTACATTTTGGCCCAACATGTGACAGGTTATGTACACTGTTGAAAGCCAACCTGCGATATTTTACCGGTAGAAATGGCCTATTCTTACCTGTACTGATGTCACATGTTAATAAAACATCAGTACCGGGAATTTTTCGCTGTCTCAATTTGAGGGTAGTATCATCGTTCGATAACAACCCCTGCAATTCTGCATCCTTAAGCTGTGCTTTAGCTATTTCAGCATAAGGCAATTGGACAGGAACCGAGATAGCTTCGATTCTACTCAAGGCATCAGCTGGAGTGTTAAGTTCTCCACTTATATACTGAATGTCTGTAGTCAGTTGGCCAATATAGTCCAACTGTCGTGCTCTTCTCGGAGATGCCGGTTCTGCTTTTTGTGTGAAGGCATATGTTAGGGGTTTATGGTCAGTATACACAGAAAAACATCTACCCTCTAACTGGTGCCTGAAATGCTTCAACGCAGCAAAAATTCCGAGCAATTCCCTATCGTATGTGCTGTAATTCTTTTCTGTTTTTGAGAGCTTTCTCGAGAAGAAAGCTAGCGGTAATTTGATGTTGTTAGAGTCCAGTTGGTACAATGTTGCACCAATAGCAAAGTCTGATGCATCGGTACTTACGCATAACGGCAGACTTTCGTCTGGATGAGCCAACAGAGTTGCATTTGCCAGTGTTTCTTTGATATTTTCAAAGGCCTGTTCGGCTTCTTCGTTCCATTCGAGTGGAGTTTTATCTTTCTTTTTACTTGTCTTTATTAGTGCAAACAGCTTACTTTGTTCGGCTGCTGCATTTTTCATGCAACGTCTGTAGAAATTCACCATCCCCAAGAAACGCCTAAGTTCTGCGACATTTGAGGGTTTCGGGAAGTTCAATATTGGCTCTACCTTGGTCTTCAGGGGGGAAATGCCTTCGGTCGAGACTTTGTAGCCGAGGAAGTCAATTTCGGTCTGTGCATATAAGCTTTTGCCTACGTTGATAGTGAGTCCGGCTGCGTGTATACGCTGTACCACGGCTCTCACATTCTCCTCGTGCTGATGCTCACCGCCTTCTGAGCAAATGCAGATATCATCCAGGTATGCATATGCAAACGGCAATTCCCTAAACAGTCCATTGATAAATCGTTGGAAAGTTTGTGCTGAGTTGCGTAGTCCAAACGGCATTCGAAGGTATTCGAATAATCCAAAGGGGGTTATTACCGCTGTCTTTGGAACGTCCTGGTCGGCCATAGGAATTTGGTGGAATGCCCAGTTGATGTCTATTTTTGTGAACATCGTTTTACCCTTCATATTCGCGTTGAAGTCCATTATATTGGGGACTGGGTAGCGATCAGGAACTGTTATGGCGTTTAAGGCTCTGTAGTCGCCGACAATTCGCCACTCTCCACTTGCTTTCTTTGTCATGTGGATAGGGGAGCTCCATGAGCTTTTTGAGGGGCGACATACGCCCTCCTCAACGATGCGATTGAAGTACTCTCGTGCCGCTTTGAGTTTGTCGGGTAATAACCGTCGTGCTCTAGCATGGCAAGGCCGTCCTTTGGTTTCTATGTAGTGAACCGTGTCGTGTTTGTACGTAGGATGCCTGCGAATTGAGGGTTGTGTGACTCCAGGATAGTCTGACAGGATCCGTAAGAGTTGTCCGTCGACTTTAGTACAGCTGGATATGTTTGTGTCCAGTCTGTATGCTAGCGTTTTGCCTTCCACACTTTTATTTTCACTATTGATCAGTTTACCGTGTTTGAGGTCGATGATCAGGCCATAGTGTGCAAGAAAATCTGCACCCAGGATCGGGTTTGGAACGTCTGCAACCGTGAAGGACCACGTCATATTTTTGCTAAGTCCGATGTCTACTTTGCTTGTCTCAAGTCCGTATGCTGGAAGGTTTTGACCATTCACAGTACGGAGATAGTATTTCGGAGGAAGTACTTTTTGGGTTCTATTTACTGGCAATATGCTCAGGTCTGCTCCCGAGTCTATTAAGTAACGTCTCCTGTTTGTCCTGTCCTTGATGAACAGGCGGCGTGAGTATTTTTCCGAGGGGTCTTCGGCCGCACAGATGGCCCCTCGTTCTAGTTTGACGCTTCCTTGTTAAAGGTTTTGCCCCACCATCTGCACCTATTGTTACATTTGGTGGCCTCAGCGCCAAATCTATTATGAAAAAAGCAACTCTTATCATCCCAATTTCGAGACTGGGTTTTGGGAGATGATGTTCTAGGGGGAGTTGAACTCTGACCCCTGCTTCCGGAACTAGATCTGCGGTCTCTTGACCGGGACTGACGTCCTCTGCTGCTATTGTTGTTGTTGCTTCTACTTTTCGATCTTTGTCGCCAGCTGCTATTGGATTTTGTCGAGCTTTGGCTTTTGTTCCTCTTTACTTCCTCGGTCAACTGAGCTATTTGTGCTCGAAGTTGAGCGAGTTCTCCAGTCTCTGCAGATACTGCGCTGACCACCGGCTTTGACCTTGTGTACTCGAGCGCATTGTCTGCGGATTTCGCAAGGAAGTCCAGATCCGCGGATGTGTTGATCACCGTGGAACCAACGGTGGCTAGGCACTGCACAACACTTTGTGGTAGTTGTTTGCAGAATTGATTGCCTATGACAGAAGGGGCTACGATATTGTCCGCCTTCTGTCGTAACTTCGCCATGAAGATTGAGGGTTTGTCGTCCCCCATCTTCATACCACCCATCACATCGTCTATTATTTCGTTTTTTGTTTTTCCGAATACTTTTTTAATCTTTCTGACGAACCAGGCATACTTATCCTCTTCTGTCGAAGGGCATTCCATAACGTCCGGAATGTGGCGGATTATCTGTGGGGGCATGCCTCCACAGATATGTGTATACCGCTGGTTCAGAGTTATGTTCTCTGTTCTGAACCTGCCTTCCAATAGAGTCAGCCACAATTCTACCTCATTCGGTAGAAACTCCGGGATGTCTATCCTTCGTCTATAGAGATTTGGGTTCTGTCCTGGTTGCATCTGCAAAAGTTGCAGGATCTGAGCCAGGACTTCGGGTGTCAGCTGCGGCTGACTACTACCTCCCTGTGATGGTTGCGGGTTTTCTGTTGGTGGTGGAACCATTGCTGTGTCTTTCTGTTGACAAGCGTATTCCACAGTACTTCTGTCTTCCCTACTGGTCGAAAACACTGGCTCCTGTGTTTGTAGGGCAGGTGTTTTCGGGTCGGAACTTTGGCTTAAAGTCCGACCACTTCTCAACGTTTTAACTGCTAGATCTTCTTTGTTTATTGCAGTTCCCAGTCGTACTAGTTCTGGGTGTTGAGGGCCTTCGTCTATATTTGCCAAATTCAAAGAGTGTCGAGTCGAAGTCGGGGGAGTTGGGGGATGAGTCCAACCTTCTTCCTCCAGGTCTACTGTCTGGTTTCTCCTTGTTTGTATATTTTAAGGAGAGGGGTATAAATTCCCACTTCAGCAGACACTTACTTCGACGACCAAAAGGTGTCTTAGTCTGGTAAAAAAATATTTTTAATTTGCCGAGCAAGCGAGAATCTCGCCAGCGCTACTGCGCCAAGTTGAATTAGCGCCGAAGCGCCTAAGACTCCTCACGACGTGGCCGAAATCACGTCGGGGTCACCACTGTGGAATACCTTGTCGTGAGAGATATTCTCACCAGAAGGAAATTCTACAGAATTTAAGCGTGTTCAGCCACTTTATACATAAGTATAGGCAAGCCAAAACCAAACCGAACACTGGCGATTTTAGAGCCGGTTCTGTGAGTTTTTATACCCGTTTTGGCTGGTGCACACAAACACACGTACGTAATAAAATACGTACGTTGTTTAAGTACGGCCAGGTCGCATCATCCCCTACTATCGTAGGTGGCGGCTGGCCGGTTCGTGTACGAATCGTGACAGTGATTGATGGATGACGTCACGATTCGTACTCGTATATTATCTTGTACGTATACGTCGATAATTACGATCGAACGTAATATTGTGTGTTGGTTTAACGTCGCAAGGACGATAAGTTGCCTGCCCTATGGGGCGGCGACTGTCGTCGGGGGTCCGAGCCCCTACACCTCATACCGATGAGTCCCCACAATAATAATAATAATAATAATAATAATAATAATAATAATAATAATAATAATAATAATAATAATAATAATAATAATAATAATAATAATAATAATAATAATAATAATAATAATAATAATAATAATAATAATAATAATAATAATAATAATAATAATAATAATAATAATAATAATAATAATAATAATAATAATAATAATAATAATAATAATAATAATAATAATAATAATAATAATAATAATAATAATAATAATAATAATAATAATAATAATAATAATAATAATAATAATAATAATAATAATAATAATAATAATAATAATAATAATAATAATAATAATAATAATAATAATAATAATAATAATAATAATAATAATAATAATAATAATAATAATAATAATAATAATAATAATAATAATAATAATAATAATAATAATAATAATAATAATAATAATAATAATAATAATAATAATAATAATAATAATAAAAATAAAAATAATAATAATTAAAAAAAGCTGATAAATCTCGAGAAAACATCAACTATAAGTAACTTATTCAGCTTGTAACGTACTGCAAACATTCATTTTGCCTCTTTTGCAATGGCCCATTGAATTTGCGGTACCTATAACTGAAAACTTGAGGCCACACAAAAGTTTTGGGGCTCCACTTTTTTGCTGTACTTTTTTTTCCTGCATTGTGAAGTTGGCTGACTGAAGGTTGTACCACTACATTGAATCATACTCACTCTCATTGGGCATCATCTTTTTGTCCATTAAATATATGTATAGCTATAGCTATAACTCAATTATGAAAACTTTCAGCTGTGAAAAAATTAAATGGCCGGGTACCTAGTAGATTTTGTAGTAGTTTTGAAATACTTAATATCATTATATCTGACATATGTAAGTGTGGATTTTAATCTAAAGATTGGTTAATTCAGATATTTTAGTTTTTCTGTTTTCTGAGTTTCAAACACCTTTTTCTGTGCCACCATTAAGTACCTACTACCCAATTTACCTGTTATAGCTACTAAACCATATCTAGTCTACCTATCTGTTTCTCCGTTTCATCTTGTAAATATTTACGATGTTCTTTCCCATCTGTGATGTATTCTTTCCTGCATGCCCGCCCTTCTAACAGAAAGCAATATCGTTCCACTCCTTATTTAAAATCAAAAAATAAGATTAACTTGAATTACTATTTAATACCTAGGTATCTGAACCATTTTTGGGATTGTTAAACTAACAAATTCATCTACGTTTCAATTCACCGCTGTTTAAAAAATATATTTGTACTCCTACAGGCTCCTTCAGTGAGACAAATAATCTCAATAAATTCCGCTCATTCATTTTTTTGCTAACGTATTAATTTTCAAATAAGAAGATTTACTTTCCACAGTTGCCATCTTTTTCTCCCTCTTGGTTCGAAATTTCGCTAGATTTACCTTCTGCTTGATTTTTAAGCTACTCCAAAGTTAACATGAATTTTTACGACTGAAACTTATTCCTCCAAGGTGCATCACATATATTTATAGGTAAGGAGACAACAAACCACAAACCAAAAGGTCGGCGATTGCTAAATGCATTAACATGGTGTTAATTCGGGTCCTGGTTTTGCGTCGACGTCTCCACATTACCGTGAGTACAGTTCCATTGGCAACCGCCGAAATGACTATCAATATAGAATAGGTGACAATGGTGACCCAATGCCCATCTGAGAATCTTAAATCGGGTGGTAAATCTTTTTCCGGCACGCAATACGGTTCACTGGTATTTTTGACATTGTCGAAGATATTCTGATGGACAGCCGTCACCACTGAGGACACTGCTGTCGTTGTAAATCCCATAAATTAGTATTTTCTTCTACCTAAAACAAATCGAATGAGCGAATTATAGTAAGCTTTTTGTTTTACCTTCTTCCTAAGATGATTTTCACGATGTGAAATTCAACTTATTAACATTTCGGAAAGACTTTATATAGTATTTTTCTATTTAAATGACCCAAGGAAACTTTTTGCACCAACAGCTAAAATTTTTATGTATACAGGGTGTTTCACTTCGTCACCACCCCCATAGGAAAATACTCACAAATTTTTGTAACTTGAACAATTCTCATCATTTTTGCAAACAATATGCACGAGAAATTGAATGGTGAAACTGACATCCAGTATATTAGACATTTATGCTGGTAAAGTGGCGGATTTTTCTGACCAATGGTTTGTGATATGTATTTTTGGGGACATATTGGATGGTACCCTTTTTGTTCCTAATAGACGGTGTCCCAATTAAAGGATGTTGAGAATTAAAATGAAACTAACGAAAAATCAAAAAAAAAAAAATTAAAGTTGAATTTCATAATTGGACTTCAGGTAGTCACGTTAACATCAGATGCATTATTGAATAATTATATGTAATATATATATATATCTACTTATATTTATGACAAAAAAAAAAGGAAGATAACTTGGATTTTGGTTGGTAGAAGATGGTAGGAGGTAATTTTTCACAACCTAAACTGAAACTAATAGGCGTAAGACAACATGAAATTATGAAAGATAGGAAGAATAATTATAAAAATTAACATAATATACAATCGCTAATGAACCAAAATAAGATTGTCATCAGTTTCAATAATAGTTCAATGGAAATTTTTTTCTTGTCTACGAATTTCTTTTGTCCCAATAAACCGATCCATTGTCCCCATTAAACGTTTGATTTTCTATAGTTTTATATCATTTGTTTTGGGACTTTTGTTCCAGTTAAGCGGTTGTCCCCTTTATCCAGTGTCCCCAATAAGTGGTTTCCACAGTACCACCTTTTTCTCAAGAAAAAAACTTACAGATCACATCAAATGAAAAAATTATGATCACTGAAAATGACTGAAACGACCAGTAACATTTTTTTAATGATCTTCTTCATTTATACATATTCAGGAGGTACCAGAAAGTTTCACCAATTTTCTTTTGTTGGATATTGTGGGGAGTATCTTTCCTCATATTTAAGGCATAAGAGTGTTCTCCAATACCCTGTATGATAGAAAACATTATTTGTGGGCAGTGGCTACAATGCCAGTTGCAATTTTGAACCAAATTCTAAAGATAAAGTTCTGTTTTTGATATTCGATTACATGTATATGTATGGGCATGACTGTACACAATATCAGTATAGCTGTTCTTGATTTTTCGTGATAAAAATCTGTTGGTTGTAGATTGTCAGTTGCAAATTTTAAAAATGTCCCTTAGTGAGAAATAATTTTCAATGGTAGAATAGTATATTTTGCTATAAGAGTGCAAAGTGAACAATCTTCGACGAGTTGTGATGTTTACATCACAAGTTGTAGGCTAGTTTTGTAATTGCATGAGTTGAGATCACTTTAATTGTTCTCGAGTTACAAACAATATGTTTTGCAACATATGGGCACGTGCAGTTATGGAATATATACACTTTTATAATGAGAGCAAATACATGTTTTGTTTCCTCTAAAAAAATGCTTTCTCACAGGTCTAAAATTCCACATTTTGGGAATTGGAAAGAAAGTCGTAATCATGTATTTTGCAGCATGTGTTGCAAAATAGTATAGCAACGAGTGAGCCGTTCTAGAGTCATGTAAACTCACTTTTGAATATTGTTTAGGAAGATATTTTATGTAATTAATGATCAGAAAGCAACGAATCATCAAAATTCTATCATAATGATGAGTCTTTCACAAAAATTGTAAAAATTGGAACAAAATATCAGCCTCTTCATTGTGGCAGATTTAAGGTTTCATTCAAAAAGTGAAACCTCTACCTTGATGAAAAGTGGACGTGCTTTCATCTCAATTGATGCTTCGTGTTTTTACATGGATGCATGTTCATTTACATCATGATTATGTTCATCAATGATAATAGCTACTTTTCACTCACCTTTCTGATGATGTATCATATAAAATATATTTTGCCCTTTGGAGGTTTATTGAAATGAGGAGGCAAAGTCAAGCAATACTTTTTTATAATTATTTGGTAACCACTCCACCAAACTTCCTGATGACACTTTGTTCTTTGATTGCAAAACCAAAAATTACTAAAATTTTGAAATAACTATAGTTGAAATTGGTTATGTAAAAGAAATTCCAAGGGACTGAAATTTGTTTGTTGTAGCCAGTAGCTGGATTCAACAAATAGATTGCTATAACCAGTTTTTAGTGGATATGTGTGCCTGTAAAATAAAGGTGGTTGCAAATTGATCGGTACCAATCATCAGGTGAATAAATTAATTTTTATTTTCAAGGGCCACAAAAATGCAATAAACTGTATGCTGATTAAATAACACATGGTAATTTTTAGAAGAATAAAAGTGACCACTGGAAGATTATTGGGATTAAATGGAAAAAGTGGTTTTTGTATGAAAGAAATTAAGCAAGCGCAGGTGAATTAATTTGTTATACCTGGTTTTTTGGCTTCATGTGGCACCAAAATCTTCTTATTATAGTCAATACAGTTTGTAGTAGCCAGATTTGTTGTAGTGGATAGCATAGAAATAAATGGAGTTCTACTGGGACCTGGTATATTGTTTGTTGTAGTGATTTCTACGGTATTTCAATTTGAGCACAATGTCCTGACCAACTCCCATTTTTTAAATTCGATCTATGAAAAAAAATTCTGTTTAGCTACCTGGATTTGAACCATTATATCAATTTTTTCAGATATAAAATTCCAGTCTTCGCTAGACAAGGAATTAGGATATTTGTTTCTTGAAAATTTAGTGATATATCATTCAGTTTTTCGAGGGCTTTGTACAAATTTTTAGTTCATTTTTGAATTGAAATACTCCTTGGGCCTCCTGTGACCTCAAAATAGCATTAAGATGATTTATTTCTTAAAAAATTAAGTAATAAGTGCATTAATTTTTTTTTTGAGCAACTTAGTTAAAATTTTCTGTTTGTTTTTAAACTGAACAACTCACTGAGTCTTCTGTGACCCAAAAAGTGTTGATTGTTCAAATTTTTTATTATCTTATTGTGTGATACATTTTTGGATAAGTAAGTATGTTTATTAAACCACAAAGTATCACCTCTAATATGTGTGATGCTGCCCAACTACACTCTTTTTTTTCGGATTGATCAGTCTTGGTGACCCACTTCGCTTCAGTTATGGACCTGCAGTTCGCTAACGACCCACGGATCCTACCTAGTTACTATATTTATTAGGAAAGAAACGATATGAAATTAAATACTCATCATATCTCGGGTTAATCCCAAAACGTTTTTAACTACACTTCACTTCGTGGTTGTTTTCTAGCATTTTCTTACAGAAAATTTTGTTGTTTGTGAAAAATTTCACTGTAAAAAGTTGTACCTCGCAGAATATGGTGAAAATGAACTCACACAATGGTGTGAACTATGAGGAATGAACTATGAAGAATGAACTATAAACTATTAACTCAAAATAAAATATCGAGATAGCCGAAAATAGAAGGAAAATAGATACGAGATAATAGTGTAAGAAATTTTGCAAACACATTTTAGTAAGCCCAAAACCAGACCTATTGATTTTGGTGCGAATGTGTTGCATGGTACTTCCTGTAGATACATCCAATTTTTGAGATTTCTAACAACTCAAAAATGCGTAAGTTTTGATTAGACAATAGATATCTTCAAAATTTGGAATAAACATTGACTATGCACTCATCTATGCTACAATGTTGATAGTTTTGGTTGCAATTGATGGTGTGGTTCATTCCTTGGGGGGATTTTTCACTTCAGGCTACTCGGTTTTTTTTTGGTTTTTTTTTTTTTTTTTTACTTTCGTTTAGTTTTTTCCTAAACCTATTTTGTAACATTCAATAGTATTTTTGATACGCTGTGAGCATGTTTTAAAGGTTACAAAGTAGGGACATATTTATTTGAAACACTAGTCTTTCTGGTGATTCTTTGCTGCGCAAGTTTTTGTTGTTTTTTTCTGAAAAAATAACAATATATTATCTAGATGGTGGCGGATTAAAATGTCAATATAATCTTAGATTGGACATGAAAATAATTTCGACGATGGAATACAAAATAAATGATAGCCATCAACAACAAAAATTTTTAACGAGGCTTCATTTTTGGAATTATCACTGCGTCTTGTTTTGAAAATAGAAGCATGAATGAAGACAGTTGAGACCTCGTTAGGTGAGAATTATGGTAATACTTTTGGAAAATGCACTCGTAGAAAAAAAAAACTCATATAGTTGTGCCGACCAATCTCGTAATAAAATTGGTTTCTGATTTCACGAGTGACAAGATAAAATGCGAATTGTCGTGAAAAGTTATTTTCAAAAGAATACGTGTCGTTATCTTCTATTGATTTATAATATGAACGAGAAGTCTAACTCTAAATGAATAATAAGTTTAGAAAAACAGATTTGAATAAAATTATATCATGTCAAAAGTTTTCAAAATAATATAGTCTATTTCACTCGAAATCGAAGTTTCTCGTTTTTCATTTTCAATTTTATTACGATATATAGAGATTATAAAAATATATTGACATCTAAATTAGGTACAAACCGTATTTTTCATTTTTCGTAGAAGCGTACCTATCTATAAGAAGCGTATTCGTTATTCGACAGACAAAAAATCTGTAGCGCATCATCACTTTGCCAGAATAACCAGACTATTTTCTATTATCCTTGACGGTTTCATAATAATAAAAAATCGCTGTATAATTGAAAATTTCCTATTTTTTTAATTGTTCATTATTTAAAAAATTAATAAATTATAGAAAAAAATATTCAACGCCAACTCCCCATTTTTTAAAGGAAATTTTACTTATTTATATCATCAGATTTTACTTCAAAACGAAGTCATTTTGAGTTAATGGCGAGTGAAAATATGAGAAGAAAACTCAATCCAGTTTTTTAACAATATCTTTTCAACTTTCAACTTTACAGCATAAATCTCTATCTTCTACATAATATTGTGAAATACGGCCGCTACAAATGGTTGGAAACACTATCACTCCATAACCTCTTGACGGATTTACAAGAGATTTTCCAGAAAACATTGTGTAATTCGAAGGAAAGTTTATTGCCACCAAGGAAGTCAGTAGTCCCTCTGTGGGCAGAGTTACCAATGTTTACCACCTGCGAAAACAAAAAACGGACGAAACATTTCCGAATAAACGAAAGTGGGTAGGAAAGGGATTGAAAAAAAATTTTTTTCCCTTTCTTTGTTCATCGTCTGACGACTACTGACTGGTTGGTAAGGTCGATAATTATGGTTCTCTTTGTCTAACTTTGCGTTTTTTTCGTGTTGCATTTGGGTCTATAAAAAATGGGTTAAAACAATAATTATTAAACAATACGCAAGTGAAGCTGCGGGAAACAGCTCGTAGGCCAATAAAAAAATTAATCCCATAGATTTACCAACAAAAAAGGTTTTTCACATTTTTTTCATAGACTTAACGTTGACGTTGTTGCGTAAAGTACGGTGTATACTATTTAACTGATAATATTTCTCGAGTAAATCGTGGCTCCCATTTTAAGAAATTCCATAATACCTTATCTCTTGAATTAAAAAGAAGCGCCTCTCGACATCGCTGCCCATTGCTCTTTAAATAAAAAATTGCTGTTATTAAATGCGATGCTGAAAAGACACTTTTAACCTATTATTCCATCGATATGAGAAGAGATATACTTCAAGTATTACACAGGACTTGCTTGTTTTCAGCAATTTTTTGTTTTCCAATTTTCTCTGAAACTACTAAATTAATAGGCACTAAACACAAATCAGACCTAATAAAATATGAGACTATCATTCGTGAAAATTTCAGCCGAATCTTTTTAGTAGTTTTCTCAGAGTCCTGAAAAATCATGGAAAAATCTTTTTTCCATGAATATCTTGTTTTCCATTTTTTTCTTTTTTTTGGAAACTAATAAACCAATGAACATCGAACTCCCATCAAACCTGGACATGAAGACTATTTTTCGTGAAAATTTCATTTATGTTTCTTTTGTATAGTTGTATCGAAACCGTAAACAAAAAATTTGGGCAGTACATATCTAAAGGTAGACCTATATATTATATGAATATAGGATAGGTACAGGTACATGAAAAAAAAAAAAATTATGTAAAAATAGGAAAATGGTATTATTTATTTTTTTTTGTGACGAAACACATAATTTTCATCATCCCTACTCCTAACCCCTCCGTGAGATCAATTTTAATACTCCATTTGCGTATTCGGTTATAATTTTACATTATTTTAATTTTTTCTGAAAATATTTCACAGAATGAGAATTCCCCAGGCAGGAAATTGTTAAGTAACGCTATGCAGCCCTAGATCCGTGCTACTGCTGCGTAGCAAAGAGGTAGCACTCGGCGCAGCATGCTACCTCTATGCTCCTGTGAATATGTGCCACCTTGTGCTAAGTAGCATAATGCTACTGTGTGCTAGGTAGTACATACTACTGTTTGCTGCTTAGTGCTTAGTATAAAGCGCAGTAAGCTAGGTGCTATGTTCATTTATTCGATACACACAACACTATGCACTGCTCAATTAATCTCACAGGAAGACTTTCTTCTTTGGCAACGTTCTACAATAACTGCGCATCTATTAAATACATTTTATGGGGTTATATTTGCTATGTCGACACACAACTTACCTTCAGGTACCGAGTTCTAACACTGTAATAACTGGTTTCTTAACTCTCCAACTGGGTAGTGTAAGGTACCAGAATATTACGCTTCTCAGCATGCAGAAGCACATATAGGTACGCTATACTTCGTGCTTATATCAGCGAAAGTAGCGTCTGCTTTACAGCACTACCTTAGCTTTCATGGTTGGGTAGTGTAAGGTACCTGGTATAATATGCTCAGTAGCATACAGTAGCACATATTTTACTGCATTCATCGGACCGTTGTAGCCACTAACAACTAAAGCAGATGACTTACGTAATAAACACACCATCTGCGCGTGTGTTAGTGAAAGTAGCATGGGCCACCTTGCGCTACTTTTTCTTTTGTGGCTGGGTCAATATAAATTTTTTTAGTCTCATTTTCGGAAGGAATTGGCTACGAATACCTATTTAAAATTTTTAATTAATTTATATTTATGCGGTTTGCTCCAGTTATGTAGGTGAGTACCTATAAGTAATTAAGTATTTGATAAAGAAATGTACTTACCTAGGATGACATCCTTAGTTATTTAATTTGTTTAATTTTTATTTTACAACATTCGAGAAAAACGAGCGAAATTAATTGAACTTTTTTTTTTTTTTTTTTTTTTTTTTTTACAAGAATTGTTTTTCAACTCAAACGACCAACGAATTTCCATTTTATTTCACCGCATTCATAACAATATTTACGAAAATAGTTATCGAGAGAAGTAACAAGCCTTGAATCATATAATGGAATTATTTTTAGTTTAACGCAATCGAATTAGGTGTTAAACTATTTAAACCTCTATACAACAGTTTATATCTGTATAAATGTTGTTTTTTTGCGTCTTTTTTTTTTTTTTTATTGTTTTGTTGGTTTCGTAAATCTAGATGAAGCCACAAAATGAAGCTTCCTTAAATTTATTTCATAAATAAAATTTATTTTTAAAAACAGTAGGTACAGCTATTCAATTTTGAAATCAGTCGTAGGCTCGCAGAAAGACGTTACAGAAATCAGTCAGCCGTGAACGAGTATCAAAGAGGGGGTGGGGGTTTGTGGATCAACATCTCCGACTCTCCGCAAAGTTTGTTCCTATTAAAATCAGTAACTACCTACCATAAGTTAATTAAATCATATTTTAAAAGCCAGCAGGACTTGACAAAAAAAAAATGGTTGTATAAATATGCAAGAACGAATGCTTCGCCTTTGTTTTTGGCTCTGGAAGAGCGAAGCATCCACAGTCACTTTTCACGAAAATGCCACCAATGTTATTTTTTCGTAGTCGATTATAGTTTTTCAGAAGCAAAATTTCGGACTTGACGAAGGAAGCCTACCAAGATTTCATTACTCAAAATTTATAACCTGGATTTTTCTACGTCTCCCCACTCCGTTAAAAACAAAATGTCCTTTTATATCTGTTTTTTCGTCTTCTTGGAATATTTTGCTGGAATATTTTCGATATTTTTCTCGTGGTTGAAATCTGAAAATTTATATGATTAATTTTTCTTTCGTTTGAGAAAAGAAAAATGAAATAATTAAATTCAAAAATTTTTTTTGAAGTTTCTCAATCCTGTCATCTACACTTTGACCTTCGTCAGATAATCTCATATTTTACGAATGTATACAAGAAATATATAGGTACAATACGGCCTAAATTATAATATCAGAATAAGAATGTGTAAGATGTGGCTCTCAGCGAGTTTGTAAAGGGACAGAATTAGTAGTTAATAAAGTGTCGTCAACAAGAAAGGGAGGAAAGTCGAAATATTACGTAGAAAGGACAGAAAAATCTAGAAAAAATGAAAGAGAGACCGGAGAGAGGAGAGAGGTGAGAGAGAAGAGAGGGGAGTAAGAGAGAGACAGACAGAGAGAAAAATGAAACAGCAGAAAGATATGGACCAGGATGACAAATGGTATTCAGAAAAAAATCCAGGGATAACTTGTAATAATGAAAGAGAGGGTGTACACAATAATGACCTAGGTATTGCGTGTGTAAATGATTGGGAAAGTGCGAGTGAGGTGTCTTTAGAAAATAGAATGTTCATGTAATGATGAAATATGGAAAATTAATTAATCAAAAATACAGTATACAGTAAGTATATGTATAAGAATTTATTCAAAAAATATCTACCTAAGGTTTCCATATATAGTATTTTTTTCTTTTTTGTACTTTGGGCATGGAACAAACAATTTTTAAGTCACATATATAGCATTCACAAAGAAGCCAATTCTAGAACAGTGTGCGGAAATAACTTTACTCCATACTGTACACGTGCACTTGTTACAAGAAATGTGGTTTAATAAATATGGAAAGGTAATTCACACCAGTGTACAGTTTGAAAAATTTTCGTGAAGTTTGCAACTCTCGCTTCTCGCTTGTGTAAACTTCACACTTGTTGAGAAACTAACTAATTTTGGCACATGCTATTTTAAATTTTCACCTGTTTTTCTAAAATTTTCAATCCCTTTTCAAAATTTTTTCTGCATGTGTTTATCAAAGGATAACATAAAACCTACTCAGCTAATATCATAGATACAAATTTTTAAAATTTTCTTATCCAGTTGTTGGCAAAATAGGAACTGTTAATAATCAAATAATAATATTAGGATAGTAATTTTGATAAAATTCAATATAGTTTCTTACGACACAAGAGAGAAAAGTAGATGATTGCATAACGAGTGAGGTCTGAGATGATCTTGAGCACAAGGGAAAGTTGTAAGATGAAAGAAAGAAAATGGAGAAAATGATTTTACAAAGTAGAGAAAAAAGTAAGCCAAATTAATTGTGCGCATGCGCAACCACTAAGGTGGTACAATAATTGCATTTATTTGCCAGTGCGCAAGAAAAAATTTTTGCGTTTCACTTTGTGTTGAAATATGATACTTTTTGTACACTTCAAATCCACAAAAACGTCTAAAATCTATTTTTTGGATGGTTATTAAAAAAAAATTGTTTTTCTCCTGTAGGAGAATCTCCATGTTTTTTCACAAACTATAAAACATTATTGTAGGTAATTTCAGTAAAATTAGCCTACAACAGAGGAGGAATATTCGATTTGTTATGTTATTTTAGTAAAATTATTCAAGTATGTTCAAATTATTTTGCATAAGTAACTACGAGAAAATAATTTCATTGCAGTAGTTATCATAACTAGAATAATTAAATTCATTTTTTGCATATTTCTTGAAAAAATTATTCATTCAGGTAGGTATTTAAATTTATATTTCCCAAATACTGGAAGCAGCAATGAATAATAATTAGGTATAAATAAAAGACTAAATAATTTCGTCTCCTTAGATTAAATTACCCAGAATTTCATTAGGTACCTGTAATCCATTATTTTGAATATGCAGTAGGTATATATAGTTACTTCAAGAATAAGTAATAGCCTATAAAATAGTTTATTCTACGCACGTTTTTTGAATGTTTCACTTAAACCGGTCTTTTCAATTTTTCGCTCTGTATTCATTTTTGCGCTATAGGTGTACATGGCTTCGTTTTTGATAGAAAATAAAATTATTTTGTTTCATTTTCAGAGTACCTCGACACCCTGATATATCACAAATTTTATGCACCAAAAATGCAAAAAAAAAAGTTATGATTTTTTTGAATAAATTAAAATTTTTTTGTCGAAAATTATCGAAAAATTCCTAACTAGATAGGTACCTACTTGCAACAAGTCCCCCACGAACCTACTTTTAAAGAAGATATTCAACATTTTGAGCAAGAAAATTGAAAAATACTTCTCAATCCAATTTGTTTAAACTGATTTTTTCTTTTTTTTATCCAAATATATTTTTTAAAAGAGAAAATTAAATTACAAAAATGCTCTCAAAATCAATAATGTTGCAACGTAAAAGTTACCAAAATTTTGCCAAAGACCGTATCGAAAAATGTCGTTTAAATCTCTAGTCGCATATTTGAATTGGAAAAGTAAATCAAAAATGAAATATGACTGGTCTGATAAAAATTGGATATTTTCATGAAAAAAAATCGTGGGTGAAAAACAAGTTAGGTAGCTGGTAACCAAAAAAGAAATGGAACGTGACAGTTGCAAAAAAAAAAAAAAAAAAGAACAAGGTGAATTTGTATGTTTATATGAAGTGTCAAAAGTTTTTGACTCCGAGTAAATGCCAGTTTTTTTATACTTAGGTTTCTAAGCTTGTCATTCAAATATGTTAAAATTGAAAAATAGATTGGTCCAAGGGAGCGAAAAAGTTTCCCATTGTAGACTACCTTTGTCTTATATGGTGAGTTTGGGTAAGTTAGTAATTGTTTATAGGTATATACGTAAATAACTTACGTAAAATATAAACGATATTTCACTTATTTTTTACGACATTACTCAGGTTTCGCAGAAAGATGTGGGTAGTTTGAAAACTATTGGAAGAATAAGGTTGATTCTCACGACAATTGATCGAGGTATCTCATGTAGATGACTATATAAAGAGTAAATACTTCATCAAACAACTATTGTGATGTCTGAAAACATCAGCATGTAAGTGGATGTTGGGAAACGATGTTTTAAATCAGCGCTGCTGAACAACCAGAAAGAGTAACCGAATGTAATTAGTGGAGGACGACGTATGACAGGGAAAAAGGAAGACCTCAAATCACCAACATCATCCTTCAGACTACAATTGACTCTACCATAGTGCTCCATCGATGGATTATTGCCTCGAATTAATATAATATTTTAATAAATAAAATAATTTTCAAATATTTAATACAATCCTTGATTCTCAAACTGTGATCGTGAAAAAGGATGTAGGTCATCAGCATTTCTGGTTTATCACATCTTGAATCTAATGGGTCAATGTGCACTCGGCGATTTTCTTTCCTGCAAATAACACTCATATAGGCATAAGCGGGTTTTTATCAAATTTCTTGGGGGTGCAAGAAAAAAATTTTCAATGTTTTGATTCGATTAAATTTTTGGAGAGAGCAAAAGTAAGACAATTCTTTCTACCTATACTTCACAGCGGCGAACCACGAAAAGAATGTGGTTTTTTTTTTAGCGTTCGGGGTAAAATCTGGAAGTGGCAACTCCGGTTAGCGTCAGCGGAGCGAGCGAAATACATTTTTTTGGTAGTTTTTTAGTATTTTTTGAAATTTTTAGATTTTGTTTTTTAAATTTTACTCCTATGAAAAATTTGTCGTAGCAGGAGTTTCCCCTATTGCACCCCTTGAAGATAGACCCGGGTACATACAGTTCTTGCAGGACTGAATTGAATTACCTTACCAAAATCAACATATGTATTCGATCTCTAAATAACCCACTATTTGGGCCGCCCACGTGAAGGATTAGACAAAGAGTGGATTACTAACATGTGCGAGTCTTTTTTCGCAAACTTGAAAATTTTCGTAAGAAAATACGAAACTTTCAACGAAAGGAGTAAATAACTGAAACAAGTGCAGTTAACCCGACTATTTCCAAAAATAAGAAGTATAGTTGGCTAATATGATCCGTGAAAGGATTAAAATTTAGTAAATTTTTATTCAGTTTTTTTCCACTTGTTTTAAAATTAAATTTAATTATCTTCAACTGACCTATGGTTAATCATATTTATGTAGCTCTAAAAATCTATCATACCTACTCATATTCATTTGCAGTCTATAAGGTACCTACATGTTTTCTGATAGTGCGTTTCTATTATTGAGGACACCGAGTATGTATAGGCTTGAAATAATATGACATATAAACTACATCTTGGGAGGGGGGAAATCTCAGTAACCTAATTTTTCTGGCCAGCATTCCTGTGTCAACAAATGTTAATTTTTAGTTTTTCAATACATTTACTCAGAAATTAATCGGTATACGTTACCATTTATCATGATTTTTGAGAAAAATACCGTTCCTTACAACCTGTATCTCAGCTTCTATGACAGTTATGAAAAAATGTACCTACCTAAAAAAAAGTTTTCGTTTTAAATTTCAAGTAAAGTATTTTTATATCGAAATCTTTTTATTTTATATCTCTTAGTGGTCGAGAAGAATTGAAATAAACTAAAATTAGTATACGAGTGAGTCCTCCCATTTCCCTAGTGGAAGTACACGGTATGAGGCTGGATAATTTTTCACCTTGACTACAGCTACCTCAACATAATAATATGTTATTGTGTTTTTTGTTTTTTTTTTCATTAATTTTCAATTTTATTTTATTTTTATTCGGTATGTTGTCTCGCGTCCCCCTTGCAATACGTCTGTGAACCTCAGTTAGTTGGAGAACTACTGCCTTGCATCATGAATTGTAAGTTACAACTAATCCTGACGCAACTTCAACTCGCTTTACCTTTACTGTTTTACTGAATTAATGTGAAGACACTTTCAATATTCGTTATAATTCGATAAAAACTAAACAATGATTGACCTCTGACTATACCTACCGCATATAATTTGTGCCCAGTTTGATCCTATTGTATCTTTAAATGGTAGGTTTTAAAGGTTAACAAGAATTTTTAATTTTCTCTTAATTAGAATTTCGTTATTCAGTAAACCGCAGATATAAAATTAGCTCTAATTAGTGTCTAATAAATTGAAATTGTAGCTCATAATAGGTATTGGTTGGTATGAACCTTTACTGGAGCAGGTTTCTAGCATCGTTTGTCAGCTAGAATATAGAATAAAACTTTTATTTCCACAAACAAATTGTATTACTCTCGATATACACAGACGTGAAATAATGAAATTATAAAAACTGAAGAATCAGTGCGGAGTTGCAAGGTGAAGAAGAGCATCGACCCCTCGTACCTTACCCATCGTCACAACAAATATTTCTTATAATTTGAACACTGAAATGAAACAATTATTTGAAGCTGCTACGACAATTTCGAACACACACGAAACAGACAGACAGTGACAAAGAATGCATGATATCATGCAACGCAGTTAGCCCGTTATTCAGTAAAAAAAAAAAAGAAAGAAAAAAAATGAGGAAAAAGTAGAAAAATATTTCTTCTATGAGAACCTGAAACGAAAAGAAAATAAGATTTTCAGGCGATAAATAAGAAGTTCGAAAAAAGGTTAGAAACAAATAACTGAAATCCGCAGTTTTTGTTTACCTCCAATTAAAACGTGTATCTTCTTTTTTTCTCTCTCATCGCCTTGATCGTTGCCATGCTACCGTAATTTAGAATTCAGTTTTGCACAAACAAAAGTGGACGAAGTTAAGCAGAAAGTTGAAGTTAAAATATTCACGTTTGCAAATTTTTCTGAACTTAGTTGGGAAAATATTTATTTTTATTTTTTTTTTTACATGTCCATTATAGTTTTCAGATTTTTTAATCTACCTAAGGGTTAACAACATATCTGCTTTCATCTCACCAGTTATCCATAATAATTTAAAATACGTTAGGCGACTATTTTTATGAATTTCCGTTTCTTCATACATTTTATGAAGGTTTTCGAAGAAAATCTATATATTAAAATTGATATTATATTGAGACCCAGAGGTGAGGGTAGGTTCGTTTTCCATCTCAAGAGCCTAGGAAAATTTTGACACTATTAGCTGAAATTCATATATATATATATATATATATATATGTAAGCTCTTTAGAAAATAATGAAGAATCATGTAGACACCTCTTTCATCTTTCCATACTTAAAATCCATCAATAGATGAATATAATACAAATCTAATATATATATGAGAGATCTCTGCAACTCACTATATCAGCGAGTGCGAAACACAGACAGAAACTGTGGTTATTTTAAGAATGTGAATACATATTCTTACATATATATATATATAGGTACAGTTATGAAATTTGGTACGCTTATTTGAATCGACGTAAGAAAGAACATAATTATTTTTGGTTTAGATCAGTTTTAAGGTTCGTCTTTGAAAAAAACTCTTTGAAATTAATCATAATTATAGTTGAGTAGGTTATGACTGAGTACGTCACAGAATATTAAATATAATAGAGGACGCATTCCTATTGAAACCCTACTACAAAAAATGGCACCACTTTTGAAGTAGTTGTCCCTATTTTTAAAGTACCGACTTTAAATTTGCTTGTCGGTTTTCGACAAGCGCCTAAATCTCCCTCGGGACTCCAACTTAGGATGATGTGATGTCTTTTTTTTCTTTTTTTTTTTTGTATTTCTCATGTGAAGTCATCCTTATACTTGCCAGCTAATCAATATACATAAATATCCTCAAAAACATAGTAAAAATAAATTTATGAAAAAAAAAAAAAAAAAAAAAAAATTCCACCATTAGGATATGAACCATAAATACGTAAAATCAACGAATCACATGTCGTAAAGCCAGAGTTCGGAGTGAGATTTAGACGCATCTTTTATTCGGGCCCATTAATAATGAGGAGATTGTTTTTTTTTTTTTTTTTTTTTTTTTGAAATAATTGAATTAAATGAACGAGTAAATACAATTACTGATAATTTAGAAACCACATCAAACCGAATTTCGTAGATTGAAATGAGTCGAAAATTGTACCATTCCGTAGGAGTGGGAATACCTCGTCTTAAAAGCGATGCCGTTTTTCATCTCGCACTCGTCCTCTATGAAATACTCTGAGGGTGCCATACCGTATCTATCTATTTAACGTCGTCGAAAAATAATTTCGTTTCATTAATTTCGCCTAAATGTTCATTCAAATAGTATCGACAAGGTAACCCCCGTAAATTTTCACTCCAGTTCAGTGTTTTAATCCATGACGTTCATAAATCACAATTATTCAGTAACTGTGAACCAGATTTAATGCTAGCCACCGTATAAAAAGAGAGGAAATGGCGAAAATTGAAGAAAATACAGATAAATTTCGGGTGGAAACATCAAACAATGCGTTTTTGTTCTAAATTATACGAGGTAATGTATCAATTTCCAATGACATTTACGTTCTTACACTTCGTTATTTTCATTCATTTTCAGAGAACTCGCATTAAAAACATCCATCTGCGTATTAGGTAATATCGAATCTGTGGTACATAGGTAGTACTTATGCCTTAGTACTACATCGTGTATGAATTTTTATTTTTCTCCCCTTTTATAAAGCTGGTCTAGCTTAAGAAGTATAGCGTTATGTACCACCTACCATATAACATTACCACCATTTTACAGCGTCTTTCGACAGTTTAATTACCAACATATTTTTGGTCATTTTTATATACAGTAAGAGCCGCTTATTATCATGACGTTGGGCAGAGCAGATTTTATGACATAAAGAGGCGTATTCCAAAAAACGATGAAAAAGAATTTTTGAAAATTTTCCATTTAATGATCTTAAAATATGAATTCTTCGTAAGTTTACAACGGTGACAGTGTACGCCCAGGTATGTGCGTACAAATTATATGTGAAAGTATTAATCAATAGTTGACTGCGTCCTTCGATTTGCCAGTAAAGTGTTGATAAAAGTCTCGTATCTATAATGAGGTTGAAAATCTTCCGATAAACATTGGACAGTACGTCTTAAAACATCGAGAGCTTGCGTAACTTCTTTGTTTGTTGGAGGGTACACAACTTCATCATCGTCGTCACATTCATCATTTTAGTCTGCATTTTCGGATGTAGATCTAGAGATTACCCAAGCTTCAAATTCTTCACGCGACAAATCATCTGGAAGGGGGGTCGGGTCGTCGTTACATTTCTCGTCGGTTACCTCTTTAAAACCACCTTTAGCAAAACAATTTTGAATTGTTTACAATTTTGAATTGTTTTGCTTGTTAAAATTTCACCTTTCTCAGAAACACCGAGATCACGACGACGTTTATTAGATTTACTCGTCGACATATTCAAATTATGTGTAGCGTATATACATACGTATTCACAGATTCATAGCAAAATACTGACTGATAACAAAATGTACGAGTACAAATGAAGGCATGAAGTGCAAACTATCCTATGTAGCAATTTTAAAATTTTAGAGGAGCATCAAAAAATTATTTCATTTGCGGTGAGGGGGGTTGGATTCGGCAAAATGGGGGCTCAATCGATTCCTTGAAGCCTGGCGCATATGTCTGTGTACCAATTTTAGGCCTAAGTCATACGTAGGCTAAGAAAATGAGGGTTAAAGGTCTGCACATCCTAAGTCCATGTGAAATATGAAACAAAAAATTCTAAGTGCCATTAACTTTAATGATAAAATTACAAAGTACAAATTATACGTTTATGGATTTATAATGGAGTTGAAAAAAGGACAATTGGGTAGATCGATATATGGAAGCATAGCCTTCAAATCTTTTATCTTACTTGCATTTAGTTCAATCTTTTCAGAAAGCCATTGAGTTCCAATGATATTATATCGCGAATAGTATAACCTGGCTTCAAAATTCTTATAGCTTTAAAAGGTTCCATTGTTGGCATTTTTTTCCCCATTGAAGTGTTGTAACTTTTGCCAGCAGCTCGTAATTTTCGTCTTTGCATCCTTTTACTTTCTGATTCTTTTTTCTCCTTGCGGAACGGACTGATCTTCGTTGGTGTTAAATTGTTTGAGGTTGAAGGAATAGGATCCATCGTTAAACCTATTCATAAACTTCAGAGAAAATAATAATCGTACTTGTACAGTATCCGAAATTCCGAAGTCATACACTTGCATACACTAACTCAGTTTACTGATAATCTGAACAGATTCTTATCAAAATGCTTCGTACGACTTAGGATGTTTTGCATGCATCACTCGCCACCACATATGCATGCTGCGATCTTTAGGCTACAATAAGAAGTACCTCGAGGCGCTGTGGGCACTTAGAATGTTTTGTAATGTACGTGCGCTAGTTCATAGGATAATTTGCATGCAAAAAACCCATTTCAGAAAATTTGGCACTTAGGATACTTTGCACTTCACGCCTTCAAATTAGAAAATAAATGCATTCTAAATCATGTTTTTTCCTGAAAGTTAGAGCTGTACTTTATTACAATAAGCGACTTGCCAATTATAACAGCCGGCAGAATTCTAATGTATTTGTATACGGACGGATGGGACTTGCTTTTTTTTATGATATAAAGCGAATTATGCAATTATCAGGCTTTATAATAAGCGGCTTTTACTGTACTTAGGTTTTTCGAAAAACCTTTTCTTCCCGTAAACGATCACATTCCTAAATTACAATAATTTACCTCCAAGAAAACACCTGCATATTATCTAAATTTAATGTCGCCGCGTATTAATAAATGAAAGTTACCAGAGCTATTGCGATTAACGTTTGTAACTCCCACTGTTTTTCGTATTTTTCTCGCTCTTCACAACAATGTCAAACAGAGGCAAACACCGAAAAAGAGTTATACAAAAAATTCGGTCTAAGCTCCAAGATGGAAAACACTTGCAAATTTGAGCGACCACCCTTTGGGCTTCTCCATCTAAATTCAAATGAACCAATTCCAGAAAACAACAGCAAATTCTCAAGTGGCGTAGCAAAAGGCCGCCTAAGGAAGATCTGGCCTAATAGAAAAACATTTTGGCTCTACCAATTTCCCCAGAAATTGAAATAAAATTTACTAGCACATTTCTTGTTTTATTTAAACAAAAAAAAAAAAAAAAAAAAAAAAAAATCAATAAGTACTGAAATACTATTATTACTTAGCTCCAGATTATTATTTACGCCTCCCACACTTATGCATCAGCTGTTGTTATTGCCACCTCTACTTTTCTAAGTTCTAAGCTTGAATAATTTTGTATTACCAGGAAACAAATGATATAATCGTGAGTGGTCAGTGATTTGAATACCAGGCAAAGTCGCAGTTAAGCATGAAAATTGTAAAATAGTTTTATATCAGTTTTTAATAAATTTCGTATTTTTTTAATATTTTTTAGATTACAGCTAGTCTGGTATTATTTTTTTAATAATCGCTGCGAGGGTTTGATTTTAGTTTTTCTTTCTCTTTCTCTTTTACTTCAGTTAAATACTAAAGATTTTGCCGGTGATTTGTTACTTGGCTCCTCCTGGCCAGACCAAAAAAAAGTCTGGCCACGCCACTGAAATGCACTTATAACCGTTTTTCCAAGAATTCTGGTTACTTAGGCACAGTATGTCGCAGGAGCAGTAAGTGTTGCGCAATAAAATACTGGATGATACGAAATAATACAAAAGAGTTCATGTCCCGCAGTAAATACTACGTAACACTTACTGCAAGGGTAATATAGGCCTAAAGGCGGGTACATATTTTTATCATTCTGTCATATTCTATCATCCTATTATCTCAATGTGTACGAGGTCTGTTAACCTCGTAGCGTATCAAAAAAATGGTACTATGACACAAAATGGCGTGGCTGTTTTTTGCTACCTAATTGTAAATTAAAATTTTTATTTTATTTTATGAGCTCCGTGAATGTCACACCTTGAGATTTTTTCAAAAGATTTCCTATTCAGATGTGGACCCTTCCCTCCTTGTAAGACAAATTATTTAAAAAAGTTTAAAAACGAAAATTGAACAAGTTAATTTGAAATTAAAAGTTTTATACATGTTTTAAAATAGTAAACGACGAGGTTTTTCTGAAAATAAGTGCAATGATAGTTGTACTGCAACGGCAGACCAGGTGTGGTTGCATTATTCATAATTACAAATAATACGTGAAATTAATTGGTACTAATTTTGCTTCTTTTACTGGGGTCATGGGGGTTGAACCTCTAAAACACCTCCCTGCGTGGCCAGGCCTACGATATGGGTATTTTTCATTTAATGTTGATTTTCTGTTATCACATCAAAAGGTACTAACTGAGGTTGTAAAATTTTTGATAGAATTTACAGGTATGATATGATCCCATGCAACACTTCCCATAATTAGAGCTGTACTTATTATATTGGTGTGTGTCTTATCATGATACGCAGCGATGCTGCAGCGTGGCAGAATGATACAAATGTATACCCACCTTTAATCAACCCGAATTTGACAGCCTGACTTACTCCCTTAGAAGACTCTCTCATCCTGTCTGTCAAATCCCCCATCTGGATGTTAACCTGGTAAATCAGTTTTTACTTCAAAATTATTTGGAATGGCTGGAGTAATTCTTAGCTAAATTTCTAAACTTCTGGCTTGAAGTAACTCAAATAAGATATTTTCTTGTTGTAATATATAAAATAATTTTAATTTTATTTTTATTAATAATACTTTTGAAAACCAAATAAATGGTTCATGTTTATTTCCAATACAGATTAGGTGAGTATTTTATTATAAAATTTAATTATTTCTGGTTCGTTATTTTCTCGATAAAATTTTATTAAGTAGAAATAATTTAATCTTTTTGATCTTTTAAATTATTTTCAGTCGGTCATCTTCATCGATTAATAAAACTAGGATAGTATCATTCACAAAGCTTGTTACTTGCCAGGCATGTAACATAAATTTAATATACACAGACATCAAATCTAGGGTAGAAACAAAGGGGGTAGTCATACCTATTTAAAGACATGTGTCATCTAGGTATGAAAAATCCTTAAATCTAGTTGGTCAAAAACTTGGCATATTTATAGTCTCTGCTTCGAATATTGAATTTCCTCATGGGCTCATCACTGTTATTTGAACAACGTGAAATCAGTCATCCTCAAATAGGAAAACAAATAATTTTTTCCTTGTTTGTCTATTTTTTTCCCCCATTTGGTTATTTTTTTGTCTGATGTGAAGTCTCATTGATGAAACCTTGTTTTTTCACTGTCAATCTCGTTCATAAAATTGCATTTTTCATTCATCTATATAGTAAAAACTATTATTTTTTTTTATGCAAGATAGACAGCCCATTTATTGTTTGCATTTTTGATGTGTAAACATCCTTGCACTCAGTCTACTGTAAGGAAAAATTACAATAGCAACCTGTGGCTGTATGCATGCGCTATGCGTACGCTCACAACCACACTATTATGTTTACACATCAATCCTTCATGAGTATGTAGCTTCAGCGGAATTAACAACTTTTGAAGTATAGGTTTCTTCAGAAAATCTACTTATTATGCTTGGTGCGGTTTGCACCCAGTGTTGGGGGTGGGCACGTTTTTTTGTTTCATGACCTCAGAAAAATTTTGCCACCAATAACTCAAATTTATTTATACGTATAAGTAGATATATATAAGTCAATTTCTTGTTCAAACGGTACAGGTCCCAATTTATGTTCGATAATCACAAAATTTGATACAAACATTTATATTAAGCCAAGGACCAGACCTATTGATTTTGCTGCAAATTAGCAGAACTGTACTTCCGGTATCAACATTTTTGTTTTTATTTTGGCTATAAAATGCTCAATTTTGCACCAATAGCCATGAAATTCGGAATAATATCTATTTTAAGTTATTGTAAACGCTACCAATTTTGGCGCACATTGGCCAAATGGTACTTCCAGTACCGCTATTTTTGTTTTGATATTGGTCATAAAATGCGGAATTATGGAACAATATGTACAAAATTTGAAACAAATATTCATTATAATTTATCGTAGCATGCTACCAATTTTGGTGCGGATCAACTGGACGGTAATTCCGGTAATGATTTTTTTCCCCCTTTTTTTTTTATTTTGCGTGAACTTTTCTTTTTACAAAAATTATCCACATGTTCATGTTTTTTTTTGTTTTTTTGTTTTTTTTTTTATTTCATGACTTTAATATATTTCTTTGGTTTTATTTAAAATTATACGATTATTTACCATACTTTATAATCATAATTAATTTTTCATTTCAAGAAATGATGCTTTTAAATTACATATTGTCTAATATTTTGTCAGCAGCTAACAAATTTCTTACAGTCATAACATACCATTAACACTTATAAATTTACAGACAATTAATGTGACCATCAAAATTCACTATTGTTCTTCCTGAAAACCTACTTTTTCCAGCGAGGCTTGCTGCGTTAGTTTTTTTTAGAATTCTTCAATTTTTCAATTTTCTTTTCACTCATTGGATTCATACCATGGCAATCTAATTGCCATCTCTACTTAAAGTAAAATGAAGATTCGTTGAATAATTTTATTTACACTCCTTGTACAAATTAATTAGATACTTAGATTGGTACTGTATAAGTACTTAAGTAACATTCGTTTTCAAAAAATATCTCTTGTTTTCCACTGCCCCTTTCAACCAAAGGAGAAAAAAAAAATTATTTATCGAAGTTCTCATTTTGTCGCACCGAACAGAATTCGCGCATTCATTAGATTTCGGTTTGTTTTTTTAATTTTAATTTTAAATTTACACAATTCTTTTTTTTTTGCTGAAAACGATTAAAGTTATTTTCCACTGCGTTTTGAATGTGGCTTTTTCGAAAATTTCCAACAGCTATTTCTATTTGGCAGATTATCCAGTTTTTCCGTCAGTAATTATCAACGAGTGTTATTTGAATTTAACAATAAAAAATAAAAATAAATTGTGAGGAAAAAAAGAAAGTACCTAATTCGTGATCTACTCTCGATATCACATCAATAATCCAATTAATTTAAAATTTATACTTGGTATTTACATGTAGGCCAAAATGTTATTTGCTTTTTTCGAACGTTTAGTCGAGCATTATGCAGGTAGTTCATATTATGAACAACGTAGCGTCACGAATGGTTCAGAAGGTTGCATTATAAGGTTAAATATTAGATGATTTGAGAAAGGAGTACCTAACCCGGAATAAGGTTGTATGTCAGTCGACGATAAAATATGGGCGGCGTGAAATCCGGAGGAGAGTGTTTTAATCGGATGAGTTCTCAAAATCAGTTTTCTAGTTTGTGAAATAAGTGAAACACATCTGAAAAATATGCGATTAAGATCGCCTTCCGCAGAGAAGTCCCTGTGGAGGGCATGTGCCCATTACTTAGTGATGAAATATTTGCATAAAATAATAACTGTGGTATATTTATAGTTACTTAATCACGTACCTAAGTTGATAATAGATTATTTGAATCCCTTCTCTGTACGAGAAGTGACATTATAGACTACCTATTTAAAGAGTACAAACGTTGGTACGCAAATTATGGGTAAATAATATGGGAAGATTCGTATGTCATACTTAGAACCAGTGCCATTGTACATCCTATTATTCTCGCCGCCCTTACAAAGGCGTAGAAAATAGGGGTCCTGAGGGTTCAGACAGCCTTCTTTGACCAAGAAAAAAAGTAGTGTCTTTGGCAACGGTGGTCATGTTATGATGTTTCTGTAGGTGACAGGAGTTTCAAAGAAAAATGCGGAAAATATGTTTTTTTGGCAGTGGCGGATCCAGAAAATCATTTTGGGGAGAGAAATGAAAAATTTTTTGGAAAGTTGAGTTTTTTTTGCTCTTCAACTAATTTTTTTACAATTTTTATCTCAATTCTGTGGTTGTGTTTCATTTTTTTCACTTAATTTTTATTTTTTTCTTCATTTGTTTTTGGCTTTTGGGAGAAATGAGTAAATTTCCTCTTGGACACACCGCTGGTTTTTGGAAACACCACTCCTCTATGACGGATCGATCTACTTACCCATAGCTTAATTTTCCAGTCAGCAACAATTGTTTTTAAAAATTATCAAACGTTTTCATTTCTGAAGATGTATAGCCCCATTAAACTTACTTGGTAAATAAGTTGAATGGTGACTGTATTGATTTATTTATTTGTTTCACAAAAGCCCTCTTCACAGCCACATAGGGAGCAATTACGAGAGGGATGTTTTAAAAATAATAGGATTTATGGTTAAGAGTAGGTAGACTATTAAGAATTTCAAGTTTTTACTCAGATTTTGTTCAAAATGGAAAGCAATTTAAAATAAAATATGAAGTCATTTTTTTGAGATCAATATAGATTTAACATTAACAATTCATCAAATGATTTTTTATATTGAAAAAACCTTCAAAAATTCACAAATGTGGGAACCGCCATACCATGTCTTATATGAAATATATTTGCCAGTTTTAGCCAGTGGTGGAATTGCCTTGTAATTAAGTTCACCGCTTTTTAGTTGGTGAATATGTACCAGGTTCAATTCCCTACATCTGGTGACCTTCGACATGTACTGGATACACACGCACCCTAGTGGTGCATGGTGGAATTTGCAACTCTCCTTCCTAACTTGAGTTGCCAGTAGATGGCGCTCTATATAGTGGAAATAGAACTCATATAGGTAGAGTAAGTCTTTGCAGGTGTATGAGGTGTTTGTAGCTCCACTCATCCTCCCATAGGGCGCCATCTACTGGCAACTCAAGTTAGGAAGGAGAGTTGCAACCTGTGGCAGAGTGCGTGGGAAATGCCATACTTTATCCTATATGAAATACACTTGCCAATTATAGCCGCAGTTGTAATGGCTGTGCGCTTAATTTCACCTCTTTTATTTGGTAAATACGTAGGTAGTACCAGATTTGATTCCCTGAACTGACAACAAAATATAGATCAAACTAATTAAGTGTATTGATAAATTTTGTGCATTAAAAGCAGAAAAATTAGCCAAAAGAAAATATTGAAATTAATGTACTTAACTTCAATACAAAAATATTCTCGACTTCACTCGAATTATAGTAGGTGGCTTGGTGGAAGTTGTATCATGTTCTAGGTTGTATCAAGGCGATTTTTGCGCCATCTAGTGAACAAATCTGAGTGAAATTTTATCAGCAGATGTGTCATGTGATGCCCAACTATAGATTCTATCATTTATTTAATAACATTGCTTAGATTTTTTTGTTAAAAATTTCAATAATAGGTTTTCAAGATCTCATTGATTTGATTTGAGAATTTTTTTATTTTTACCTGAATGTCGCTGTTTTCATTGGAGGAGAGCAAATGGAGTATCATTTTAAAGTTCTTATTCAACATAACTGATAAGTGTATCACACTTTATGAATTAAATCTTATTACAGAAAGTTTTGATCAAGAGAAGTGAACAATGTGTGTTGTTGCTGGTTGTATCACATCACATATTATAATTAATTAGGCAATAGCCTCAGTTATGAATGAAAGATACGGAGATTATCGCCAACTATGAGCAGAAAAAATGTTAATTTGATGTTGAAAATTTTGTCAATGTATTTTGACTCTAAATAATTTTTTTGATTTCGAGTTCCTTAACTTTTATTAATATTAAAATAGAATAATCAAAATTTGATATCTTCTTTGTGATGGTTTGAAATTTCATTTATTTATAAGTATGGCACAACCTAAAACAACGTATGAAACAACCTATAACAACATAGTTGAAGGTTGTATCAAAAAATTGCTCTTTGTCCTCTATTTCTAACATTAAGAGAGAGGGTTGAAACAGAAAAAATTTCATTTAATTTTGTGAGTAAAGGTTGAAAATTTCAAATGAACCTTCACCCGTTGCAGTCGATTGATAAATGGATAAGAAATTACAGAAAGAAACCAATTTTTGATACAACCTGCAATAAGTGACCCATAACATTAAAAAATTTTTATGTAGGTATTTGAAGAAAATCTATATATTAAAATTGATCTTGTATTAATACCCAGCGGTGCGTAGATAGTTTTGTTTTTTGTCTCATGACACCAAGAAAATTTGATACTGTTAGCAAAAATTCAGATATATGTATGCAGGTATAAACGGGGTTATTCATGTTATACTACACCATAAAAAATTAACATTGTGGTGCTTGATAAAATAAATAAGTAATAGTAAGTGTGGGGACTCATCGGTATGAGGTGTAGGGGCTCGGACCCCTCGACGACAGTCGCCGCCCCATAGGGCAGGCAACTTATCGTCCTTGCGACGTTAAACGAACACACGAAATTACGTTCGATCGTAATTACCTGCGAATACTTGCAGATAATGTACGAGTACGAATCGTGACGTCATCCATCAATCAATGTCACGATTCGTACACGAACTGGCCAGCCGCCACCTACGATAGTAGGGGATGATGCGACCTGGCCGTACTTAAACAACGTACGTATTTTACTACGTACGTGTGTTTGTGTGCACCCGCCAAAACCTGTATAAAAACTCACAGAACCGGCTCTAAAATCGCCAGTGTTCGGTTTGGTTTTGGCTTGCCCATACATTTGTATGAAGTGGCTGAACACGCTTAAATTCTGTAGAATTTCCTTCTGGTGAGAATATCTCTCACGACAAGGTATTCCACAGTAAGGTTTGTCATTACCTAACCGAAAAATATGTTTTTTAATGCAATTGACTAATAAAAATCAGCACATTTCAATACACCGTGAAAAAATATTGTTGGGCCCATGCCCATTTTTGAATTGACTTTTTCGAACAGCTGGATCACTACTTTCTCAGTTTTTTGTTTTTTCTAAAGTAAATATATTCGGTTAATCATATTTTACTTCTGAAAAAAAAATCTTCGAGCCATTTTTTGAGGAATTGGAGTGGTGTACAAATTTTTTTGATTAAAAAACATAAAATTATTGATTATTATATTTGGTTTAAACAAACAGTTGTCTTTTTTCTTGTTTTTTTTTTTTTTTTTTTGCGTGGTAGGGGTGTTGCAAAAAATGGTATATGACATGCAGGCAGAGTAGGTGATCAATACTCGTGTGATTTACTGCACTCGCCTTCGGGTCGTACTGCAAAATTCAAACTTGTGTCAAAATCACCCACTTTTAGCACGTGTATCACAAACAAGTATTTGGAATAAAACTCTTACAAAAATATGTGAAAATCAGGGCCGGATTTAGGGGGGTGCAAAGGGTACAACTGTACCAGGCAAAATATTTTTATCTTTTTTTTTTTTTTTTTATAACATTAACTATGATTGTATGACAGGGAAAAAATATTTAATGAAACTTATAAATTTTTAATGTAGTAAAAACTCCTGATAAAAATCCATAAAAATTTTTTTGTTGATTCGATAGGTTGTTAAAATTATAAAAATGAGGGGGCGCAAAAATTTTATTGTACCAGGGCACTTGAGCTGTAAATCCGGCCTTGGTGAAAATTAATAAGATAGAAAGAAAAAAAAGAAGAAAAATATTCCTGTGCTCATCCTTAAAAGTCGAGTTGCGTGAGAAAATAACACTAAAGTGGTGAAGCCACCTTGTGAACTAATATTACTTTCATGATAGGTATATTTTTTGTTTTTTAAATTGCTGGTATTATTCGCTATCATTTTTAGTCATTTTTAAAAAAATATTTTTGTGTTTGTGGTAGTGGTGATTGATTTTTATTTCAACAGGTTTCGTATTTATTAACTCTTTTTTTTTTTTTTTCGCTGTTAATAAAAAATGAAAAAATGAATTTTTAAACCAGTTTCATTTCTGTAAGTCCACTTTGGTTCGTGATGAGACGTTTTCTGGCTTCGTATAGCAGTGAACTTCTTTTCAAAATCTACTCGTCCTATTTAAAACATTTCGTGAAGGGAAAAATTAAGGATTCGTAAAAAAGTTTCCAATATGTCGTTGCTATTTATTTTTTGCATAGGTAATTAAATGTATGCTCGTGTGATTTCTAAAGCATATCATATTTAATTTTCATTACTTAAAATATTTTGTTTAAATTTTCATAGGTATAAAATGTACGACGAAAACACGACGTTTCGAAGTGGGTATTCACTTCTCTTCATGTTCTTCATGCTACAGTGAACTTCTAACGAAATCAACTTTTAAACGATATTAAAAAGTTAATGACGTTAAAATGTTGTTTGTGGCATTGAGTGTATTAAAACTTAAAAAGTTAATAACGTACGATACCTACCCTAGAAGCCATGAAAGTGTTCATTTAGTTAGGCTATGTGAACGATTTTGTTACGAGAACAACTTTTTTACTGAAAGAGTATGTTTGATCCTAAAAACTGTGAATATGTTGGCAACTGTAGAGTATATCTAAAGTCGAAGTAACGAATATTTTTGTAGATCTTCGCTAATCGGAAATTTATAATTTTCCATAAAATTATAAAATAGAATAATATTACGGTGAATTTTTTTAAGGTCCTGAAATGAAAAACGTACCTACCCCCCACCTTGGGGGCTAATTCCGCGCTAAAAGTAATAAGTAGGTTTTCTAAAACAACCTACTTAAAAAGTAAATTGCTCTCAATGAAAAAATTTCAACGTTAGGAAAAAAAGGAACAAGATATACTCTCATTCTGACATAGCTGAATGAATATATAGATTATAAAAAAAAAAAGACGGCCACTTTACATGTTATTTTCTATACATATGTCGCAGTCAATTTCCAAAATCAGGCTTTATGGCATTCTCTATAGTAAGGTCAAATGCTGCAATGAATCCGCATTATAGCTTTTGCATGAAAGAAATTAGGTATTATATAATAATGGCATCACTCTCCGCATTTTCTATAATTTCATTTTAGAATTGGGTCAAATTTTATCAATATTATTCGTTAGTCAAAATTAGTAAGCCATCTAATTCTAATAGTCCAATGAATTTAAACGTATTATTAATAAATATAATATGGAAAAATTTCAGTAATTTCAAGCATTTTAAAGTAGTTTTTAAGTAGGTTTTTTTCAGAAAATTTATTTATTACGCTTGGTACGGTATTAGCCCCCGGGGTTGAGCGTGGGTACATTTTTCTTTTTATGACCTCTGGAAGATTTTGGGCACCAATAACTTAAATTCATGTAGATAATGTATTCTATTTTCTTGTTCCCACAGTACAGGGCGCAATTTTTGTCCAATAATCACAAAATTTTGTACGTACATTTTTTCTAAGCCAAAAATCAGATTTATTGATTTTGGTGCGGATTGGCCGGACGGTACTTCCGGTACCGCGTTTTTTGTTTCTATATTGGTCATAAAATGCGGAATTGTGGAACAATATGTACGAAATTTGAAACAAATATTATTATAATATTTATTGTAGCATGCCACAAAAATGCTCAGTTTTGAACTAATCGCCACGAATTTCAGAATAAATATTTATAATATTTTATTGTGTTAATGCTACTAATTTTGGTGAGCATCGACCAGACGGTACTTCCTGTAAAGCTTTTTTTTCTATTTTTTTTTTTCTTATTTGTATGAACATTTTTTTTTCAAAAATTATTTACGTATTCTTTTTTTATTTTTTTATTTCATAACTTTAATGTATTACTTTAATTTTATTTGAAATTATACGATTATTTACCATACCTTATCATCTTTTTTTCATTTCAAGAAATAATGCTTTTAAATTTCACATTGTCGAATATTTCGTGAGCTGCTAGTAAATTTCATACAGTCATAACATACCATTAACGCATATAAACTTACAGACAATTAATGTGACTATCAAAATTCATAATTTTATTTTCTTGTGCGGCTTGCTGCGCTAGTTTTCTTATTTTTTGAAATTACAATAAATTCTCGTGTACGGTGTCAACTGTGCCAAATAAACGGTCTGATTTACTTCAGTGTTAGTGTGTTTTATCCGGACTTCCCTGATTTGTCCCAAATAAGCGGTTGCCCCCCTAATCCGTAGTCCCTAATAGGCAGTTTCTACTATACATATATATTTGCATACAAAAGTCGATTTCTTGTTACCATGGTACAGGTCGATACTTTAGTTCGATAGTCATGAAATTTGAAACGAACATTATTACTAAGCTATGGACCTGATCTATTGATTTTGTTGCAGATTGGTCATATAGAACTTCCAGTAACACAATTTTTTTTTATTTTATATAAAATATCTAATTATGGACCAATAGAAAATGTAATTTAGAAAAAATATTTATTATAACCTATTCTAACATTTTATTGATTTTGGTGCAGATTAACTGAATGGTTCTTACTGTGTAACTATTTTGGATATTATTTTAACTATAAATTGCTTGATTTTAAACCAATAAATTAAGAAATTTGCAAAAAATATCAACCATAATTTATTGTAACATTTTAGCAATTCTGTTGCTGATGGGTCCAAAAAATTTATTAATGTGTAAACATCTTATAGCGCTCGCTGTCTAGTACTCTAATAGGGGCTAGAGATGGGAAATTTGACTCATCCATGAGAGTCAACTCTTCCAGAATTCTTCACAAGTGAGAGTTCAATGAGTCGACGCTCTCAACTCATTTGACTTATGACGTCATGATACAAATTATACTCCAACGAGTCTTTGCCTCTCAGTTTTTATTTTTTTGGGGGATAGTATTATATAATTTGAAAATAAAACACCTTTCAAAAATTTCTTCTTTTATATAGCTGCACCTATTACTGCCCATACCTTGTATAGTGCATAAAAAGTACCTATCTATTGTCACGTATGTTTTTTTTCCCCATCCATTGATTAAATGCATCGTCTTCCACTTTTATTGCTTTCTTTAATTCTTTTATTACCGAACCCAACTTTATACCCAAGACCTGTTGGCACCTTTCTTCGACTTTCATATATCCATTCATATTTCATAAGAACTAAAAAGACCGAGAACTGAGAATTTGAAAAGAAGTAAGATGAAAGAATTGAACGAAATGTATGAAGGACAGAAATGAAGAACTAAAAGAACAAATAAGGAAAAACAAAATGAATAAAGTGTTGGTTCTTGACTCAGGACTCAAAATTTGCAACTCCCAAACAATATGCGAGTTAGTTCGGTTGACTCACTAGTGGAATCGACTCTTGTGAGTCAACTCAGTGCTGAATGAAACATCACTAGTAGGGGCTAAAACAAGAATTGATCTTAACTCATACATCTTACAATATTGTAACTGTTGTCGTGTAGGTGTGTAGTTATGTGCGTATGCAACACGAACGCTCACAATCACACTATTATGTTTACGCATCAATCCTTTATGAGTCCCCCATTGGAACTCCTTTTTATATATATATATATATAAATTTTGAAAAGGATAATTGTTTTTAATTGCGTAATTTTACATCAACAGTTACAAAATTTATTACAATCATCGCTATTTTATTATGTGTATTTACTTTTTGGTGACTAATTTTATAATTTTTGAAAACCTACTTTTTCTAACGGAACTGCTGCTGCTAAGGTAGCTAGGTATCCACGAAATAAGATTTAATTAAAAATAGTAGGTATAAAATATCAACATTAACGCCAACGAATTTACAAGGAAAAACCACGAAAACTTTGTGCATGAATAAATAATAATACCTATCAGGTTTTAGTTTGTTTTTATTTTTCTTTGAAAACCTGCTGAAAATTGACATTCACCGTTTATAACTCGTTAGGTACCTACTTTTTGTTCATAAGTCAAATTAAATATAATTTTTGAAATTCAAGTCAGCGCACTACTTATTACCTTCACGTGAGAAATTGTTTTTGTAAACTTTATGAACAACAAGGAATTCAAATTGTTGAATATTTCGCTGAGAAGCTAGGTCTGTGTCCTTACGTAGTATTTTAATTGGGTTAATCGGGCGATTCGATGGATAAGCATGATTTACTATGACGCATATAAAGTAATCTTCAAAAAGAAAGAAAAAATAAAGAAGCGAAAAACAGTATAACGATTTATTGAAAAGATTTACGAGTTTGTTATTCGACGAAAGTTGCACGAGCCTCCTAAAATAAGAGCCTTCAATACAAAAATATAAATAAAAAGGATACAAAAAAAAAAAAAATGTAGAAAACTAAAATAATGCTGCTAAAGATTGAGAAATTTTCATAAAATTATTGTACTAACGTTCGTTATAATTGACTTTTTATGATTAGGCCATTAAGTGAATTAAGTATCACGAAATATAGATCACATTGTGGTATTATTTTTGTTTTTTTGCCAATTACAATGGAAGATACTAGATTAAAATAATACAAGGATGAGACCTACGGTTTTTGGTCCAGATCAGCTAGATGCTGCGTTCGGTATATCCTATTATGTTGCATTTTTTGAACTTTAATGGTGCTAAAATACGTAATTTTTAAGCAATAGGCACGAATTATATTCTAGTCTTCTGAGAAATTATGTTTTAATCGGCTCAACGGTTCAGTCGTAAAAACGATTTGAAAAAATCTCAAATCATTGCTAAGAGAAATAAAATTTCAGATGAACTAACGAAGATGGTCGGAAAGCAGGCTTACTAGGTTATTATTTATTTGCCAAACAATCATTTATTAACTTGCGTGCGTTTCGTATCGTTTCACAATACAATTAATTCTAAATTTCGTTGACACTTCATTTTAAAAGTACTTACGTAATTTTCAGCCAGAATTCTGTGAAATGATTTTTTTTGTATTTATTATATTTATTTATTTATTTATTTATTATTTTAAATTCATAAAATGTATATTTTCTAGAGTGGCATCCTGCGCTAGACGTTTTCTAAAATTATTTTCTCCCCTTCTCTTTCCTTCCTACATGAATAATACTTCAGAGCTAAGTATGTTACTGAAAAATATTTTAAGAATCAGTTTCTGGCTCATTAATGTTCACTCTGTAAGTGCAGAGGAATAGCCAAGGGGCAAAGTGGGCGATTGCCCCATAACCTCGTTTTTTCTTTCTCTATTTTGCTCTTCACTTTTTAAATTTAGAAAAACTCTTAGAAATGTTCGCAAATTGTTTTAACCCCCACTTGAAGAATCTTGGCTACGCCCCTGTGTCGGTGCCTTTACTTTTTTCACCGTTATTTCCACTCCTCCAACCATTTTTTTTTTTTTTTTTAATAAGATTCTGCCTTCTTTTCTTCTTTCTACCTAAAAAACTACTTTACATCTGTCACAGAAAAACAACGTTATTTAGCCAAGAATCAGTTTCGCAAACATAGATCTTCAGTCTGTGCACACCTATAATTTTTCCGCCCTTATTTCTATTGTTCTAGTAATTTTTCTTCATTTTTAATTAAATTTTGCACACTTACTCTCGAAAGACTTTTAAAAGAAACCTGTGCCAATAAAATTAGTCCAGTAGTTCCAGAGAAAAATGGAGTAATAAAAAAACTGCTTGTCTATTAAATGGATTTCAAATGCGTTCTTTTCTTTTTATATTATTTTTATAAAAAAAGATCTTTCTAACAGAACGAATAAAACCAACAGTTTCAAGGTTTTATTTGGTTAACCATATTTTGGTGGCAGAAGTATAGGTAGGAAGGTGTATGGAGAAGACTAAGATCCCCAAAAATCTGGGAAGATTCCCCCTAGAAAAATTTAAAATAGGTACCGTTGAGAACAAAAAAAAAAAGAAATTTAATTGTTTTAATTTCAAAGTGACAAGACCTTAAGTTCCCTTTTTCTCATAAGTTTTACTTCAGTTTCACCCGTGTGTTATGTACCACCCTGTAGGTACACAATTCCTTCTTGAATACCCGTTTTTTCATGACAGTTATTATATATTTTTGACCAGTTCCCAAAAAACACTTTAAACCTTTTCGTTTCCCTCAAAAGGAAACTGCATGAAAAACGGATAGTGATAAAAAAGTTAATTTCGTTATGGAACTCGAGAAAATTTTTTCCTCTTTTCAATAGTACAAATCCCAGCTTTGTAGCTTAAACAGAAGTTGAGAAATTGCGAAGTGAGAGAGGAGCAGTTTAAAAAAAAATTAAAATGTTACGAATGTTGCAAAAAATTCGGATAAATATAAAAAAAGTGGGATTGAATTTTATATAATATAGATTTTGTTTTCTGGCTATTACATGTCCGAAATTGTTCCTTTTTATCAATCATGATCTTGTTTCATCCTCAATAATCACTTTTTTTTTTCTCTTTCTTACTCTCACTTTGTTTTTCCCTTTTTATTCAAACACATTTTGTTATCGCAGATATTCTTTTTATTTATTTAGTGTTTTTTCTCTCTAATCTCGAATGATATATTTTTGAGAACTGATTTTTACGTTTTTATTTATACTATGTAACCTCATCAGTTTTCCTTTATTTAATTTTATCGTAATATAAATCTAACAATCATCAATAATTTCCCCTCATTTTTGTGTGCATTTGTATGTATTTGCATGTATTTTAATTCTTTTATCTTCTGCTTATTTCGCAGCTTGTTCCCATCATTTGCTATTTGCCATGATAAGGGAAATTACAGACCTTTACACAAGTGAATTTTATATCTAAATTTTCTTCTCTTACTTAATTGCTTTTCTGCATTGATGATACCCGATACTAGATTGAGTTGTGGGTTAACGGGTCTCTCCACAGTCTCTATTTCAGATTCTATTGTTCGTAATTCAAGTCCTGAAAATAGGCAACCAACATACAGTTTCAGCCATGGCTGGCAAGTTTTGTGTAGCGTGTGTAGCGATCGCTACACATGAGAAATTCCCAAGTAGTTTTTCCTACACATGGGAAATAATTACGTTTACACACAATTACTCTTTATTTTGTGCAAAATTCGTACCAAAAAAAATTATTATTTTTTCGCTACACATGGGAAATTGAAAAGTTGCCGGCCCTGGTTTCAGCATTTCTCTACGGAGATAATTTAGAAAAACGACAATTAAATTAATCTGAAGGATTAGTAGGATTACTTAATTCTGAAATCAAAACGAATCTTGTAGTCATTTTATTTACTTCATGAACGATTAGTAATGACGACAGATGTGTTGCACAGGAACAGTCCTTGGACGACGGCAATTATTAAAAAACCTGCGAGTGAAGTTATGTTCTGAATCGAGTAACAATCTCTATATCTGATAGGGCCAAAGCAACAAAATAAAATATGGAGGCAAGTTTTTCAATTGATGGTGTAAAGACTTTGTTATTACTAGGGCTTGTAACCAAAACATTTTTGGGGTTATTGGTTACTGGGAACCAATAAAAATCTATATTGGTTTCTAGTTACTGGTTATTGATAAAAAAAGTAATTGTTTGGTTATTGGTTACTGGTTAAGACAAAATTTGGGGTAAAATTGACAAAAAAATTTTCTTCAGGTCAGATTATCTATAATTAATAATTTTCTCGAAAATGATTAGTAATTTTTGAAAAAAATAATCAATAATATTGATATTTCATGAAAACCAATAAAAAACGATTCTTTCTTGTTATTGTTCTGGTTAATGGTTGCAGCATTTTATGAGAATTGGTTATTGGTTATTAGTTAAGGGAAATTTTTTTGTTTTGGTTATCAGTTCCCAAACCAATGTTGTCAATTTGTTTCAGTTTTTAGTGATTATTGTTCTTGTTATGGTTGTGGTTAAAAGCCCTAATTATTACTAGTCAGTGAGAGCTAGCCTTTTCGGATACAATGATAATGATTCTTACTCATTTGTATGTTCACAATAATTTATTTATTTTTGTTATTTCAAATCACCATCTAAAACCAAAAACTATAAATTCCTTCAATTTTTTTACAATGAAACCAGATAACAAACTTTCATATTTTTTGACTAGAGTAAACTTTCCATAGAACTTTTGAATTTTAGATTTCATTCATCTCTCTCATTATGAAGACACTTTTGAATATCAGAGACTTGTAATGACTCTAATTTCCAATAGGTATTCCACTTATTATTATTTTTGTTTAAATTTAATCATTTTCTATAATTTATATTTTCATTTTAGCCATTTATGACATATTAGACAGAAATAGACATGTCACTACGCTTGTTATTAGGCTTAGTGCTCTTATGCGCTTTTACTTTTAGGCTACTTCTTCCTGCTTTTTATACGCTTTTATTCTACTCACTCAATTTGTAGAAGTACACCCGATGACCAACTTGAGCGCTGCTTTCACGTGTTGCGACACACGCACACATATACTTATATCCGTTTTTATCAGTTGTTTTTTCACAATTTTTGTTTGCATCTGTCTCGGGGGGGGGGGGAAGTGAGAAATTTTATTTTCTCTTTCGCCGTTATTTTCTTATTCAAATTATAAAAACGTATTTTTTTAAAAGTCGTTTTTAACCTAACTTATTATTGTTAATTTTTATACGCAAATATGCTTATTGATGTACTGAATAAAATAATATTAAATTGGAAATCAAACAATGTTTCAAATGAACGCTGACACTACATCACACACAATTATTTTATTGTTGGGTATCATGTATAGTGAAAGTTCTGATAAATACTATCAAGAAATGAAAAGTTCTTGGAACTCTGTTCTTTTCAGAGTTTAAGTTTTAGGTTTTCTAATTTAAAAGAATGGTTTCGGCCTCCATTTGTCTAAATAAGAAGGTTTTAACGTCATTGGTTGTTTAGTAGCCTTTAACCTCTGTGTAGAACATTAATCTCAGGGTATACTAGGTATGTATTTTACGAAAAATTCAAATGAGTACCTAGGTAAGTATTTTTAGTTGTTTTTTTTTTTTTTTCAACCGAAAAGAATGTTAGTGTGAAAAATAGCAACTTTTTTATTCGCATTTCTGCTGAGCAACCGTCAAATTCTCACGTCAGCCAATTTCATTAGCTAGCTTTTGATCTGAATTTCCTTTTCCACCAAAAACTCGTTGAAATTCTTTCCGTTTATACACGACGTTTAATTTTTTCCTTGAATTTCATTAAAATTTGGAAGTAATAAGAAATACCAAACTGACAGATGATGTGACAAAAGTAGTTTGGTATGCGAAAATATGCAAAAATATGGGGTGTTTGTTTTTCTAACTCGTTTAGGCGTTACACTTGAAAAAAAAAAAAAAAAAGTTAAAGTGTTGCCTTTGAAATTTTTCATCACCGTCGTTGAGAAACTGTTTTTTTTTGTTTTTTTTTTTTTTCAAGCCTAGGCCTTGGGTAAGTAGATTAAAACAGTAGATACGAGATGATCCGCAAGACAGAAACTGATGTTCATCAATCGAAATTTGAAGCTCTGTGAAGTTTTTCATTCTGTTTTCCACTTTTCGTGGCAATAGAAATTCTTTTCAAATTGCTTTTCCAATATGTTTTCCCGTTGAAGATTATGAAGTCTAAAATTACTTCCGTCATTTTTTTTTCTTATTTCTTTCTATCGCCATTTGTGAAGAATAACATTTCATTCGGATTAGTTGATATTGGTACAGTCTTTCGACGATATCAGTTATATTTTGAAATGTTAGTACATACATGAAGGCCTATTTTTGTTTCGACATGAGTAAGTTTCTTCATTTACTTTGAACATATTTGAAGTAAAACGAACTTAACCAAACGCAGAATCTGTCCGAAAATGATAGGTACCGAATACTCTTGTTCACAACTGGAGCTTACTGTAAACTAATATCAAATGAAAAAAGCTTGTTTTGAGGTAGGTACAGGGTTTCCAAAATGAAGCTGTAGGTAAATAAGTGCAACACGATAAATTGGTTATTTAAGTTCACAATTTTTATCATTCAAAATTCGTTACTTTGTGGCATCAAGAAACATTTTACGAACAATTTTAGATGAAATAATAAAGGGATGGTATAAAGATTTTTGTACCTACGTTCCAAAAAATTGATAGGCCTAATTTCTGAAGCATATAATTAATATTTAATTTTTAAAAAAAGAAGAAGTTACACAACTGTTAAAATTAAATATTTTTACCATCTGTATGCAAGTGTTTAACTAATACATTCAGTTCTTCCCCTCCGAATACATAATATGTAGCTGCTTGTATGCTATTTAGGCTGTATACAGATAGTACATCATTAAATAATTTTGTTTTCGCTAGAAGAATGTTTCATCTATGAAGGGAATAGGTTAATTAATGCCGTCAATGGTAGGGAGAGATAAAAGGCAGCTCAAATGAGGTATTGTCGGGTTTTCGCACGGGCAGAGAGGATATGGTGGGAGGAAAGAAGTGAGTTTTTCTAGAACGAAAAGTACGGTAATAATTTGGTTTGGTTTATTTGGAAGCCATCGTATGGGAACGTTTTAATGAGTGTGCCATCTGCAATGGAGAAGGCAGCATGAGTTTGAGAGTTGGCTCTAAAGTCATTCGAATAAATAATTAGTTTAGGTTAAAAATGAATTTTTAAAAGATAAGCTTTTATTTTATTTTATTTTTTTGGCATTAGCTTCATGAGAAATAAATATTATTTCGTTGCGGAAGGTTGGCTGCAGTATTGATATATTTTTAAATAGTAGTAGCCAGTAGAATAAAAGCTTATAATAATAGAATTCGATCGATGGTTGATAATAATTGTTCAGTATGGGTTTTTCTATTTGTAAAGGTGGAGTGATTATTCGATATCTTAACGTTTTTCGGCAGGTTATGGATATGTGAAGTCCACTTACAGCACCTAACTTATTTATGATCGTATATCATACCAGAAAATTTGACGGTTTTGAAGTAAGTATATTAATTCTATACACGATTTTTTGTCAATTTAGACGAAGGTAGATTGCTTAAGGTGCGGTGAAAAAATTTAGCAGTATTTCAAGTGTAGGTATCTTGGGAAAGAAAAAATGGCTGAATTTTGGGGTTAACATGCACATATGCGTGGCCAAGGGGGCCAGGGGAGCCCCAAGCCCCCTGAATTTTTAAAAAAATTTAAAATAGTTTTCAAAGAAAATTCAAAATCACCTCTGTCCACTATTCTTTGGAAGGATCTTCTGGGGAATATTTATATGAGCTCCTTCCTGACTAAAATCTTCCTACGCCCAAGAACATGCTTTATCGTTCCTCCTCTGCAAAATGACAATAGTTTTTCCTTAATTTTTAACGTGAAAATATTAAAAGATTACACTTTTCATGTTAAAATGGAGAAAATTGTTGACTGTAGACTGAATTATAGAGTTGACGAAATTAGAATATTATTGATAAAAAAAAGTGTTTGAATTTTCACTATGATTGGACTTCAGGCTCCAACTTCATTAAAGTCAGTTTAATATTATTTAAAAGAAATACTTACTTACGACAATATGATATTTTCATGCTGAAAAAAACGTAAAAATCATTCCTACTTCTTGCCATTTACTGCCATCAGCTATGTGCCATTAAATCAATCAAACATTGTACCTACTCCTTCCGCCCCTCCTAACTAAATGTATTCGTTTCACTTTTTAGTAGCTGTCTATCTACCTACTTCTTCCATAGAAATATTACGAAAACCTATTTTTTTTAAATTTTCATTAGGTAAGTACATTTGCTACATTTTCATATTTTTCATTAGAACTCGACTTTTTTCAATAAGCTATTCCCATACTGGATGGTTTATCCACATAAATTTTGTAGAAGTTTTGAAAACCTGCTTTTTAAGATCGTTTGAGTCAGTGAATTGAGGGTTAGGAAAATGATAACTTTTCGTCTCATAACAAATCACGAGTTTTGTCATAAAAATTAGAAATCCGTAAATCTTTATACACGTCATATACATATATAGGTAATTATTTGTACAAAAAATCCGTCACACTACCACCCCTCTTTTTCTGGGGAAAAAATAAATATGACGTTTTACCGTTTGAGGGTTTATTATATTAGGGAGCGAACTATGTATTATTATAAATTTTAATAATCACCACCTATCAAGTTGACTCTCTCCCCTTAATCTCCAAGTTATTCCAACTTATTTTAAACCATACCTCACAGTTGTTTTTATAATTTTTTCACTTAACGGTCAATCCCACAGACAATTTTATTCTCAGAGAAAAGTTTTCTCATGGAAGTCTCAACAAATTAAATTATATAGACATTTGTCATTGGCGCAATAGGTTTGGAATTGAAAGCAGTCAAACATTTTATTGTACGATGTTAGATTTTTACGGGAGCTGTAAAAGGGGTTATACATGATGTCCCGTAAAAAAACAAATGGACTCTGCACTGGACATAGATGACTATGAGGCAACACAATTTTGTGATACCTGCACGACCTGATATTGTTACCATACTGTAAGTAACCTTTTTTAACTGTAATAAAAATGTGAACTGTGATAATGGGTTGGCCAACTTATTTATTCCGTTTACTCGAAATTGCCCGACATACTTTATAGGCCTTGGGAGCTTTCACTGTTAGGCTGGTGGCCTAACTGTTTGAGCTGATGTCTGGTCTCGACTCTAGATTAATCGAGACTCATTGATATACTTCAAATCGTGATATCAAACCCCTACACTTGGGATGTACATTCATTTTTGGACGTCACAATATATATATATATATATGTATAAGTATATACTGCATAAGAATTTACGCTAATAGTGCCAAAAATTTTCTGGCGTTGTGAAACAAAAAACGTATGAAACCCCACCCTTAATTCTTAATACCAAATAAATTTTAATGTACAGATTTTCTTTGAAATCTATTAAAAAAAAAAAGAAAAAAAGAAAAAGCCGTTATTTCATTGCAAACTCTACAAAGTATTTCGCAACTGGTTTTGCAGACGTAACTCTTTTACATACGGTATTGCTCAACTTTTTGATATAAATTTTTGAACACTGTTCAAAATTTTCGATTACATCTTCTCGCAGATTATTTTCTTTTCCTCCTTCTCTCTTTCTCTGTCGCCATCGCTCTTTCTCTCTCTGTATTGTATTATTCATCAGCTTTTCAAACCACTCAAATAACATGAAATTGAAATTTCCACTTTCATATAATACCGCAGTACACAAAACGACTGAAATAGAAAATTACCACGAAAATCCCTCAGTCGTGAAATAAATGCTGGAATATATAATTTCATCTTTAGTTTTAAATACTAACGCTTATATAAGAATTACAATTTAAGATTCTTTCTTCCTTTTTTTTGGCGCATATTTTCTACCCTACTTATAATTATAGCGTAGGTACCGCTTTCACTTCTTCATCGAAATTCATTTGGCGCCAAAGGCGATAATTAATACTTAAGCTGGTTAAGACCGAGAGCTTTTGCAAAGAAGCGAACTTTTTGATTCGGCATGCTTAGCGTTCTAGTTTCGGATTTTTCAAGGAGCCTCATGCTGAGGGAAACAGACAGACTCGGCGAAGTTTATTCTAAAGAAAAACTACGCAGCAGTCTATATGTCGACATTAAATTCACGATGCTAACAAACGTTGAACTGTAAATACAATCTGGAAAGACGAAGTATAATCAAAGACGATGTCACCGGTGAGATTTCATTTTCGAAACGTTTACCAGCGAAAAATGTTTTTTAATAAAATTGCATTTTATTGTCGATTAATGGGCGAAGAACGAAGAAGACAACAATGGAAGGCGTATGGGGGCAGAAAACAAAATGTGATGCAAAGTAAAAGAATGAAAAACAAAAAATTGGATGAAAAGAGGAAAAGCTTATTTTAATTTTTCGTACCCCTGTACGATCGTTTCGTAGGGATCCATTTAAATAACAAATGAAAAATGTAATTTTCATTTTCATCAAAATATACTTTCCGTTTTTTTTAGGCAGGTTTTCGGTGAAAATCTACTTATTAGTTTCGAGCCAGTATTAGACCCCGTGAGTGGAGGTGGGTACGTTTTTTGTTTCATGACTCGAGGAATTATTAATGCATCAATAACAAAAATTCGTAAATACCTACATAAACATATTCCATTTTTTTTTTGTTACCGCAGCACAGGAAGCAATTTTTGTCGGATAGTCAGGAAATTTGAAAAAAAAACCTTAGTATACGAAGCTAAGAATTTGATTTATTAATTTTGGTGTCGATTGGCCGAACGGTACTCGCGATACATGTATTTTCATTTTTATTTTAGGTATAAAACTCTATTAATTTTGCAAAAAGTATTTAACAGAATTTATTATAATATGCTACTAACTTTGGTACGGATCGGCCGGACGGTACTTCCGACACAGGTATTTTTTGTTTATATTTTGGCAATAAAATTCTTAATTTCGAACTAATAGCTACGAAATTTTCAAAAATATTTACTATATTTTATTGCAATATCCTACTATAACTTTGGTAAGGATCGGCCGGACGGTACTTCCGACACAGGTATTTTTTGTTTATATTTTGGCAATAAAATTCTTAATTTCGAACTAATAGCTACGAAATTTGCAAAAATATTTACTATATTTTATTGCAATATCCTACTATAACTTTGGTACGGATCGGCCGGACGGTACTTCCGACACAGGTATTTTTTGTTTATATTTTGGCAATAAAATTCTTAATTTCGAACTAATAGCTACGAAATTTGCAAAAATATTTACTATATTTTATTGCAATATCCTACTATAACTTTGGTACGGATCAGCCAGACGGTACTTCCGATACAGGTAATTTTGTTTTTATTTTAGCAATACAATTCTTAATTTCGAACTGATAGCTACGAAATTTACAAAAAGTATTTAACAGAATTTATTATAATATGCTACTAACTTTGGTACGGATCGGCCGGACGGTACTTCTAACATAGGTTTTTTTGTTTTTATTTTGGCAATAAAATTCTTAATTTCGAACTAATAGCTACGAAATTTGCAAAAATATTTACTATATTTTATTGCAATATCCTACTATAACTTTGGTACGGATCAGCCGGACGGTACTTCCGATACAGGTAATTTTGTTTTTATTTTAGCAATAAAATTCTTAATTTCGAACTGATAGCTACGAAATTTACAAAAAGTATTTAACAGAATTTATTATAATATGCTACTAACTTTGGTACGGATCGGCCGGACGGTACTTCTGACATAGGTTTTTTTGTTTTTATTTTGGCCATAAAATTCTTAATTTCGAATAATAGCTACGAAATTTGCAAAAAGTATTTGCTATATTTTATCGTAATATGCTACTAACTTTGGTACGGATCGAGCATACGGTACTTCCGATACAGCTAATTTCTTTTTTATTTTGGCCATAAAACTCTATTAATTTTAAAATAATAGCTATAAAATTTGCAAAAAATATTTACTATTTAATTTTAATATGCTACTAATTTGGTACGGATCGGTCGGACGGTACTTCTGATGCAGATATTTTTTTATTTTTTTGGGGTGTACAATGCTAATTAATTTCAAACTGAAGCTGCGAAATTGGTAAAATATATTTACTATAATTTATTGTAACATGCTACCTACCAACTATGGTGCAGATCGGCCAGACGCCAGATGGTACCTTTCATAAAGTCAATTTTTATTTCGATTTTGAACGAGATAACAGTTTTAAACTATATGTAATTTTAAGTCAAAAGTTATAATATTTCATATAATCAGAAATTATGTTATCTTACCAACTGATAGAGTTTTCTTCTTGTTTGTTACACTATCTCGGGTAGGTGAAAGAAGTAATGAAGAAATGTGGGTTATCATTTCAATGAGTGTGTTTCGTCCAGAAGTCAATGAACAAAAAAACAAAATTCCAAAATAATTTGGATGCACGATGCTTATATTAAAGGCACCTACGTAAATAAAAAAAAAAAAGATTAAAAATTGAAAATTCCAAAATTTCATTAAGTTTGCATTTTTAATTTCATTATTCTTTGTTCCAAGAATTTTCCTTCTATTAAGTGAATCTATCCCTAAAGAACGAAATAATGATTTATATGTTTTTGTGAGTTAAACTGCAGCGGTTACTGTAAAATTCAATGGAAGTTAGAAGACGATGAAGGATACGGTATACATTTTATCATAATTATTTAGTCCAGACATCGGAAAAAAATCATCTTAATTTGTTTTCTTGAAGGGTACGAATCAATTATTTATTGTAGCCACAGCCACAACCTTCAGTCGAGTTGTTTGGAAAAAAATTGTAAATTTATTTATTTTTCTTCAATATGGTAGGTATAGCTATTGCCTATTACCATTTGGAAACTAGAAAATTTATATTCATAGGTTTCGTTACGAAGGCAATGTTTGCTTTTCTTGGTATAAGGACGCATATTCGAGGAGACCAGAAGTCTTGGAGTCCTGGATCCTCTTGGCAGCGAAAATAAAAACAACAAAAAAACAATGTATTTTTTGGTAGGAATTATATGGTTGTCATGAGGGGCGATTAGGAAGGGAAGGTCATGAAAATATGGACCTTCATTACGATCGAGCTATGTACCTATATATCCCAGCTTGTTAGCATCTAGGTATTAGAGGGTTAGAGGATGAAATATATCATAGAATATGATTTAAAATCATTGAGGCTAATCGATCATTTCGCTTGTTAAACGACGAAATAAAAACAAAGTTGAACGTCAACTTCGGTTCCTAAATCGAATTTTAAATAACTTCGCTCTTTTTGAAGAGTTCTGACTGAAAATAAAATTAATAAAACCGTAAAAATATCTATTTTTTTGTGTGTACATCGCACCCCTTAAGCATAATTTTTTTGCGTATTTCGCATAAAACTGCATCATCATGTACGGTGGAATACACCCTAAAGAAGCCACTTCAAAGAATTTTTCAACTTATATCTATGATTCACCTAACAATTGAATACCTGGCATAGGTTGTTTATTTATCATTCGAATCGTTATTTATTCTACTTCGTAGAAAAATCGTTTACTTTCCTGTATACATTATGAAAAATGAAATTATTGCTATAATTGATGAAAAACTCGAAAATGTCCAATAATATTCACTTCCACTTCAAATCCCTTTCGTAGCCACCTCATTAGAAGTATTAAAAATATAGAATAAATTAGAATTTTACATTTCAGATTACTATTTTTGAGGCAGTTTTAGTAAAACATAAGTTAATATTATGAAATGTGATATTATAAAACCTGGGGTTGAGTGAAATATAACTCAATTATTGAGAGTAATTCAATTATTTCTTCTTTCATTTTCCTCCATTGGTTTTTTATCTTCATCCTAGAAGTCATATCTGAATTTTCTGCTGAACTTTCACTTGTGCACTATCCATGGGCCCATTTTTTGCAGTCTGAACATTTTACCATACCTCTTATGAAAAATCATCCAAAAATGAACAACTGCAATATAAACAAAGGGTATTCACATTTTTCAATAAAGACATAATTGGTTCTATTCTAAGGGGATTTCTTCTTTGGTGATGATATTTTCTGTTTCACATTAAAAACTGTTGGTTTTAATTGAAAAAAAAAAAACAAAAAAAAACGAATTTTAACTCATTAAAACTATAAGTTTTGCAATAGATTACTTGATAGAAACTACTACAAGAACTCATAATGGGTAGAAAATCTACATAGAAAGTGATTCTTACTGTCAAAAAAACCAAAAACATAAACAGCATTGCTACTAAAACACTAATAAAAACCATAGGAATAAACCCTAAAATTGATCATAATTAAGAAGAATTTGTTAAATGGCTTCAAAAGAAATAATGAATTCCATTTATAGCCATAGGGTGGCTACAAACAGAAAATTGTGCATTTCAGAAGATTCTAAACTGACCATCCTGAAAAATTAATTTAAATTACACAATTTGCTATAAAAGAAGTTACTAGTACCTACTTAGATACATTATTCTTAACTTCAAAATACCACTCCGCAATATGATGAAACATTATTTCAATTAATTACAGCATTTTAACAGACCTCATAGTTTAGTTGGCAAAAATAAGAAAAATGTTTTTTTTCACAACTAAATTTTTCTGTGAAGGATCTTGTAAACGCTGTCTTGAAGTAAATATGTCATAAGGGAGCATGAATTCGAATAAACAAAGTTATCCACTTTTGAAGAAAAAAATTCTCTTGTCCCATAAACATTCTATCAATTTATTTCATAAACTTATAAAGTTAAAGTGGCTATTAATGGATAGGTAGCTACTTTCGGGTATTCTACCCTATCTATAAATGACTAAATTTTGCTATAAAAAATAAAAGACAAAGAAAACTGTAAGACTCTGTAGGGACTCTCTGGTATGAGGTTCAGGGGCTCAGTCCCCAATGACAGTCGCCGCCAAAAGGCAGCCTAATTTTTGTCCTTGCGACGTTAAACAAAACACACAAAATTACGTTCGATTGTAATTACATGCATGTACTTGCAGGAAATGTACAAGTACTAAATTGTGACTAATCTCAACAATGCGATGATGTCTCAATCCATACACAAGTCGGCCCATCATCTCTTATCATGATAAGAGATGACACAACCAAGCCATTCTCACCAACATACATATTTGCTACATACGTGTGTCTGTGTGCGTGTAAATAAGCCATTATATTTAAAGCTGGTAGTTCTGTTGGAATTTTGTAAAATAAATTGCAAAATGTGTTAAAAATTCACGTTACACGTTTGAAAATAATATTAAAATTAGTGATTTTGTTAAAAAATATTCTATAGAAAAAATATCAACAAACACAATAATAATTATAATAGTAATAATATTAGTTTTTAACGTATATCATCCTTCCATGTTAGGTAGACCAGTCCCAGTGGGCTAGCCATTTTGACAGATTATATATTATTTTCTTAAACTTATCCATCTTTGTCTGTAGGGTGCGACCATCCCCTAAAAAACAAAATTAGTAATTTTTTCGTATTTTACCTAATAATAAAATAAAATAATTTAATATAAATAAATGCACGCACTTTAAAACACCGTGTCTTCGGCTAGGCTAAACTCTTAGCCTAGATACGTAGCCTTATGTTTTTCCCCTCTCTTTCAAACTTTTTCGATTTTTCATGCCACCATCTTATTTTTAGTGGTGGTAAATTATAATACAACCTTGGTTTTTGGAAATTCCCTTACCTTTTTCTTCTAAATTGTTATGTTATTTCTGGTACTTTGTAATTATGAATTTCTTATACAATTCATCTTTTGTTTTGTCGCCGACCATTGCAGGTTGAAATATTTTTCGTTTACATTTTTATAAACTTTTGATTCTTAATACATAATATTTTTCTTTTTTAATATGGTTTAATTTATATTTGCGAGCATTTGGCCCGCTCGAGGAAATTAACTGGGTTCATTCAGGCAGATCTTTTCTAAAAGACGCCTTCTCGGAAATCAGCTCTGAGGTAATTTTTTTTCAATTCACCTTTTTTCCTGTTGCATGGCATAAAGCGGTTCAAACGATCACCTGGCTTGCTGAGCAGGTCTTGGGCTCTTAACTCGCATCTTCACCAAATTCTGTTGGTGGAGATGCTCTCGGTTCACTTAATTGAGTGTGTTTTTATTTATGGGGAAATTATGTTAAGTCTGTATTGGATTGGATTCTGCCACCCAGGGTCGCATACCACACGTCTATAACTTTTGCATTCAAGTGGAAATAAACACCACATCAACAATTCTTCAATTGGGGGAAAGGAAAGAAACAGAAATTGAGTGGTGAGAGATTTGGAGTGTGAAGAGGCTATGATAAAAAAGTAATTTCATATTTTCCGCCACCTAAAATTATTAGCGAAGGCAGCTGTATGAGGAAAACATTATGTTCAACCACCTGAAAATTGGCAATCTTAGCTGTTGCTTTCTGTTCAAGTGTTTTTTTCAATTTCTCAACATCTTTACACTATATACATAAGTAAAGTTACCCAGTCATACCTTTGGATATTACAAATGACAAGTCATTCCATTGAGGCATAAAAATTGCCTAACCGCCAATTGTTCTTTCATTTATTGAGAATCACTAATTTTTCAAGGTACCAACCTCATTTTAAACAGTGAGACCAAACCCGGAACGCTGACATGGTTTGAAATTTTTTTTGCAAAATGCGAAGAAAAACCAACTGCAGCCTTGAAATTTTAATTAATTATTAGGTACATATAGATGCAGTTGGTCAATACATTTTTGATTAGTTTCCGTTTCAAATGAGAAGGTAATTTCTTTCGAAAGTGTAAAAATGCGATTGTGAATGAATGAATGTTGCCTATGGAAATTAAATTAAATACTGCCATAGCCAATCTAATGAAAGTTGATCTCAGAAATGAAACGCAACCCGCAACTACTGTATAATTTTATTTACATTATTTATGCATTATTTCCAGTTGAAATATTGACAGATACGGCTTGCCCTCGGGAAATAATAAAATTTTAAAATTATTTTTTTGAAAAATTAAATTCCCCGAAATTAAAAATAAAACGCCGTGAGTGGCTAACAGTTAGGCTATCCACTTAACTTCGGTCTGTACCCGGTACAAATTTTCTCCCTCATTTAATTTTTTCTTCCCTCTAAAATTGTTTACCCATTGCTTCTTACACTCGTAGTCCCAACTCGGTGGCTAGTACAGAGTGTTTGTACCATAGGTGTAACTGGTACAATATTCAAAAACCTGTAATTGGTTTCCCTCTCTTTTTTTTCTCTTGCTGGAGCAGAAAACACAGGCAAACACATTGTAAACTTTTTGATGCTCCATCAACCAGCGTTTGACCGCAGTACAACTCGATACAATTCTATGTTTGTCTGTAAATTTTTATTATTATACACGATGCATTTTATTGTGGCTTCATTTTTTAAACTTTTGGGCATTTAGCCTTACTCGGATTCTTCACTCAGTGACATTTTTGGGTTAATTTCCTACCAATGAATTCCCACTTGGTGTCCTCACTCAGCTAAATTGGTTTCTTTTATAAAAATATGCAAGGTTTAAAGTGGTAAAATAGACGATGGCTGACTGAGCATGTCTAAATTAAGTAAATCTTTCATTCACTTTATTGTAGGTGAATGCCCTTGTTTGTCATAGTGGAGTGTTTTAGGATTTAGCGTTGGTGTGTTTTGGTCTGCCACCAGAGTTGCATACCACAATATGTGGGAATAATAGTCAAATTTAACAGTTAGCTAATGTTAAAATCCTATTTAACTCTTAGTACGATCTTCCCATTAAACTAACTGAGGATAAAAAAACCAGTATTAAGTAATTAATAAAATAGTTGAGAAAATGTGAATATTTGCTAAAGTTGTTTTAAGGTGAATCATCTTTTGTTGGACAAACTACAGGCAAAATGAAAAATCTTCAGGCGGCGTAGATACACTGCTTCATGTCCAGTATTTACACTTACCATTTCCTCTCCCCACACAATGCTCACAAACTCTGTGTATTGCAGATTGTAAATTAGCTTCTTTTTTAGGAACAGACTATTGATGATTTGCAGTTTCCTTCACAGTTTCGGCACGTCATGAGAAGACTTGTCTCAGCAGTTTTTGAACAACTGTTGTATTTGGATACCTAGTGAAAATATTCTTAAATTATATCAGAAAACGTTTTTCCACTTTTTCTATGTAAATGCATGTAGGGTGAGAATTGAAACTTGGAAAATTTTAGTAATTTATTATTGTTAAGGACTTGAAAAAGTGTATGTGGTACAGAAGGTGGATAAGGCTTTTATTCTCAAGATCCAAATTCCACAAATTGAAACCAATTAATTGACCTTAAAAAATCTCCCTCTTCAAGAAAAAAAAAGAAAAGAAAGAAGAATAATGAAAAGAATAATAATAATAATAATAATAATAATAATAATAATAACAATAATAATGAATTTCGTGGAGGAAGTGTAACTCCTCAATCCCTTCCTATCACGGAGAAACTGTGGTCTGAATCAATTTTCTTAAAAAGTTACTTAACTTTTAAGTAAATTTACCTATGTTTTGAAAGTACCTATTTGCATAATATCTCCTGAATTTTCTAAATAAATGATACCGTCATTTTTCCGCACTCACAAAAACAGAAAATACGATCGTATTTGGTCCAATTCAATGCCAATGCTTATTTACTAACAACAATTTCATCCCCTTAACCATTTGAGGGAGATCGTTATTGAAAATATTCGCAGACAAACAACGATACCCATAACTGGCAAGGTTAACATTAACGAATGTTATATGTGGAGTAGGTAAATACCCATAGTCTATAATTTCTTCAGTTTTGATTACCTATACAAAGATACAAACCCCGGAAAAAAATGTACCATCTCGATGTTGAATAGTGTTTAAAGGTCAAAAATACGACTAATCTGAAAAATAGTTTAAGCAAAAAAGGTAACGAATACATTTTCCTTCATCTATATTTGTATCTTCTATCTATCTTATATAATTACAAATGCTCAATTGTATACAGTATGCATCATAGATATTCTATATATAATCTATAATACATATCTTCTTTTTCTTGTTCTATATTATATGTATGAGTTGAAGTTTCTTTTTTTTTTTTTTGTTGCAGCATCACGCTTTTTCAACTTGACACATTTTCACAAAATGTTCACCTCATTTTGGTGTCTCTTTTTAAATGATTTCTGCCAAATTTCGTTTCGAAATATCAACTCTGAGAGCTGTAATTAAGTTTAAAAATTTTAATTTGGAACTTGTTCTTTGCAAAGTTAGTTCTCATTCTCCATTGATGGTTTTAGTTCAGTGTAAATTCTGATAAGTGAAAAATCGAACTGAAAACATTTAATGAGATTAGATAATTTTTACTGAAAGTTTTAGTTTTGGACCGGTTCTGTTAGAAAATTACATCTCATTTCAGCTTTATAGTTTTAGTGACAGTTCTGAGAAATAAAAATTCAAAACTGCAAAATTTAAGTGCCATATTTTGTCAGATTAAATAGTTAGTTTGGGGGAAAACAGTTTTCTACAGTTATGTAAGTTGTTTTTTTTTGTCATAGCATTTCGCTTCTCGCACCTGACGGACTTACAAAAAATTTTGGCTACATGTAAATGTGCCCATACTTCGATGGTTTCTTAGAAGTTTCGTATTGGAAGCTCTTAGTACCGGACCTGTTTTTTTGGAAGTGAGTTTTCAGTTCTCTTTTAGGGTTGTATTGTCAGTTCTGAAAAGTGAAAACTCAAAAAATCAGGGAGCATTGGGTAATCAATATCGAATGTTTTCACTAATTTTTAGATTTCGACCTGTTCTGTTTGAATGTTGATTCTCAGTTCTTTTAACGATTTTAGTTCAGTGGCAGTTCCGAGATGTTCAATCACAAAAATAATTAAGTTCTATAGTTTTTACTAAAAGTCATAATTCTGGACCGGTTCTGTTGAATGGTAGCATTGATCTGAAATTTCGAAGGAAAGTATATTCCTAACACGTCGATTCTGACCTAGGTAGGATTTTCTGAAATTCCACGCTTAAGGGGGTCGAATGAGGTCAAACTTATTTTCACGTATTTCTCAATATTATTTAGGCCCTATAAGATGGTGAACCGATTTTTGTTTTAAAAAGTTATTCGACTAATTATTGTTTAAATCTTATTTTTCAAATTTTGCGAAATTCTACCCTAAAGGAGTAAAATTGGTTTTTATACGTTTTTCAGTGCCCTAAGGTGAATTTGAAAACGCCTACGCTCCATTTTGTTTTTTTTTTTTTTTTTTTTTACTTAGGAGGAAGCCTTACGAAATATAGCCACTAACTCTGAAAAATTAATATCTATTTTTTTAATGGTTCAAAAAGAATTCATCACACTGATAAGCCAATGAAACCAAGAGAAAATCGTGCGTGAAAAATGAACCAACTTGTATACCTACATATCATTATTATAAATTATATGTTTTTTTTTTTGTGAACAAAAATTTACGAAAATTATATAAAAATTTCTGGAGATGAAAAAAAAAAAAAAAAAAAAAAAAAAACAAAAGAAGGGAGAAAACAATAATCCCTGTTCTAAACTGAATCAACCTTTGTTCGTTATATCTACACTTTATTTTACTCAAAAGCGTAGGAAGTAATTTCTCGCTTATTTTGCTGCTCATTACATTCTGCGAACTTATAAACGCGGAGAGAAATAATCAATTTTTTCTGGGTAATGAAATAATATTTTATAAAATGAAAAACAAGTTATCCTCTCAGCGAGACAGCGTACTGGCGTTTCAATTAAGAAATAAAAGAAGAAAAAAAAGTAAAAAAAAATGCTATGTAAGAAATACAAAAAATTCTAATTCATCTTCCATCAGATTATACAACCTAATTCATATCATCTATTCTTTGCTCAGCCCAGCGAACGTAAGAAAATTCGCGTGCCTAATTAATAAATGAGAGAATTCTCGAAATTTTTGAGATTCAAGGAAAACAAAAAGCTACGATAGGCACCTCTGCATGATAAATGGAAAATAATCGCGCTAACAGCAAACGTATACCTCCTAAAACTCAGTCTGTAGAGATATTAGGTACACAAGTACAATATTTTCTGGTTCTTTTCGGCTTAGATACGGCCGGAGGAAATGCATAGCACAACCAGTGGTGACAAAGTGACGAACGTAAAGGAGTAGAAAATCAACACATCAGACATCCGGGCTCAGCACGTTTCATTTGTTACATTTTAAGGAAAATATTGTACCTACCTAATTAAAAATTTTGTTTCGACATTTTTCCTTCGAAGTGGTACCATTGATTGATATCATTTTCGAACACGTAGCCTACTTTTGTTTTTTACATTATTGGGTCTAATGCTAAATATAGGTATATAATGTTTTTGAGCACTTGTTGGCTATATTGATTCAGTATATCGCGACTACTAATTATTTCGATAAATATTTGTTATTCATTCCTCTTTCTGGTGTTTGTAGAGTTAACATATTTTTTGTTATTCTCTATACTAAAATACTTACTTGATGCGTTACTGAAGTGTTTTATATTATTTAATGTATATTTACTTCATCACTTATTTACTAAATATTTAATGGACATATTGCCCCTAATGTCCAATATATAAATGTTGAGAAATACATATATGTATTTAAAATTTTTGAAAACCAACACAAAGTATATGGAAATTTTGTTTACTTGTACGTATTTGATCGATATAATGGATAATTTCGGAACTTCAGCCCTAATTCAATACAATACCTATATATCAGAATTAATGAAATTCATTTTCTGAGAAAATAATTTTTGGTTTGCGATTATGAGTACTGGTAAGATACCTACACTATAATAAATTATGTATTCTAAAATTTAGGTAATATTGATCTATTATATTACCTTTATTTTAAAACTATGGTATATCACTCCGATTGCTGTGGGAAAAAACTATGTTATATGAGAAACTGTTACAAGAAGGTATATGTCGAAAATTTTGTTTTTTTAACTCCAAGCAAAAAGATTTTTCAAGAAGCAAAATTTTTATAAAATTCTTCATTTTTTACGCACATACAGTTATGTGAACGACATTATTCAAAAATAAGGTCGATTGATGAAGCCAATCCAAAATACGAAATTTTGTTGTACTTTTTCAGAAAATTTTCTTGTCTTAAAAAGTAACTAATAAAAAGCGTTGAAATTCACAGAAAATATTTTGAAATTGGTTTAAAGGCATTTTCTTCATTCTTGTTTGACTACAAACAAAAAAATCTATTTTTGAATCGATATTAAAATGAAAAAATCAATTTTAAAAGTTATATTTTTGGAGGAAAAAAATCAATTCTCAAAAAAATTATTGAACAGTGGGTGGTATTTTAGACTCAGATATTAATTCCTAGACATTAACATTTGAATACAAAACTGTTTCTTCAGATTTTTTATCCAGTTTGCAGGCAAACGAGGTATTAAAATTTACCCTGCACAAGGGTTAATGTGGGGGTGCTGATAATTATTTGTTTCATGAAAACAGAAAATAATTCGCACAATAATTATGTATGTATATAATCTACTATACAAAATTCAAAAATGTCCTTATTTCCAGCCGGGTATTTATTTTTCCTACTTCCTATTGAGCTAGAAGGCTGAAAATTGGTATGAGGGTGCACCAGTATCATATCTAGATACATTTTTTTCGAATTTCTGAAAATGTAAAAAAGGGCAACAAATACTAGCCAAAAACACTATTTGAAGTAGCATTTTATTCGCTGTTAGTTGGATGGATGACCGTCAGTAATTTTTTTTCCTTTCTTCTAACTAAATACGTTCTTATTGATAAGATTTCCTGGAAATTTTACTGGGTGGTGCTAATGTTCTGATAAACATGGACTCTCAATTTCCCCGACTGCCATTTGCAATAAATCATAATTTTTTCACAGCCTGGCGAAGACATTGTAGACTACTGTATAGTATATTATATTATTACGATTATTTCGTATAGCCTATACATGAACCTATATATACTATGTATCGCCCATAATTTGTGTTCACGGTTTTGAAAAAACTACAAAAGGAATAAGTCTGAAATGTTTAGATCATGTAGGTAGTCATTATATAGAACCGGGTGTGATAGGAGTTTGTGTCCACTGGTTCAGTAGTTTCTAAAAAAAACTCTGGTAAACCAAAAATTTAAACAATTTGCATTCATTGCACAGTCGAGGATACATTGGAAATGATTTTTAAGTAGGTTTTCTATTGAAAATTCACTTATTAATCTTGATGTCATGGAACAATCCGGAAGTGGGGTTGGATATGTTTTTTGTTTCATAACGCAAGTAAAATTTTGGCACTAATAACTCAAATTCATGTATATATATCAGCTAATTTCTTGTTACCACGATACAGACTGCAATTTTATCCGATAGTCATGAAATTTGAAACAAACATTAGTACTAAACCAAGAACCCAACTTATTGATTTTATTGAGAATCGGTCATCAGGTACTTCTGGTATGGCTATTTTTATTTTTGTTTTGGATATAAAATTTTCAATTTTTGACCAATAGCTACGAAATTTGAAACCAACATTAATTATGATTTATTATAAATTTCTATGAATTTTGGTGCGGACTGGTCGTAGGGCACATCCGGTAACACTATTCTCGTTTTTATTTTGGCTATAAAATGCCTAATTTTGGACCAATATAAAAGTAATTTCGGAACAAATATTTATTATGATCTATTAACTTTTTAGTGACTACCTAATTTTATAATTTTCAAAAACCTACTTTTCCCAACAGATCTGCTGCTGTGTTAGGGTTTTTTGTGTATTTAATTTCTATTTTGTTAAATAAACGTACTCATTTTATTTTTCATTCAAAGGTAACGCTGCTGAAATCGTCACTTTTCGTACAAGGCTAACACTGCTAAATTCGTAAAGGGGAGAAAATATTGAATTTGGTTTTGTGTTAGTGTGCGAGTATTGAATTATGAATACAATCAAGCACACACGCACTTTAACAAAACAATTGTTATTTTTTCAGTTTGTTTACATTTTTCACTTTTCGTTGCACATGATGTCATCTTTTCACTATGTACCTCAGGTTAAACATTTCCAGTGTTAAAATTCCTGGAAAATTGGTTTTTTCAGTATTTTAAGGAAATTATTATAGGCATTAGGCTGAAATTATGTAGAACCAAGTCTAACGGGAGTTTTGTGCTAATCGATTAAGTAATGTCTGAGAAAAGTGTCAAACAAAAAAACAAATGCTAGAAAAAAACAAATCATACTTGTGTAGTTTGAAGTATCTTTTCCATATTTACGGCGAATAGGATTATTTCACTTAGGTATGTTACTCACTTGACACTGTAACGATGGAATTTCGATAGATCGATGTTTTTGGTAGAAATATCGAGGTATAGGACTCAAACTCGAGTGAAAACAAACATAAAAATAAGTGTGAGCGAAGTTTCGTCACAGAAGCGTATAATTCAGCAAAAATACAGATTAAAGTGTTCCAATTGTTTGAGACGAATGTACACGAGTATTGCCTAGGGTGTGATAGTTACAGAATTTGTGTTACGAAACAGATAAGTGATATAGAGTATATAGATGAATAGTGTTGAGTGTTCGAAGGAATGTGGGGGCATGAGAATAGGTGCTCCCAACAAGATATCGATAACGATTAATAGTTTTTTTTGCAATTTTTCACGCATTTGGAATTCATGAATGTTTAAGTTAAATTTTGTTAAGTAGATATAAATTGACAAACTGGTTTTCTGGCGAAGTATAGCTGCGCTCAAATTTTTTCCCACTGATTTTCTTCCAAAAAGAACGATTTTAAAAATCGTATTTTTCTGGGCAGAAGATAGATTCTCAAAAAAGTCTACTTTTTTCCTGCAACACCAGATGATGCTGCCTTTTTTGTTTTCCAGCGTAAACCAATACTTGCCAATTTATTCGTTCCTCGTTGAGGTATATCATTCAAATTTGGCACTAGATTGGGTTAAAGGTGTAAAATAAATGTATTAAAGTAAAGGTTGAGACGGGCCTTTACCCAATAAAATGGACAAATATAAGTACCTCTATATCTAATAAAATATTATTTTACTGTAGTTACTCTGAGTTTATTAGGTGACCAAATTATCGAGTCGCATACTCATACTTTAAATAAAATAAAATAAATTAAAGTATATACCTATAGTCTATTATTGCAATCGAAGATGTGAACTAAGAATAAAGACTGATGATGATAATTACCAGTAAAGGTCTACGAGCATACCGCATATCACTGTCAAACCCATAAACTTCCTTTATAAAAATAGTGAAACAACTTGAGAAAAACGGAATAAACGATGAAAACATGTAATTTGTGATTAAAATAGGTACAATATTTATGGCCAAGTTTCTCATACACACCCATTGAAGAATTCTAACAGGAATTTTCTCCAAAATTTTCACTCATTTTCTCTTGAAATTCTCTATTTTAGTTGGTAGTATCGGCTGAGTAGGTAACACGTTTTTGTGTGTTCGAGAAAAACAATAACTCCACCCATTGGGGTAAAACAAAAGAAAAAAGAAATTATTATCTATAATTGACATGAACACGAGCTGATGGTCATAAATTATCCCCTTACTTCTAATCGTGTGAGGGAAACAAAATAATCACCAGAGATAGAAATGAGCGAAAATAATTTATTAAATTTCTACTCGCGAAAACGTAGACCTATTATGCTTTTAGGACGTTCAAACGATATGCTATTCATTTTCTCTATCTCAGATACAAAATAAAACAAAACAACAAAAGAAAAAGCTCGATGATAAGAAATTTCAACACAATTTTTTTATTTATTCAAATTCGATAAAATATTATTTTTCAACGAACTCGGAGGAAATGAAGAGTAAAATTGTCAACCCATTCCTCTTTCAATTTAATTTACTTTTCAGATCCTATAGCCAAATTGATTTTATGTTTTGATGAAAGCACCAAGAATATTTGTTTGAACGTTTTACGTAAGCAGTGAGCTGAAACGATCGTAGGAGTCGAACAAAGAGCAGCTATAATTATACTAGAGAGGTAGGTAAAGGTAGCTTACTTACTGTAAAAGTGAAGATGAAGACATCTGTCGTTATCAGCGCGTTCCTAATCAATATATAGGTAGGTATAGCTGAATATTAAAATGAGGACAAAATTAATGAGATTGACAAATATTGCCAATAGCGTAGGTAACCACAAAAAAGTTTTGGGAGTGTTGACAATTTTTGTATACAATTTTATTTGGCTACAATTTTTTTTTTTCCTTTTTGGAAATAGTAAAATTCGTAATTTTTCAGAAGATCCGAAAGTTACTACTGCACCCTAGCCATCCCCCTATCGGTACACCACTAATATTGTTGATTCCTGTTTACAATAATACCTAATTTTACCTAAAGATATGATTCAAATGAATATCTTTTGCGCTATTATCACTATTGATAGGTACTCATATTCTTCATGATTTTCAACTTCTGTATTTCTGAAATAGGTAAATGAATGAGAACCAACTAACGTTTTGTTGATTTTAGTTCAACTTTGAAACATTCCAAATTCTTTTTATAAGAAAGGAGGAGGTTATAAATTCGGTCGGTACGAATGCTTATTTTGTTTTTTTTTGTTTTATGTTTATTCCAGCATAATTTCTCAACCTTGGCACTGATTTTGATGAACTTTTTTTGAATGATAGAAGATAATTCCATGGTGGTCTTATGAAATATTTTTTGGACTAGAAGTAGTTGTGGAGTTATCTTTAGATAAAAAAACCTATTAGTTTTGTAATTTTGCTATTTATTAATGTTAACAGATACTGTTTATTAAATTTTAGAATTCGTAAGTACGAGTGAAATTTTAAAGTTTTATACCTTTAAAAAAATATTTCTCACCTCTCATCGAGACCACATTTTTGGAGACAACTTTTTAATAATTATTTTTTCTCAAAATTTACTTTTCCAATTTTTCGAACGATGACTAGAATTTTAAAATAGATATATGGATATAATATCATATATAGCCCATACCCATCAAATATAAAAAAAGACTCCCTAGAGAAGAAAATCGAGACTGAAATTTTCAAAATAATATGAAGACGATATATCTGTCAGAAAAAAATAATTTATTTTCACAGGAAAAATTTACACAAAATTTAACGATAATTTTTTTTTCTCAAAATTAAGATAACTTTCGTTTTACCCAGTTTTTTAACTACCTACCTATCCACTTCAATATAATTAAATTTCATTTTTAAAACCAATAATTAATATCTCCAAAAGTTTATTTAATTATACTCAGCCGTCATATCTCGATTTAATTAATTTCAACAGATTATGGAACATTTATCCATACTTATTTTTTACAAAAAAAAAAAAAAAAAGTTTTATGAAGCAAATACCTACGTTATATCAATATATGTAAGTAATTCAAATTTTCTGAGACGAGGGAATGTGTATAAAAAAAAAACCTTCAGCGGCATTTTTTAATTTAGAAAAAGTCTGTTCTTTGCTGTAGGTACCTAACTGAACCATCATTCGAGTTCCTCTTCAACATTTTTCGAGCAAAAAAATTAATAAATAATTGAAAATGTTTTAGAAACTAAATCAAATAAATATTCATAGTCAAAATTAGAAGTTTTTTGAAATAAAAATTTGAAATTTTATTTTTACTCATTTTCAACTACTGAAAATTACAGAAACAAGCCGACTGAATCATTTAATTTGGTACACATTCCTATTTTTGTGACTGGTAACACTATAATTATAATTCGTTGTTTCGGTAGAAACAAAATTAATTTTTTATGTTAATGGAGTAAGTACTGTATACGTTGAGTACTATCAAAAACACACGCATACTAACAAATTTTTCTTACTTTTCTTTTTCATTCCCAAAAATTTTCACTAAAACTTGTAACAAGATTCGTGTTAGCCGTCTTCACCTTTCAGTATTTACCACACAGTGAAAATAGAAACGTGTACCACATTAATAAATTTGGAAAAAATAATGAGAAGTGTGTAATCGTTAAAGGCTTGATATGGCATAAAGTGGGTGTATCGGTGTATGTATGAAATTAAGGAGAATTAAAATAGTTGCAGAATTGTGGAAAAGGTTCGTTGAATGAGTGATATCATTTGAAAAAGTTTGAAAGCAAGTTGGTTTTGGGAAGAATCATGTCATAGGACTAGTCAAAACTTTAATAGATGACACGATTATTCTGAGGAATTCATAATTTAGAAAACATATTTGAGATGTTTTATCTAAGAATGGGACTAAGAATAAGATAAATGCGGGAATTTATGAATAATATGAAAATATCATTACATACAACTACTATACAGTATTGCAACTTACTTAATATTGCCAAGGACAAAACACAAATGAAAAAGTTGATGACAAAATGCAATAAGTCAAAACTAAATTTAGAATTAGATAAAATTTAATGATAAAAAAAAAGCAAAACAATTTTTAAAACAATTATTGTTTGCAGATATTTTTTGTCAAGATCACCAGAAATGGAGCCAGAAAGAGAGTTAACAATTTTTTTTCCTCCTAAAAAAAAAAAAAATTACATTGTTTTATGAAAAATTATTAGGATTATGGAGAAATTTTATTAGGCACTGAGTTAAAATTATAATTTCAAAGACATCATGAAAATTTTTCATGGATGGCCTAAATTTCACCTCATCTGACTAAGGAGCAACTTCTAACATTTATTGAAATTTGTTTAAAAATCTACTAGCTTTTGTTATTTAAAAGAAAATGAAGAAAATGTTTTTCAACTTGTTGAATAAATTTAGCATCCAAAGTTCATAAAAAGCTTTTACACCCACTAGAATCATAAATGGGTACCGACTTCAATATAAAAAACAAGAATGCATAAAATTTAGGATGTTAAAAACACAGTACAAACGAAAAAATAATGAAAATTTAGGTATGTTCCGTCCTGTTTTTGCAGACGATTCAGTTCATCTACAAAAACGTGTCGAACAAATTATAGGCAACTATTATTCCTAATTCTCAGAATAATAGCTGTCTATATTTTACTTAGCCTCTCACGAACGGACACCACCAGATATACTGACAATGAAGTGTCATCATATTTGGCGGATGTTCCGTATCACGCCACCTTTTTGGTTGGCCATCTTTTGATTGAAACAAAGAAAACAAAAGTAATGTCATGTCTTCATTTTGAAGACATGGTCATTCCTAAACCTAAAGTCGAGTAGAGACGTTAGGGTCCATACTAGTTGCTATGGACATTAGGTATCACTATATTAAGAAATAGAAATAAGTATAATTTGAAGTGTTCGTAATAACTAAAGTGAAATTTCAATAAAAGATAAATGTTCGTAACTTATCTTATTTGTTGAGGTAATTTAAAAGTATTGAATTACTCTCGCAAGAAATTGGTGCCCGAACAAAAAAACCTTCGGAAGTAAAATTTAAAAATCATAATAAATTTTTTAAATAAAGAACTTCGCTTTTCCTAAAAAATTTTTTTACCTTTCGCGGATAATTAATTCAATTTTTCTGGAGCAAATACTTTCGCGTACATATCAAATAAATCGTGGCTAAAATAATTCAAATATTAAAAACAAAATTAAACAAACGTCTACGAAATCAAACCTTTACTGCAGAGGATCGCAAATGTTTAATTAAGACAAATAAAAATAGTTCAATTAAAAATAAATTAATTACAAAAAACAATTATAAAAATAAACTTAGAAATAAATCGAAGATCCAGACCCGACTCCTGAAATTCAAAAAGAATAGAATCAGCCCAACCGTTATCCAAAACCACAGCACAGAGAACGAGAAATCACTCACCAACAGCGTTGATCCGAACGAAACTAACGGTAAACTACAGAAGACTACAGTACACTACTCGCCATCCAATTGTAAGCAAATTATAAATTTATCTTCGTTACTTCCGAAAAATTTGAAACTATTATTGATATCATAAATAATATTGTAAAATGTAAAATCTCCCAACCCTCGCGAATGTCTGAAAAAAGTGAAAATACGAGTACATCGCTTCCCGATATTTTAGACTCAAAATTCGAAGAGAATATTTTGGAATTCGAAAACCATCCTAAAAATCTGTATGAGAATCTGTCTGAAGAGGAAAATTACCCACTCCTTGGTAACCATTGGGGAAGTCGAGTATCTACTTCCTTTCTCTATCGTGTGCTAAAAGCAGCAAATGTAAAAAGGATAGAAGGTAGAACACGTATCGAACTCCAGAAGAAACTCTACAAAGGTAGACACTCTAAACATTGTTTATTACATATATTACACTGGAATTGTTTTTCGAATTCTGTCTGCTTCACTTATCTGTTCTTCTCTGGTTTTACTGATAAGTGGGGACGGAATGTTTAAATTTATGGGTGGTTCTCCTTTATAACCGTGCATTAGGTAAAACAGATCGTGATTATTTAATCCTTCAATAGGTGTCATATTATAGGTCAAGGCTATGTTATGCACGTGGTTTGGCCAATCTTCGCTATCGGTACTTTCATATTTCGCTAACATTTTTTTTATCATTCCGTTCATTTTCTCTACTTGTCTTTGAGTTTGCGGTGAATATGATGTAGAGTAGAATATTTTAATACTGTTATTTTTACAATAATATTGCACGTATTCGTTTGAAAAATGAGTTCCGTTATCACACGTAATCTTCATTGGTTTTCCGTAATGACGTACAATTTCTTTTAAAAATTTAATTACTGAATGTGCGTTTGGTTGGGTTACTGCTTTGGTCCAACAATATTTTGTTGCCTTATCTATTCCCACTATGACAAATTTCTTTTCATTATTTGTGTTAAATTTTCCAATGAAATCAATTTGGATATGTGCAAGTGGTATGCATTCTTCAGGATTAATTGGTTTTAAGTGTCCATATTTTTCGTTAATGTTTTTATTAATTTGGCATTGATGGCACAAACGTACATGCCTCGAGACTATTTTAGGCATTTGCGTAAAGTAGTATCGAGCACGCATTTTGGCAAGAGTTTTATGAATTCCAAAATGTCCTCCCCCAGTTTGACTCTCATGACATATGTTTAATACTTGAGGTATGAGGGAGTCAGGGATTACTGGTACGGCATAGTGATATTCAGAGTGATCGTTGTTTTTCCATAAGATTCCATTTTCATCAAGAAAAAATGGGTTTAGATTGCGTGATCTTCTCATTTTTAAGCTTTTTCTTAACTCTTCTTCGTTGCCACCTTCTAAAATTTTTATTATGATTCCCCAATATTTGTCTTCACGTTGAAAATCCCATAAATTGTAGATTTTTGGTCTGTGATGTTAATTGGGTTTTCTATTTCGGAATTTTCTGAAATTTCGGAAAGTTGAGAATTTGTGGACGCATCGGAGTTTCCAGATTTTTCCGAATTATCGGATAGGATGGAACTTTGATCGTCTTCCGAATTGTCACTTTCTATGTCTCAATCTTTTTCTCTCTTTTTCATGCTATGTGTTATTGCTTTGATTTTTTTCTCTTGTTTGATAATATTAGGAGGATCAGGTGTTCCTTCTGGTATTATGAATTGACTGTTTCGAAATTCTGGGTAATTGTCTTCTTCTTCTTCTTCTTCGAGATGGGATAGATTTTCACCTTTAATGTGTCTGATCTTAAATGTGAATTCTCCTAATTTCGAAATTAACCTATTTAATCTTGCATTTGGTTTTTTCATTCGACTTTAGTATGTTAAGGATTCATGATCCGTAAAAATATTAAATTCTTTGTAGACTAAAAATTCTCTGAAATATTTGCAAGTTTCAGTGATAGCTAACATTTCTAAATCAATAGAACATAATTGTTGTTGATTTTTAGGAATTTTTTTTGAGAAATATCCTATAGGGTGTGGCTCTTGTTTTTCTGTCTACTTGCATTATTACTGCTCCTATGGCTGTTTTCGATGCGTCTACTTCGACGTATGTTTCAGCATCAATATCGTAGATTGTAAGAATTGGTTCTGAAGTGATTAATTCTTTTATTTTGTCGAAAGCTTATTGTGCTTCGTCATTCCATGCTATTTTATTATTTGCTTTAACATTTTCTTTTCTTGTTAAGTCTGTTAATGGTGCTGTGATTTGCGAAAAATTTTTTATCATTTTCCTATAGTAATTCGCTAAACCAATAAATCTACGTAGTTGACGTAATGTTTTAGGTGGTTGAGCTTCACGAATTGGTTTAATGTTTTTATATCTAATGGTTCTAATTTATTATATGAAATTTTATGTCCTAAATATTCGATACTTTCATTGAAGAAGCTACTTTTACTGGTTTTGATTAGTAGACCCGCTTCAACTAGTACTTTCAGGACTTCTAAATTTTCTAGTGTTTCTTCAAAGGTTTCGCCAAAGACACAGTTATCATCTAGATAGACTAATACTTTGTCTTCTAGGATATGGTTGAATAAATCGGTCATAGTTTTTTGGAAAATGCTAGGGCTCGCACTTAGTCCCATAGGGATGGAGTTAAATACATAGCTTACTCCTCCAACATTTATTCCTGTTATTGCTTTTGATTCTTCATCAAGCGGAATTTGATAATATCCTTGATTGAGGTCAATCGTTACGAAATATTTTTTATCTCGTAATGCATCCCAAATTTCGGGGAGACGAAAGACTCTGCTTGTACCAGTTTTAACTATTTTGTTTACACCTCTGTAATCTACTATTAATCTATAAACTCCGTTTGATTTCTTCTTAACAAATACTGGGCTCTCATATCTAGAGCTTGCTCTCTTAATAATACCACATTCTTCGAATTCCTTAATTATCTTTCTAATTTTTCTTTTTTCAAAAATACCCATATGGTAATTTCTACGTTGAACTGTCTCGTCTGTTTTCAAGTAGACATGTGCTGGTTTTAGTTTTGTAGGTTTTACCTTGGCAGGTTCTTCCGTAAATATATGGATATATTTTTTTAGAACGCTTACTACTGCCTGTTTCTGTTCCTTCATTAAATTCTTATTAATTTTCACTTGTGTTCCTTCATTGTCGTGGATAACGCTGTCATCAGATCGGGTTATGTGGACAAATTTTTTCGATACGCGTCCACTCCCGTTGGATCATAATCCGTTCCCAGATATGAGTGAATGGCTTTGAAAATCTTCCAAAGCCCAATCACACCAGTAAACAGACATGGACAACGCGGCAACCAACAACGCAAATAAGGCAGAGATGTTTGCGTCAGTATGAAGCACCGACAAATATAATACTGCATTTAACAGCAAAATTCCGTGAGATTTGTAATGATTTCCGAACACATGATGATAAAACTCGCTGTTATTGTTTTCATTACAATCACCATACTCACACACAAAACCAAGAACACAAGTTTAAAAACAAAAATTAGTGCATCGTCGGGATTTTATTTTGAATTAAACAAATTCAGTAAGGCCTACGAGAAAACAATTCTCATAGTCTATAGCCTGAAAATTCCAAGAAGACAGAACATAGAAACACCCGAATGGCTTGAAGAAATAAAAAAACTGCAAAGTTGCACATCCATGGAAAACACATGGTTTATACAGAGATTGAAAAACATGCTGAAAATCTTAGATCTAATTACAGATATTCAGCTAATAAATGAAGCAATAATCAAAGATTTCGACAGAGAACCTTCAAAACGAATTAAACGCGGAATACAAGTCCTTGGTGACTTTGACACATGGTGTTGCAATGTCATGACACTTTCTCAAGGCAACAACTTTATAGAAAATGAGAAAAATCTAAAATCCCAATACGAAAAACTTCGAGAATCCGTAATAGAAAACCATGCAGAATTATTAAACGTCACAAATGACATTAAAAATTTTGAAAAATTAGAATTTGACAGCTCTAAAATTTTAAAAGAAAACGTTCAAGCATTAAAAGACGCCATTCAAAACCAAAATAACAAAATAATTATAGAAGCTAGAAAAGAGCTTAACTTCGACACAGCTCGAACTCTTCACACTAGTTTAGTCATAGAAAATTCTAAACTTAGCCACCTATTCCTTTCTTGCAAAAATAACCATATACCAGCAGCAATTGTTAACGAAACAACTTTAAAAGAAGACTTACTAAAAATCAAGAAAATTGCAGAAAAATCAAATTTTGCAGTAGTTTTAGACCAAAAATCAATCCAGTCCTACTACAGAACAAAATTAGTAAACTGCTATGTGACAGGAAACAAAATAGAGATAGAAATCAAAATTCCACTTCAGAACCTTCATGCCAAATACGAACTTTACAACTTTATTCCATTAGCATTTTGAACACATGACAATAAAATCTGCTCCTAGGATCAAGAACCTTTGATCTTATCCCAGAATAAATTTGATGGGTCAATAAGAATCATAATGGAAACAGACATTGATCTTTGTGGTAAACATAGCCTGTTATGCTTTCTACCACAAGACCGCATAACCAATAATAAAGGGAATTGTGCGAGAACATTATTTCAAGGAATGAAATTTGAAGAAATAATAAAAAAATGCACCTTCAAATGCGAGATAAATCATGAAGAAATCGTAGTCAAGCAAATTGAAATGAACCTCTTTGCCATAACTAATGCTAAAAACCCATTAATATCAGTTAATACCATAACAAAAACAAGTACTAGTATAACTATAAATGACTCATGGCCCGGAGCAACTCTACTAACAGTTCCATATATAGTAGAAATCCAACAATTACAGAGAGAAAACAATGCAGAAACAATCATCCCAGCAGGATTCCCTTGTATAAATGAACCAGAAAAATACATCCTCATCGAACATCACCTACCGCTAATTTGGACAAAATATCAATTCATGGAACTTGATTTTGGTCTGCGTCAATCATTCAAATTTCCAAATATGTCTATTGCCTATAATAATAAGTGGCATGACAATATACCTTACCTTTCACCAATAACTTCAATTCATAAACTCGAAGAAAGATTAAAATCAGCAGAACTGAAAATCCCTGATCTAGGATACCAAGACACAATAAACACGATACATTTACTTCTAATCGGTTGGTGTAGTTTATTAACACTCATAGTAGCCATATTGGTCTACGTAAATTTAAAAATAAATTGTGTTCCTATCAATGCGCACAATCAAATAAATGACCTGGCATTGAGAACAATACATCGTTAATGGTCCATAACTCTTGAGTCCATATTTTGTATTACAATATAACAAAAAAAAGCATAATAAATTTGATTATGCCAAATTATCTTAATTAAGTCCATTTGCAAAAATAAATGTTTATGCTCAAATAAAAAATTTAATATATTTTTTTTTTTAGGCGATGATCAATCCCGCAAAGTAAAATTAAGAGACACTTGTAAAAAAAAAGTAGTATTGTATTATGACTAAGATTAAAGATATAGTAAATTAAAATAATAAACTTTCAGGGACACAAAATTTAGCAAAGCTGGAGCTTCGGGCTTTCTTTCGCCCGGGGACCTTTGTTCCGTCCCGTTTTTGCAAACGATTCAGTTCGTCTACAAAAACGTGTCGAACAAATTATAGGCAACTATTATTCCCAATTCTCGGAATAATAGCTGTCTATATTTTACTTAGCTTCTCACAAATGGACACCACCAGATATGCTGACAATGAAGTGTCATCATATTTGGCGGATGTTCCGTATCACGCCACCTTTTTGGTCGGCCATCTTTTGATTGAAACAAAGAAAACAAAAGTAATGTCATGTCTTCATTTTGAAGACATGGTCATTCCTAAACCTGAAATCGAGTAGAGACGTTAGGGTCCATACTAGTTGCTATGGACATTAGGAATCACTATATTAAGAAATAGAAATAAGTATAATTTGAAGTATTTGTAATAACTAAAGTGAAATTTCAATAAAAGATAGATGTTCGTAACTTATCTTATTTGTTGAGGTAATTTAAAAGTATTGAATTACTCTCGCAACAAGGTAGTTATTTTCAGTCATTTTGGTGGACATATATAACAATTCAGGTGGTAACAAAAAGCTGCCTGTTGTAGGAAGGTAGTGCGTGGTATTTTGCCAATATTATCTTTTATTAAATGATGACGTAGTGTCGTTTTTCATATACCCTCCCCAGTCTATCTCAGAGCCGTGTAATAACCCAGCCAGTGTGTTCAAATATACAGGGTGTTTATTGTGTCTGCAATTTTCTCTGTTACGGTATGAAATAGAAAAATATTTAAACCAATGAACTCTCTAAAGTTTTTGCGTAGAATCTGAACAATGACAGCCGCTGAACCCGATTTAGCTTTTTTTTAGGGGGTCTGGCTCCAATAATTTTGTAAAATTTAGTACTTATATATGTTTTTTATGTAAAATAATTAAAAATTCGCTTTCTGGGTTGAATGTGAACCAAAAAATTTTCTCATTATGTCTTCCCCCCTCCTGTAATGTTACTATCGGTGCGCCGTCAGCCTTCGTGTGTAATGAAGTTTTTGAACCATAATTTATTAGGTTTAAAAAAATGAATAAAAGTAACACAAAATTTTAACTTCGAATCTACGGAAACATGTAAGTACAGAGAGTAAATACTGGTATCGCTAACAAAAAATAGACTAGGTACGTGTAAGTTTGCTAAATACTTGGGCCTACGACTACTTGAAAAATTGTCCAATGTAAAAATTAATATAAAGTTCGAAAGTAATTTACCCCTAATAGGTTCCTTATCCACAAATATTATCGAATATAAGTTAGAATTTTAGTAAATATCCACTTTTCAGTCAGAAGAGGTTTCAAGAAAAAGTAATATTTTTAAATTGTAAGATCTACACTTCAAACCATTTCAGATGATTTTGGAATTGCCCAAACAGGACTAGTAGTGGGAAAATTTATTGTTGTAAGTATGAGAAAACATGGCATACTAATGTGATATCTTGTATTTCCCATTAGTTTATAAATTATAATTAACCAAGTTAGGACCACTCTGAGAAGAACTGCGTAACGAACGATGTTGTCTTGGAATTTTTATTTGATGAAAAACATATGTAGGAATTCGACTGACATAACTACTTACCTCTAGTGACCAATTAATTTTCAAGAATAGTAAATACTTTCAAACTTAATGTCAGCTAGACACGAGATCGAATTCACTAATTTCATTTTTCTACATATCATTATCAAATTTTGGAAGTGGGTAGAGTCATAGGAGTAACTAGGGGAGTTAGGAATGTCAAGTCCAGCCAGCGAGTTGCTCAGCCCTTTAGAATTATTCAAAAAAATACTAAATAAATCCAGTAAACCTGTTTGCGTTGAAAATAAAATCCAATATCCCGCTGAAATTATGGAAAAGATAAATATTGCTATATATACGAATATAAAAACCCATAATCGCACCATTAACTTCTATACTTACAATGGTTTCTCGGGCCTCTGGCCGTATTAAAAACAAAATCATTTCACATTTTTATTAATAACATGAAACAAGATCGTATTCTTAAAGACGCTAATATTTTATTTTAAAATATTAAGTGTTCGAATAAACCTTCTTTTGTCACAACTGAAATTGAAGCGGGCTCTCGCTCGAGCCAAATTCTAAGAGAAATTTTTCTAATTTCTCAATTAACATTGATGATACGACTTTGAAACTTTCATCATTCGATCTCTCGCTTAATTTTTCTTCGAAAAAGCTGTTCACATTGCTTCGAAAGAATAATGGCAACTTTTTCAGTCACAAATACAAAATTCCCGTCTACGTCGGGCAGGGTGATTATAATATTATAGCGAACGTTGAACACCCCGTATACAGCGAATTTAATCCTCAAGCTGCAGGTAATTTTTAAGCAAGCGTATTATTCTTGCACCCCAAAGGTTTTACTGCAGTTTCTAAAATCATGATAAATGGAGAGAAAAAAACACGAAAAAAAAAAAAAATTAAAAAAAAAATTGCTACTTACCAAAGAGTACTGTTCATCATTGTCTACGAGGAGAGAAACAATAAATTTGCTTGCACGTATTTGGCCTTCTCTACGAATACAGTGATGCTATAAGAGGATTAACAGTTCTCGAACTGATTTTGTCGACTACACTGTAACTGCATTTACGACGACGACGTCTTCCAAAAGAGAGGAGCACTTTCGCAGGCCGAAAGGTTGGACTTGCGCCGGATGTCAGTCTTCAATACGAAGTTCGAACTTTGCTCGCCGCAGGCTGAAAACATAAAAGACATTTCGAATTAAAACTAATGAGGGTTGTTAAACGACGAAATTCGTTGCTATTTTTTATAATAAAATTGAACGTTTTTTAACGTAGGTAGAGCGAGTCGATTATTTATAACTTTTAAATTCGTATTTATTAACCACGGGGTGATTGAGAAAGGGAACATTTTTGTGCACCCCAACGACGAAAGACGAAAATTATAGACAATAAATGCTGGCGACCTGGCGTTCTTTCCTCATTCGGAAGCAATCTTCGCTATAACGTGTTGAGCTTGATAAAATTAAATTCTAACAGCCAAAGCCTGATACTATTTTAGAAATCAAAAAATTCACGAAAAGAGATAGGCCAAAAATGGGGAATGGAAAGGGGAAAAATTATTACACGTATGTAAATTGTCTGCAGATATCTGCGGTACATGAGTTTAATGTGGTAATGAAAATTTATTTTTCATTTGGAGGGGGTAAAAGTTACACTTTGTACCACCTACCTACGTTCCACTGTGGAGATACATTGTACTGATTGTACCACTGTGTACCTCTTTTGGTATGCCACTGAGCCCTCCTATGAACACGCGATCCCCATTTCAGACATCAACCCCATACGCGTACGAAGATAACATTATGGTAACGTGTTTTATAAAAATGGTAATTAGACATTGAATAGCAACCTGCCTACAAAAATAAGTAAAAATTTTGGGAAACTTAATGGTACAATCGTAATTTTGCAAAGAAAATGCGGAAAAAAATGGAATGATTAAAAGCCAAGGTGATACTGGCACACACATTCGCATATAGGTACAGTGGTTTCTACGAATACTGTAATGAGACCACAAGAAGAAAACCAAATGTTTTAATGTGAATTGGGTAATGTGGTAAATTTGAAGAATTTGAGATGATTTTTTTATTTTTTTTCGTCGACGTAGACGATAAGAATCTTTCAGATATACAATGCTAATTAAAGGTGTGAAACGAGAAATAGTATCTCAAATACTTTATAATCATGATGAAATGTACCTACTTACTTAACTAGGTATACTAACAAATATTTATTTCCTGGATATATGTAGGTACCACGCTACCATATAGGTTTATAGGTTGGTAAGGATCCATAAAACGGATTTTTTTCTCAAATATTATGAAATTTCGGCTGTCAGCTTCTAATATCGAAATGCACTTCACACAAAAAACACGTGTGCCAAAATTTTTTACCATACCCAAAGGTCAACTACTTGTAGATACCGTGTAAAAATGTTGAAGCTTTTGAAATCAATATTATAGTGTTGAGTCTCCTCGAGAAAATTCATTAACGGATATCATTCGAATACCTAACAAACAAAATGTTACAATTATTTTTTTTACAACGTTTGTATTGTTTTATGTGCGTTTGGCTGCAGTTTTAATGTTCCCATTGTACCTAGGCATTTTATCTAGAAAAAGAGTAATTTTTAAAATATTTCATTTTGATTAATTTAATAATAAACAGGAAATTTAGATCGAATCTTTTAAAAGAATTTTTACAGTTTAGGAAATACCTCAATGTGATGAGATAACATAAGGTCAAGAAGTACAATTCAAATAGATTGGGTGGAAGTTTTTCAAGAGATTCATGTTTAAGATTTCTTTTCATGGTTTTATTTCATACAAGCCCTGAGGCGGCGTTTCGCGGGCACTTCGGCTTGTGAGCCAGCCCTAGATTTTCGCAACAATATAAGTAAGGCTGTAGAATTTGATGTTTTGGCGGAAACAAGGGACATTTTTTTTGTATTTATGTGTGGCTTGTGGGTATAGTGGCGCATGCGCATTCAATATGAGGTAATAATTAGCAAAATAATATCGAGGAAAAAATAATTTTGTGAAATAATTTTAACAAACGAATTAATGGCTTGTATGTTTATTATAGTAACTATGGGCTCTATAAAAAGTTGCTACTGGTAAGTGTTCTTCACGACAGATACAGTTGGGATACAGTTCTAAGTTTGCCGATAAATCAGAATGAAATAAAAGCAATACCTATTTAATGTCAATTTGTGACAATATCTCATCAGTTTTTGATCCGAAACCAGAGACATACAAAAAGAGGATCCCAGAGGTGTAGACCTCCCCATCCCAAAAAAAAAAGGCTCAACCTTCAAAAATTTTTTTTTTTTTGTTGGTTTTTTTGATTTTTTGGTTGATGGAGGATCAGAAGAGATCACTGAGAACGTGTGGACCCTGTCTTCACGACAGACCTCTTTATGCCCTTGTCTAAGACCATGTCAATTCATGTCACCTCTGGTCTCGAAAACGCAGTTACCTATAAATGTATATGAAATTGACCCGGATAAAATTGATTGGTCAATTTATTATCATTATTGAATAAAAATTAGCTTGGCTGGGGTGAGGGGAGAAGGTCAGAAAGAACGTTACTATCCATAACTACAAAAATAAAGGATAATTATAAGGTGAGAAGAATGCGTACTGACAAAACATCCCCATACGCTGTAATACCTCTTTAAGAGGGGTGATTCACATGATAAAATATAATCGAAAGTTTCAGAATCATCAGAAATCATAAATTTTAGCAGACTATCTGTTACTTTCAAGTACCTGCTTTATGATTAATTTTTTGTCACTTAGCTTAGAATACTTTTAAGGCTTTGTAATCTTGTGAAATTTTCCCTGAAAATTTGTCCAAACATGCCGGATCGTCTTTGAGGAAGGTGAAAAGGCAAATTACAGAAAAGTTTTGGTATTTTCTGGTAATTTACTATTTCGATACCTAAGTAGAAAGAAAAATGTGTTAAAATTTTAGTACCTTATGAAGAATAGATGGAAAAAATTGTCTTGCCTCCAGCGGTAATATACCTAAAAATGGTTCCGGTAAGATGACCCCCTTGACTCAACACCTTAGACGTTTCTGGAATAATATTCTGTGAGAGGAGTCAGGTAGGCTTGGAAGAGAAGTTTAGCAGTTAGCATGGAACAATCAAACCTGGGCAGGCAGAGAGCCACAGGACCAAGTCCTAAACTACCAATAGTGTATCATACACATCTAATTTCACACATTTGAGTAAATAGGCTTGGTCAATGGACTTCTAGAAAAGTAAAATCTCGTATGAAAATGGAAAACTAAAGGGGTGAAGTTTAGAAATATTGGGAAGCTGAAAAGCCAAAGTCAGTTGGGAGAGATGGTGGAAGCCCCACCAAATTTTGAAGAACTGAGTTATTCCAAATTGAAATAAAGACTTGAAATACCTTGTAAAGTCACTCAAAATACACTACTAAAACCATCAGAACAGCCACTAAAGGCCCAGAAAATTCCCAGAGATGAATTATAATGGATACATTTTCCCCCTCACGTAAAGAATCCCTTCAAATTCGCTATAAAAATTCTTGAAACACCCTCCAAGTACTACCAAATTACCTCAAAATATCCTAAACTAAATTAATAATAAATATTGTAATGTGCAGGTATTATTTTTTATATTGTTTTCCATAAGGAAAGAAACCTTTAAGGGCTGGTGGAAGTTCCACCAAAGGGGGTTAAGAAGTAAATTATCATTTGATAGGTCTAAAAGTTAATAAGTAGTTTGTTCTAAATCTAATAAGAATTGGCGTCAAATTTAAAAAAAATTAGTCAAGCAAGCTGACAAAATTTCAACCAACAGGTATTAAAACTTGATTATCATTCCACCAGGCCGAAATTCGGTACATAGGTGGCTCTGAACCTACTGAATCCGTATAAGATATTCATGAATAAATAAATAAATAATACATGAATAAATAAATAAATAGATAAATAAATAAATAAATAAGAACAACTGAAATTTTTAATAAAAAATCAATAACTACCTATCTATATAGAGAGACGTAAAAAGAGATGTAAGAAGAGATATATAAAATGAAAAATAGATGTAAAAAAAAAAGGAAAAAAAAACAGGTTTTGAAAACCTGCTGAAAAGAAATAAATAAGTTATGTAAATAAGAATTTTTAAAAATACGCGGTTATTAGCCGAGTAAAACTCCTCCCACCAACATCCCATGTCCATAACTCTGAAAAAAAGTGTATTGGAAAAGAAAAAACTCTGACACTGCGGGAATTCAAACATGGTAAGCCTGGACTGAAGAACCTTGTTACGATGTTATATAAATGGTTGAAAGCTGGGAAGTAACTGAGTTGAAAGAAAAGCACCTTGATAAGAGGTAACTTATCAACAATCAGTGCCTCTAAATGTTGGTACAAGAACTACATCACATTTTGTCACATTAGTGACTGCAATAAAAGGGTATAAAAAAAAAGAATAATGTGAAGAGAAGTAAAAAGAGATGTTGACAAAAAAAGAAACTGTTTAAAAAATTTGGGAGATTTAAAATGAGATATTAAAAGAGATTTAAAAAGAGATCTGAAAAAGGATGATAAGTTTAGGTTACAAACGAGTTTTTAAAAGATAAGCTTTTGTTGTTTTTTTTTTTTTTGGTTTTAGCTTCATGCAAAATAAGCACTATTTTATTGTGGAAAGTTAGCTGCAGTATTGGTATATTTTAAAATCGTAGTAGTGAATAGAATAAAAGGAGAAACATACAGCTAAAGAGATGTCCAACACTCCATATGTGCTGTAGTTTAAAAATACGTAAAAGATAGAGAAAAAACAATTTTGAGTTAAAAGTTCTGCGCATCTAAAGCCGCGCATATTGTAGTGAAAATAGACTTCTCTACACCAATACACACACATTATCAACTACGACACATGCGCAATAACAAATACTATAATTTGAAACATTTTATAACATTCTATCTTTGATGTGTTTTTGATCGCGTTGACATCTCTTCATCTGTATGTCTGAATAAAAACTTATAAAAATAGATGGATGAGTTTTGATGATATTGGAAAACCAGCTTTACTAGAGTGTAGCTTGCTGCTTTAGAGTTTTTTTCTTCGTTATTAATTTTGTATTTTACCCAACATTTTTCTTCGATTATCTCTCCTTTTATAGCAAACATTCATTTATAGTCATTTAATCAACAAAACCGAAAAGTGACGAATATAAAATGGAAAAATTTGGTAAAAAAATATATGATTTTCGAATACTAAATTTTTTATATCGGTAGAATTTTCCATTCTTTTCCGTACAAACTCGACTGAAAATATCTTGCAATATTGCAAATTTCCAGTCTTCCCCCCAAAAACACGTGATACTCCGAAGATAATTAATATAACTGTGACAAAATAAACTTTTATTTCACAGGAAAAATTTTAGGCAACCCTCCAAAAAAATTTAGGTTTCTGCCTCCGATTATGTAGGTATTCAATAATCGCGAATTCAAAGTGTTGATAATTGGGAAACTATGAACCCCAATGTTTTACCTTATGTAGAATCAGTTTTTACATAATAGGATTTGAATGATTACGAAGATACGATACCGTACTTAAAACACTGGGTATTGTGTATTTAACGTAGAATTGCAAAATTTCACGTAAATTATTCTGACATAAAGATCCAAAGAGTTCGAGTTGTTTTACTTATTCTCCTTTTCCAAAAGTTGAAAAATAAAACAAAAGAAGATATATTATAAAGGTAAATAGAGCGAAAATATTTCCGAGCCAAAGATGAAACATCTTCTTAACAAGCCAAGAATAAAAAAATGAACTTTGTAAAAAAAAAAAACAAAAAAAAAACAAATAAAAGTATCGCTAATGTTTTAAATTAATGGAAAGAATTTGAAAAGCTGCCGTCAGCAGTTTACGATGCTGAAGTTTGGCAGGTTTTCATTTCACTTTTTTTTTTCTCCACTGAAATAAAATGTATTGTTTGAGTGAAGAAAATAAATACCTTTACTTATCTTAAGTTTTCTCCATTCATTTCAAAATTATTATTTTTCTCGAATTACGAACCTCGAAAAGTTCAAATAATTTTTTTGTTGTTGATTGTGCAAGAATTCTCTATTTAACAGAAAAAATAAAAATAAAAAGAAGAAACTCAATCGTCGTGATAGGTAGGGTGGTTACGCTATAGGTGCGAAAAGCACAGTAGGAAAATTTTCGATAAAATTGCAAAAATACAATCGAAATCGTTTTCACCAAGATCTTGAATTTCTTCATTTTTTTATTTTTCAACCAAAATAATGGATAGGTACCTAATTAAGCCATAAATTCAATCAAAAATTAGCTAAAAGAATGTTCCGAGGACTGAAGAAAAAAACAAACTAACAAAAACAAAAAAAAACTCTAGGGTAGCAAGCCTCGTTAGAAAAAGTAGGTTTCAATAGAAAGAATTATGGATTTTAATGATCACATTGTTTGTAAATTTATATGCGCTAATGGTATGTGAAGATTGAATGAAGTGTGTTAGCTGCTGACAAAATTTTAAACAATGTGAAATATAAAAGCATTTTTTCTTGAAAAAATGAAAACTAAATTAAGAGGATAAAGTATAGTAGGTACATCATCGTATAATTTAAAAGAAAACCAATAAAATATAAAAAAGTTATGAAATAAAAAAAAATTAAACATGAGCATGTGGTTAATTTTTGTAAAAAGAAAAGTTCATGAAAAAGAGAAAAAAGAGGGAAAAAAAGCTTTATCGGACGTACCGTCCAATCGATCCGCACCAAAATTGGTAGCATGATACAATAAATTTAGATGAATATACATGTCAACTTTTGTATATTTGGTTCCAAAATTCCGCATTTTATGACCAATATAAAAACAAAAATAGTAGTACTGGAAGAACCGCCGGCTGATCCCCGTCAAAATTGGATCAAAACAAAATAAATATTTACTCGAATTTCGTGTCTATTGGTGCAAAATTGAGCATTTTATAGCCAAAATAAAAAACAAACTAGTGGTACCTGAAGTATCGTCTGGACAATCGGCACTAAAATCAATAGGTCAGGTCCTTGGCTCAGTAAAAATATTCATACCAAATTTCGTGATTATCAAACAAAAATTCCGACCAGTACCGTGGGAGCAAGAGATTGACTTTTTTATATATATAAAAATAAGAATTTGAGTTATTGATGCCAACATTTTTCTGAAGTCATGAAACGAAAGACGGACCCACCCCTGGCTTTGGGGGCTAATATCGCACTAAGCGTAATAAGTAAATTTTCTAAAGAAAATCTTTTAAAAAATCTTTGTTCTGAATTTCAAAATTACACAGTTTGAAACCATTAAAAACAAAAATTGACTTGAAGTAAATACCATCCTGTCGATCTACACGAAAACTGGTAGAATTTTACAATCAGTTATAAAAAATATTTGTTCAAAATTAATCATTTTATAGCCAGGCTAAAAACAAAAAAATATATTTACCGGAAGTACCGTCGGATCAATCTACGCCAAAACTGACAGTATGCTACAATAAATTATAATAAATATTTGTTTTAAATTTCGTACATATTGCTCCAAAATTGCGTATTTTGTGATCAATATTAAAAAAATGGTGGTACCGAAAGTACTGTTGACCGATAAATAATTGTTCTGAATTTTATGACATATTGATGCAAAATTGAGCATTTTATAGCCAAAAAAAAAAAAATGATGGTACCGGGAGAACCGTCTGGCCGATCCGCACCAAAGTCAATAAGTTTCGTCTTTGGCTCAGTATGAATTTACATACCAAATTTCGTGATTATCTGTTACAAATTGCGACTTGTACGTGAGAACAAGAAATTGACATATATATGTGTATATATGTATATATACATGAATTTGAGTTATTGGTGCCAAAATTTTCCTGAGATCATGAAACGAGAAACGTACTCACCTCTAACCCCGGGGGCTATCGCATCAACCATAATAAGTAGAAAAACCTTAAAAAAACAGGCAAACATAGCTGCAGTTCCATTACAAAAATTAATAAGTTTTTTAAAGTGGAATAGCGAAAAAGTTGGTGATCGATCATAATTGTTTATTGTATTGTAAGTTTTGTAACTGTTGACCAAAAATTACACAGTTTTACAACCATCACCCCTTTTAAATTTGAAATAAAAATGAACTTTATAGAAATAATGTCTGGCCAGTTTATATCAAAATCAATAAGATTAATCCTTACAGCTTAGTATATTGCGGTGTAATTTCCGCACATATGTATATTTTTATGAGAAAGAAATAAAAATCAAGAAAATATTGTGCATCGATGTACATTTTTTGCACCTATAAAAATTTTTTTTTCCTCGCGTCGAAAGATAACAACTAAATAACGTACCGACAAATGTAATACTGCATCTAACAGCAAAATTTCATGTGATTTGTAATGATTTCAGACCACAAGATGATAAAACTTGCCGTTATCGTTTTCATTATAATTACCACACTCACAAACAAAACGAAGAACACAAGCTTAAAAACGAAAATTAGTGCATCGTCAGGAGCATATTTCGAATTAAATAAATTCAGCAAGGCTTATGAGAAAACAATTCCCATAGTCTATAGCCTGAAAATTCCAAGAAGACAGAACATAGAAACACCCGAATGGCTTGAAGAAATAAAGAAACTGAAAAGTTGCGCATCTACGGAAAACACATGGTGTATACAGAGATCGAAAAACATGTTGAAGATCATAGATTTAATTACGGATATTCAGCTAATAAACGAAGCAATAATCTAGGAATTTGACAAAGAACTGTCAAAACGAAGTAAATGTGGAATACAAATCCTTGGTGACTTTGACACATGGTGTTGCAATGTCATGACACTTTCTCAAGGCAACGATTTTATAGAAAACGAGAAAAATCTAAAATCTCAATACAAAAAACTCCGAGAGTCTGTAATAGAAAGCCATGCTAAATTATTAAACGTCACTAACGACATTAAAAACTTCGAAAAGATAGAAGTCGATAATTCTAAAATTTTAAAGGAAAACATCCAAGCATTAAAAGACGCCATTCAAAACCAAAATAACAAAATAATTATTGAAGCCAGAAGAGAACTCATTTTTGACACAGCTCGAACCCTTCACGCTAGTTTAGTCACCAAAAATGCTAAGCTTAGCCAATTACTTCTTTCTTGCAAAAATAACCATCTTCCAGCAGCAATCATCAACAAAACAACGTTAAAAGAAAACTTACTAAAAATCAAGAAAATCTCAGAAAAATCAAATTTTGCGGTAGTTCTAGACGAAAAATCAATCCAGTCCGACTACAGAACAAAATTAGTTAACTGTTATGTAACAGGAAATGAAATAGAAATAGAAATCAAAATTCCACATCAAAACCTTCATGCCAAATATGAACTTTACAACTTTATTCCATTAGCATTTCGAACGCACAACAATAAAATTTGCTCTTGGGATCAAAAACCTTCGATCTTATCCCACAACAAATTTGATGGATCGATAAGAATCATAACTGGAACAGACATTGATCTTTGTGGCAAACATAGCTTGTTATGTTTTCTCCCACAAGACCGCAGAACCAATAATAAAGGGAATTGTGCGAGGGCATTATTCAAAGGAATGAAATTTGAAGAAATAATAAAGAAATGTACTTTCAAATGCGAGATAAATCATGAAGAGGTCGTAGTCAAACAAATCGAAATGAACCAATTTGTCATAACTAATGCTAAGAATCCATTAATATCAGTTAACACCATAACAAAAACAAGTACTAGTATAACCATAAATGACTCATGGCCTGGAGAAACTCTAATAACAGTTCCTTGTGTAGTGGAAATCCAACAGTTACAAAAAGAAAACAATGCAGAAACAATCATTCCAGCAGGATTCCCATGTATAGATGAACCTGAAAAGGACATTCTCATCGAACATCATCTACCGCTGGTTTGGACGAAATATCAATTCATGGAACTTGATTTTGGTCTGCGTCAATCATTCAAATTTCCAAATATGTCTATAGCTTACAATAATAAATGGCATGACAACATACCTTACCTTTTGCCAATAACTCCAATTCATAAACTCGAAGAAAGATTAAAATCAGCAGAACTGAAAATTCCTGATTTGGGATATCAAGACACCATAAACACAGTACACTTACTACTAATCGGTTAGTGTGGTTTGTTAACACTCTTAGTAGCCATATTGGTCTATGTAAATTTAAAAATAAATTGTGTTGCTATCAATGTGCACAATCAGATAAATGATTTGGCATTGGGAGCAATACATCGTTAATGGTCCATAACTCTAAGTCCATTTTTTTTTTTTTTGTAGTAGAATATAATAAATTAGCATTAAAAAAGCATAAGAAATTTGATTATGCCAAATTATTTCAATTAAGTCCATTCGCAATAATAAATTTTTATGCTCAAATGACAAATTTAATATAAAATTTTTTTTTTCTTTACGCGATGATCAATTTTGCAACGTAAAATTAAGGAACATTTGTAAAAGAAAATAATATTGTATTATAACTAAACTTAAAGATATAATAGATTAAAATAGTAAACTTTCAGGAACACAAAATTTAACGAAGCAAGAGCTTCGGGCTTTCTTTCGCCAGGGGACCTTTGTTCCGTCCCGTTTTTGCAGACGATTCAGTTCGTCTACAAAACGTGTCGAACAAATTATAGACAACTATTATTCCTAATTTTCGGAATAATAGCTGTCTATATTTTACCTAGCTTCTCACGGACGGACACCACCAGATATGCTGACAATGAAGTGTCATCATATTTGGCGGATGTTCAGTATCACTCCACCTTTTTGGTTGGCCATCTTTTGAGTGAAACAAAGAAAATGAAAGTGATGTCATATCTTCATTTTGAAGACATGGTCATTCCTGAACTAGCAGTCAAACAGAAATGTTAAGGTCCATACTCGATGTTATGGATATCAGGTCTCACTATTATTAAGTATCAGTATTAAGTTGAAGTTTAAATGTGTTTTGTAATAACTTGAAGTTCAAATTTAATAAAAGATAAATATTTGTATTTTATCTTATTTGTTGAAGTAATTTTAAAGTATTGAATTACTCTCGCAACACTTTCTCCTTTAAGAACCATTGTATTCTCCTATTTATGGGTTATAGTTTTGATCAGAGGACATCAAACACACCTCCTCTAAAAAAAAAAAACAGAGCATAGGAAGGAGTGAGTTGCGACTCCTTCAAATCCCCTTTTGCATGTCTCTTATCACAAACAATAATTAAACTTTTAGCTTAAATGAACAATATTAATACCTAGGTACTTGATTTGGAAAAAATGATATCTCTTTGAGATGGTACAATATTGGAGTCTCCATTGTTAATTTTAGTGGTATTTCAAAATTTCAGTAGACCAAACCAATATTAAATTCAGTAAATATCTCTTTATTTGGGACAATTCTTACAGCTTGTTGAACACTGCTAAATTGGAGCTAACAATTTTTTATGAATATCTGTATTTTAGCAGCAAATTTAGCTGTAACATCCTCTTGAGCCACAATCTACAGCTAAAATACAACCAGTTCACCCCTAATTATATCTGTAATTTAGCTGTGTTGCTCTTAAAATATGGATATCTATAAAAATTGTTAGCTGTAAAATAGCACTGCATTAGCCGTAAAAAGTATGCAAAATGAGAAATTAATGCTAATTTAGCATCGGTTTTTAGCTGCGAAAATACTAAAGTACCTCCAAAATTAGCATTGGAGACTCCTAATTTTTTTGCCAGTTAGCCGTGAATTGTTTGCCATGAAAGCACCTATGGTATTTCCAAAACAGAAGAAGTAAGTAAAAATGGAAAAAGAATTTGAAACCAAATTTTTTTTCTCTAAATTTCTTCATTTACATCAGTGACTGGGTAAAGATAAAAAGTTAGTGTAATAGATTTTCTGTCATCCCCTCTCCCGCGAAATAATCATAACCCAGTGAAAAAATATTTGTTGTTTACAACTTACATAATTATATTATTTTCTCAACGTTCAATGGCTAAGGATAATATATGGGTAAGAAAATGTTTTGTTCAAAATATTTAATAAAATAATATATTGTCTAACTTATGCAAAGAGTGTTGAGTTTTGAGGTGGTAAGCGGGGAAAAATCCGCAACTTTCCCCTCTGGGGCTACAGACTGTTTCTTTAAAGTTTTATTTTTGGTATGAGACAAATAAAATTTTAAAATAATGCAGCCTGTTGAGAAATTATTTTTGAGCGATGAAATTATGTTGATTTTCTAAACAAAAGGTGAAAACTACGCAAATACGATTTCCAAAAGAAAGCAAAAAAAGAAAACAGGAAAAAAAAAGCAATCTCTCATAAATTCGATATTTTCCCCTCTAGTAGACGTGTGTATTTGCGCAAGAAACACGTTTGATGTAGTGCGTGTAGCCTATCTACGCCTTAATTTTCATCTCGTTCCTTCGGCCATCTCTCCAGCTAGGTATTTATTGACGAAACTTTGTTCGAACACTCGTTTACCATTTTAGACCTATTCATATCGTGTAAACCACAAACATCACGAAGAGTACCAATATATTAACTATATGTACAGTAATTTCGAAGTTTTTTGTGAAGAATTAGGTATTAAAACCAAGAAAATTTGACCATAGTGATTCTAAATTTCAGAAAATTCTGAAGAAATCGAATTTTTTGTACTCGTAGGCCTAAGTTATTTTTTTCTATTTCGCAAAAGTTTCAATTATTGAATTTCCACAGACTCTCCTATCAAGGTTTAAAAATCCATTGTAATTAATTAAGGCTGTCACTATACGGACGATGTTTATCAACTAACGCACGCCACTGAATTACGCCGCCTCAATGTGCATCCGTTTAAAAATTATTAGACTTCGCATTTAGGGTAAAGTGCATTTTCATTTGCCATAAAAAAAAAAAAAACGTATAAATACGAAAGGGGGATGGGGCAAGGGATAATAACCTGGTAGATATTTTGCAAGTTGAACAACATCTGACGAGGTATTATTCATTGAATTTAGGTCAAAGGTGCGATAATTACGAGAAAGAATTCTGCACATCTATACGGTAGATACTATCAATGAAAAAGTTTTATACAAACAAGGGAAATATTTTGTGTGTTTTTCCCCATCATTTACCGACAATTAATAATTTATTTTATTTATTCAAATTTTTTCTGATAGACATTCGACGTGCGATATTTACGTAAGTTTTTCGCACCAAAATAACATTACAGCGAATATCCTCGAACAAAATGAAAAAGTCGAAAGTATTTTAAAACGTTTTGTAAGGTAGGTAGCGAAATTCACTTCTGCTTCATGCGAAACACATCATGAAATCTTGTTCGAATTTTCTAGCTACCCTACGAATGACATAAAATCGACGACTATGCAGTTTTTAAACGTTTCAATTACTGTACAGTAAAAATATTGCAGAATTGATATATTTTTATCATTTTGTGTGTATATAATGTGAAGTTATTTTAGTTATTATCACAATAGCAGTCAAATTTATTATTTATTTTACATAATAAAATTAGGCATGTCTTTTGTGGCAATAATTGTTATTTTCACCAAATTCCCTGACTATATGATTCTGTTTTCAGGGTTCATCACAGTTATGGTAACTTAGTGGAACCTCTGATTAACAACTCAATAGTTCCTCCAAAAAATTCGCTAAATAGAAATTTCATTATCATGTAGGTATGTACCTACTTATAGAATTTACATAAATTTGAATTAGCTTTACTTATGTTCATATGGAGAAAAGTGAGATCCAGTGACGCAGCAACAGGTTTCTTTGGAGGAAGCAGAAAACTAAAAATTGTCAACTAAAATTTTTGAAATTTTCGCAGCTAAAAATTGTGAAATCGTCTGTAAAAAAAAGTCATCAACTTTCACAATTTGCCAACTGTCAAACTGACGAGGAGGAAAATCAAACATTACCATCATCCCAGGGGGAAAGCTTTCCCCTCTTACCACCGTCCCTGACTTAAGAATTCATTTTTGATAACAATTTCTGCTGTTTTTAAAACAATGCTGAACACAATTTCTGAATAGGTTATCATATTTTTCTGGATAGAAGTCGAAAGAACTTTAGTTCTCCAAAAATGTGGAAATTTCAAAAAAGATCTGGTAAGTATGTTCTGATAAATAATTTTCTTCTAAAAATATGATAGATTTTGTGTTTGTTGAGTATACCAATCTAGGGATTGTAACCACAACCATAACCAGAACAATATCCACTAATAACGTAAACAAGATTACATCATTGATTCTGGAACTGATAAGAAAAACAAACAAAGTTCACATAACCCACAACCAGAAACCAATTCTCACAAAATGCTGAAACCATTAACCAGAACAATAACAAAAAAGAATCGGTTTCTATCACTTTTTCTAAAATATCAATAATATTGATTACTTTTTTTCAAAAATTATCAATTATTTCCTGCAAATTATCAATTATTGTTATTGATAATTTGAACCGGAGAAAACCTTTTTTGTCTGTTCAATCCTGAATTTTGTCTCAACCAATATAACCAGTAACGACAACCAATAACCAGAAAAGTTGCTTTGATTAACCAAAACAATAACTGGTAACCAAATAATTACATTTTTAACTAATAACCAGTAAGCAGTAACCAATAACCCAAAAAGTGTTTTGGTTACAAGCCATACTTTGTTCTACATTATTACTTTGTAGTACCTACATTTATACTTTGTACTACATTATTGCTTTATACTACATTTACACTTTGTACTACATTATTACTTTGTACTACATTTATACTTTGTAGTAGAGCTTTTAACCACAACCATAATCATACTACAAGGAACCTAAACAAACTGACATCATTGATTTGTGAACTGATAACCAAAACAAATAAATTTCACATAACCAATAATCAGTAACCAATACCAGAACAATAATCAGAAAGAATTGGTTTTTATCAGTTTTTCTGAAACATCAGTATTATGGATGTTTTTTTAAAATATCAATATTATGGATGTTTTTCTAAAATATCAATATTATTGATTGGGTATTTCTTAAAATTTGAAATGTTTAACCTGTAGTAGTAAAAAAATGACGTAATGTGCAATGAAAAGTGAAAAATGTAAATAAAACTAAGAAACCATGATTGTTTTGTTAGTGTGCATGTACGTCTTGATTGTATTCATAATTCAAATACTAATACAAAACCAAATTTGTTATTTTCCAGGACTGAACGAATTTAGCAGTGTTACCATAATATGAAAACTCTAATGCAGGAGCAGCTCTGGTAAAAAAAGTGGGTTTTCAGAAATTATAAAATTACGTAGTCACTAAAAAGCTATATATATATATTATATATATATATTATAATAAATTACATTCCTATTGGTCCAAAGTTAGGCATTTTATAGCAAAAATAAAAACAAAAATAGTGTTACTGGGATGTACCATTATGACCGATCCACACCAAGACTTATAGCAAATTATAATAATTCATAGTGAATTCATGTTTTAAATTTCGTAGCTATTGGACGAAAATTGAAAATTTCATAGGCAAAACCAAAATGAAAATCGCCATACCGGAAGTACCACACAGCCAATACGCATCAAAATCAATAATTAGGTCCTTGGCTTAGTACTAATGTTTGTTCCGAATTTTGTGACTATCGGATAAAAATTATGATCTATACCGTTTTAACAAGAATTAAATTTGAGTTATTAGTGCCCAAATTTTCCTAGAGTTATGAAATGAAAAACACACCCACCCCTACCCCCAGATTGTTTCATGACACAAAGATTAACAAGTAGATTTTCAATAGAAAACCTACTTAAAAATTACATATGTACGTTCACTTGACAAAATGAAAATTAAATACAAACATCATTTCCGATGTATCGACTGTGCGAGAAATTCAAATTGGGCAAATTTTTCAAAAATTACAATTAAATCCTGGAAAATTATCAATTATCGATAATTTGAACTGGACAAAACTTTTTTTTGTCTATTTTACCTTGAATTTTGTCTCAACTAATTACCAGTAACCCCAACCGATAACCAGAAAAATTGTTTTGATCAACCATATAAATACCTTTTTAACCAATAACCAAAAATCAGTAACCAATATATATTTTTATTGGTTCCATGCAGTAACCAATAATCCCATAAACATTTTGGTTACAAGTCCTATACTAATCCTTCATCTTTCACCCCAGCAAACTCTTTATACATAAACTTTTACTTTTTAATCTCTTCACTATACTGACGTTTCCACTCAACAAATATCTATTTTTCGTTCATTCTTCATCATACTCGTTTTTTTATCTTCGTTTAACTCATCTTCATACGATGGCGAGAGCATCTTGGGGTATATTTCTCTAGAGCCACGCATGAGTATTGACACATTATTAGTCGTGAATTCGTGATTAAATCCCAAGATTTGCTTTTTTTTTATACAACCGAGTAACCTAGCTCACAGAATGAAAAATTAAAAAAAAGAAATGGAATTAGCCAAAAAAAATGAGAAAAATTCTATAAAAGTTGAACAATCATATGGGATTTGAGCCTCACACTTCAAGCATGTGAATGAGGCATTCATCCGCAGAGCCACGGCTACAGCTTGTGGAAAATGAGATATTTATACTATTCATGTATTGCTAATCTGCGTTTTAAGGAGAGAGAAGAAATATGTCAATGTGCACGCGTGGCTCCGGAGAAATATACCCCAAGGGGCTTTCGTGATCCTCTCGTGTACAATGAACTTGAAACATATTTTGTCAAACATTTTCTCTTTGAAATAAATTCTAATTTTTCGACTTGAATAAGTCTAAAAACATCTTCTTTTTTTTTTTATCATCTGCGATCACTCTCCTACTTGGACCTCAACCGTATATCTCTTGTCATTCCCATCAAAAACGTTCTTTCACTATGTCGTTCGATTTGGATAACTAAATTTTTTACGTTACGAGCTACTCACATCGCAGAACTTCAGCAGAATTATAACCCTAACTGAGCTGAAAACTCACTATTACCAGAACTTATTCAGTAGGGGAGAGTAGCCCGAGATGACAAACATGGCTTCCAATTATGCATTCTTTAAAATTTATCGAAGAACGAATAAAATCAAAATGATCCAATTTAAAGGGATAATTTGTTTCCGCGAATATTACGTGCAAGTTAGAAATTTCTAAGGTAAAAATCTTTTGAACTAAGTACCGATTTCATTTTTTAATTTTTTTGTTTGAGAAATTCATCCTTAGGCTTACCCTAGTTCAAGATGACATACCTAGTCGAAAATAATTAATAAAAATCATAAAAATTACACTTTGTTCGCGTTTTTATGAGCAAATTTTTCAAATAAAGGAAACCTGTGTGCGACACACACGTGCGCATTTGACGTAGGCCCACAGTTCGCTCTGTTCGTGTGTATTTATTCAGTTCAGGTTTTGCTGCAGGAATATGAGATAATTTTTTTTTCTTCGCTGCACTTTTTGTTTTTTTTGGTACAACAGGATTAAAAGATTTTTCTTGTACTTGGCAAAATGATGAATTTTTGTAATTATTTGATGAGTACTTCAACCCAAGTGTTTCCCACAAAAGGTCAAAATGACGTATGATTGCGTCATTTTGCTCTCGCAGATAGTATTTCAGCTTGTCCAAAACAAGAAAATTTTTCTTAAATGGAAAATTAATAAAAAGTAGTTATAGGAATTTCAGATTCAAGTACCTATGTAGAAATAATTTTCAATAAATGTACTCTTTTGGATTATTAATAATATTCTCGGACCTTTTTGGATTACTAATAATATTCTCTGATTGAAATTTGCTTCAATTATAGAACCTAAAATAAAAAATAGAGCCATGAGAAACGTGAAATATATATGAGACGCACTTGAGGGACGAATGCAAGAACGATACTTACGTCATTATTACATTTTTTCCATTATCAATACCTATTATATCTTCACATAATCATATATAGATATAACTTTGTTAAAATAAGTAATTATTAAGTCACTTTGACAGTGTCATTCTCGCATACGGGCCTCGGTAGATATTTTTCTATAGTTCTTAGTACCAAAATCTACCACGTAGTGTTAATAGTATTCTAAAAACCATTATAGGTATGTCATCTTGTTCTGTATGTCTACGTCATCGTGGGCTACTTTCTCCCACGGAAAACCTAAGTGCAACACTTTTTTTTGCCTCATTGTATGTACTTATGTAGATATTCTTCACTAGAATTGCTATAGCCGCTGCTCCATTAAATGGGAACGGTTTTGAAAGAAAATTTCACAGTAGGAAATGATTCTCTAACAAAATTCGTTATACAGAAAATATAATCGAAAAGAGTTTTCAGGACGAATGAATATTTCGTTCTTTCAGTCAGTCAAAAGGAATTTGGAAAGCTTCATTTTAATCCGGAAAGCGACTATTGGCATAACTTACTTCACACGTCACCTGAGACGAATTTTATTTTATTTATTTTTTGCAACAATGAATGAGAATGTAATTTGTCATAGTATGTAGGTACGTATTTGAATAAGGACAATTTCGTCGTAATCAATGTCAGAATCATTCTCAATTCGAAGGTAAATCAAGAGGAAAAACCAAAATCCTCCCATTCTAACTAATTCTCTTTATACTACAGACTTCAAAAGATTCAATAAATGAAATTTTACAATTTTTTATTTGGATGAGCAACTAGAAGATGATTGAAAAATCTAAAGCTTATCCTCGCAATTACTTTTTTCATTTTTAAGGAAATATTATAATCGACATAGCGTCATAGCGAACAAAAAGCGAAGTGAGAAGACGTCAGTCTAAGTCTCGTAACAATGAAATAACCAGTTTGAACAGTGCGGAGCAAATGAGGCTCATCAAAAGTCAAAAAGCAGCGAATAAAACGTAACGAGAAGTAAAAAACTTTTTTCAAAAGAGAAAAAAGAATATATTTGGCTTCATAAAACGTTATTCGTCATATCTACGTATGTTCTGCTCTCACGAGACGGAAGAACAACAATTAACAATGTCTTCGAAAGTTTATTCCACTATTTTCCAACTTTCTACCTTAAATGACAAATTATTATGATTATTATTTTTTTTCAGTTTTATATAAATTTTCGCCCCACTAATAATTTTTTCGAATCAACGTCACTGTGTATTGCAGTTTTTCAACGGTTACATTCATAAGTAGCAATAAACAACTGCTTCATCAGAAAGTGATGAGTTCGAACACCTTGACTAAGTTGTTAAAGTTGAATACAAACGATTGAAAATAATTTTCTCAAAAAAACACTGTAATGGTCACACTACATCAATTAAAAAGGAAACAAAATTTTTGCGAGTGTAGGTACAATTATTCAGGTTACCATTTAAAATAGGTAGCCTATCTACGTTATAAATGGCTGAATTAAAAAATTAATTTAACGACTAACGTTGTTGTTTTTTTACCACCAAGCAGGGTAGATATTTTTTTAATTAATAAATACCTGCACAAAAATGTGTTTAAAGTGAGTTGATGCTTTAAAATTGAATGGTTTTAGTTAGAACTAATAGCTTTATAGAATATTAATGAACTCGTATGGTTTGTTTTTATGGGAATAGGGAGAATAAAAAATATATTCAAAATTTCATAAACAATGCACTGTAAATTTCCTCGTGCCGAAAATATGTTAAGTAGGTACATATCTGTTCAAAAAACAGCAAAATAAATGAATAAAATAGAAAATAGGAGACTGTCTTGTAAATATTGCCTTTCCTATTAACTACATTATTTTGTGTTTCCTCAGAATGACGAACTATACTTTGTGATGGTTTATCGTCCATGCATCTCCGATAAACCAATTACACAATCGTCAATTTTATAAGGAAATTAGGTCGATTAAAATGTCAACATGAAAACATAACAAAATGGCGGAAATTTTGAGTTGGTAGCTACATAGGCCATAGAAAACTAAGCCTAAATTATTATAATATTATTCACAATATTATTTAATTTTGTGGGAATTAGACAACTCGTATGAGGTTAGAGGCTTAGCCTTTCAATGACAATTGTCATCGCAGGATAATTAATTTTGTGCACTGCATGTTAAACTCATTGTATGTTTGTTTGTACTTACTTGCAAATTTATGCATGTATGTTGCAACATCCAGACCATGACAAATCGATTGTTGACATCATCCAGCTTATCAGTGCATGTGCCATATTTTATCCACTGACATAACAATGATAAAATATGTCACAATTAGTCTTCATACACATGTATGTATTCTTCACATATGTGTCTACATATGATTGTATAGAGGGCTACAAAATTGCTTGTGTTTGCCGAGTTCTTGGCTCACCAATATCTTGTGTATGGTATGTGATGAACACACAATAACTGTAGAAAACCTTCTGTTGTCGGAATATTTTCCACAACATAAGGTATTCCACAAATTTGTATACAATTGAATATAGCACTCAATTCACATGTCTCTAGGCATAATATAAATCTTATAAATGGGTATAAGCCAATTTTCAGTCCACAAAAATTAAAATGTTTGCGTCCTTTTCTTTATTCCCTCAAACTGATTTTGTGTCGTTTTAAGCGTTTTATCCTAAAAATTGACGTTTTAGAAGGAACGCCAGTTTTTTGAGAAAAAAAATAAATAAGTTGAGGCAATTTCAAGTCAACGTAAAAACATGACTTAAATCTGCATAATTTTAATGTAACTTAAACGAAATTATTTTTAAAAATTGAAACTTTTTTTTTTCCTAAAGTTGATTTTTTTTTTTCTATCCTAAAAACTATGTTTAAAAATAAAACTACGATATTCTGATTTATGTTATTTCGGAATGAAAACCAACAAAAAATTGATCGTTCACAACCAAACCAAATTATATAGATAAGTACTTTCCTGAAGGTAAACTAATCCTTTAAAAATAAGGGGCAGTCTATAAAAACCCGACTCCAGGCCCGGTTTCTGAATTTTTTCTTGGAGATTAAATCTTATAATATTTATAAATTTTTCTGGGAGAGGTTAAACATTTTTTTACATATTGCATGGTCCTAAAATTTTAAAAATCAAATAGGTAATTATGTTTTAAATTGTCATTTTTTTGACACTGGGGAGATTATACCCCAAATCCCCACTAAAAACCGGCCCTTCCCGACTCTGTAGGGTTTTTGCTTCTGCACACTATGTGCGTAAAAATATTTTTAATTACCCTTTACCGGCTATATGGTACTCTAATCATCCCCTATTTCAAGGGGTTTAAGATAATCTTCCCTCATTTTAGGTTAATCAATTTTCAAATTGAGAACGACATCAAATCGTCTGATTTATTTGGGATTTTGCATTACCGTACACTTTTCATTAAGGTATATCTCAGTTTTCGTGTCAAGAAGTGAAATAAATCGACATGATCTCAAATGAAAATTCGACGAAAAATCGACTTAAATCGATATTGGTTTGGTACAAGTCATTTTTAATTTGCGTCACGTTTTAAAAGGGTTTCGGGTTAAAAATAATTTGGCTAATTTTCTTGTTATAAAGTTTGTAAGTTAATAGAGGACGATACTTCGCACAGTGAAATTCAAAGGAGTGGGAGCAGTAATCTGGTGAATCAAACTCTAATACAAAGTGTATCAACGAGAAAGCTAAATATAGTAGAGAAATTAACTGACTTATTTACGTTACTAACGAAGTTTTAAAGTACATAAAAGTGATCCATTAAATTCTTTTATAAAAAAAAATGTTTATCTGAAGTTGAAAAATCAGAAACATTTAACTTGCATTGCTCACGAAATTATAAGTTTAAGCAAATTCGGACGTTTAAAAACATGAAAAGTCGAAACTTCTTCAATTTTATTTTAGACTAGTTCTTTGGAATCCTCTAAAAATGTGAAGCCCAAATCAGATTAGTTTAGATAACTGATACGTTTTAAGTATTATTAAATAATACAAGAATAATTTATAATTGTCCAAAACTTAAATACGATTGTCGATTTGAAGTTATCATTTATACTAATTTGACTGAATATTTAAGCATCATAAAATAGAATTACAGATGAAATTTAAGTGAAGAACAAGATTAATGAATCGAAAATTTAATATGATTTTTTTTAATTGTTTTCAGATAAGTATCGAAGAATATGGACGTACTTAAGTTCCAATAATGCACCAGAATTCATAAAAAATATGTATTCTGTGTTTCAACCATTATGTGCAGAAAATGAGTTTTTTCTTTAAGTCCAGCTAAAACATTTGATACGAAATGAAAAAGATGATCTGGTTCCCTGCCCAGTTTGCACCATCATGAAGTCGATAACAATAAAATGTTGTTAATAATAAAAAAGAATAAGTTTAAGCTGGATTTTCAAAATTAAAACTTTTCTAACACAGCTTGCTGCCTTAAACTTACGAAATTTTGATAACTTGAGAAAACTTGCTACGCTAGAATTTTTAAATCTTTCTTTGTTTCTCCCTTTCATATTTATACAACATGATTTTATAAAAAACATTAGGTATCTACCTATTATATGAAATTAATGAACTGTTACTCCCCAAATTTGGACATCACTGGTACCAAACCTTCGAAAGTTTTTTCAAAAATTATGTCTCACCTATATACGTCAACATCAGCTTATAAGAGAACTGTTACAAGATCAGTTATCCCAGGAATATACTTTGCTGTGGTCGTATATATTTCGAAATTATACAGATAGCCTTGAAATATTCCATAGGCAATTTGACGTTCTCAATCCTCTTTATCAAAAAACTATCATAATAGTTTACTGAATAGAAGTGGGCTAATACAATTCTCTTGATCATGACAAAACAGTAAACTTTTGCGCTTATCTCCCCACTCGTTTTCACTAAGATCAATACCTATATACATATACATGTACCTACATTATACACCATAGTTTCTACGTAGCTACAAAAAAATCAAATATCTATTTACGCCACGAAAAAAGGTTTGGAATATAGTATTTTAAACTTTACTCACGCAAAAACGTATTACTTATTGAAATGAAAATGGATGAGCAAATTTGCGATAGCTGTTTTCTTCTTCCTTCTCAAATAAAATACGAAAAAAATATTATTTTGTATCAAACACGTGCCTATACTAATGCCGATAGATAGACTTAGTATTTCGAACCCACATAAGTAAGTATACAGCTTTACTCTTTGTCATTCTGAGAAACCACAAACATCTCAACTAATTTTTAATTGTTTTGAATCTACCTACGCAGACTGTAATTAAAAAAAAAATAAAGAAAAAAATAAAAAAGAAAGTAGGAATTTTAATAATTTCAATGTAATTGCGACGTAGTATCCTTATTTTTTCTGCTTTTTGTTTCATCCCTGCACAATTTTCAAGTCGCACTGTTGTAACAGTTTCGTATACCTACCTACTATAGGTATGTCAACAAATGGGACGAAATTTTTTAGAAAAGTAATTATTTAACTCCAGCGACCATTTTATTCTTTTAATAATTTTACAAATTTTTCGATTTGATATAAAATACCAGTGTGAAAAAATAATTATATCAAGATTCGAAGAAATAATGTTACCATTATTAGCGACTAAATCAAAATATTTTTTCTAAAACTTAAAATAAATCGTCAATTTGTTTCGTTCATTCAGAGAGCAGGTATTTCATTAAAAAATATACCTACTTGTATAACTGAAGAGAAAGGAAAAAAACTATCGCATCAAGCCACGCTAGGAAATGTAGGTTTTCTCAAACAAAATAAGTACATAAATAAATAAATAGTTAAATAAATAAGTACAAAAAAAAAAAAATCAAAATATCGAATGTATTCGACAGAAAGCTAGCTAAGAAGTCAGTGAGTACGTTTAAAATGACGTGTGAAGGAAATTCATCATGAATTGGGTTGTGAAGTTACAAAAAACTAATACGAGTTATTAGATGATTGCTTAGAAAATAAGATACCAAATTAAATAAGTTTACGTTAAAAACCAATTTTTAAAAGATAGTAAGCTTTTATTATTTTTATTTTTTGGCTTTAGCTTCATGCGAAATAAATATTATTTCGTTGGGAAGGTTGGCTGCAGTATTGGTATATTTTAAAATCGCAGTAGTGAGTAGAATAAAAGCTTATAATAAAAGCAAGCCTGATTTCCACGCGGCTATTTTGTTTCATCTGGAATATTGTCTACTCTCTCAGCTATAGTTTGTAGTTTAAAATTTTTTCAAATGACTTCTACAAATGAACTGTTAAGCCGACTGAGACAAAATATTGCAGAATAATAGAATATCGGGGCTCTTGCTTAAAAATTAAGTAATTTATAAAAATTTAAACGTCAAAAATGTAACATAATAGAATGTACGAGAAGCACCATCTGGCTGATTTGAACCAAAAATAATAGGGTTTATCTTTATCTAGATTCGAATAAGTGTACCAAATTTCATGACCATCGAATAAAAATTGCGACCCGTACCGAGTTAAATGAAATGTGTATGTATGTATTATGAATTACAGTTAATGGTGGCAAAAGTTTCCTGGAGTCATGAGATGAAAAACAAACATACCCTCGACTCTGCGTCTCAATACCAAATTCAAAAACCTACAGATGCATAAAAATTTCTGGAAAAAGAAAGAATTTAAAATTTAGCCCTTTTGAGAGTATTCCTAGGTTATCGTAATCCTCTAAAAAATGAAGTAATTACTGTAAACCAGTTTGAAATTGGCCTATCTAATCGAATATCTCCTCATTTAGCAGGCTGGTATATTACGTAGACACATTTTTAAATAATTTTAGCAAGTATTAAAAATCTGAATTGCATACGTGAGGTATACAAAAAAATGATGCAACATTTATATAAGTAAGGACCTGGAGGTAGGTATATATTTATGAAGCATGAGTGCAAGAGCGTATACAAGGGGGGTCCTGTGTGATCCCATTTTAGCTTAAAAAAAAAGACGTAACTTTTAAAAAATGTGTATTTGTATCGGTTTTGGTGATTTTTTGTTTTGTGGGGGAATCAAAAGAGACCACTGAGAATGTATGGACCCCCCCCCTAAGATAGTGCTATACTACACGCCCTTGCATGAGTAGCTCCAAAAGGGGAATAAATTCTGAATTAAAATCGACATTTCTTTTAGGTATAGGCTACTAATCACTCATCTTCTTTCTCCTTGACCTTACTTTATGTTTGCTATTAACATATCTTGATTTTTTTTTCAAAAGAAAACAAATTAAAGCTACGTCAATTCCATAAGTTGGCTTTATAATGCGTATTACGGTATTCCATGAAAAAATTTTCTGCCTTCACATATAATTATGTCTATAATATTTATAATGGAAAAAAGTAAGAAGTAATCAAGTAGGTATAGTTCTTGCATTCGGCCCTAGATGAAAGTGTTGTGCCATAAAATGATTAGATAGATGGACTATCTAGCAATTGTATCTTATAATAGAAAATATTACTTTTCATGAATCTTGAATAACGCTTAATGCGAGTAAATCCAATCAGCTATAACAATTCGTCACATCCTCGTTCTTCAACCGTAACTTCCTCATTTATTAGCACTAACTTTGAATATGAGTAAGTTGAGAATTTTTAGTATATTTTTTTTCTTGGAGCAAGACTACATATGGATGAGCGAATTTGAACTGTTGAACATTACCTAATTGTACATGTTACAGCCAAACTCAATAATTATTCATTAAGTCACTGTTTCGAATAATTCCACAAAGTTTTATCCAAACAATTAAAATCCTTGAGCTGTGGCAGAAATAACTGAATTATCATAGTTATTGTAACGGCCAAAAGAGGTGGTAATGTACCTAATTAGAACCACTTTCAGTGTTACACCATACACGAAATATCACGTACTTTAAAAGCAGTAATACTTCTAAAATAAATTCAAGTTTATCATCCACAGACTATCGTGGACCTTAACATTGGTTAGAGACACAATAATATTTAAAACACACGAGTGAGTTTACACATTTAATAAAATAATAATTCGTACATCACAGTACATAAACATACGTTAATATTTATACATATACAATCACAATTCAACAAGCAAGACTATCTGTTCACCAGAGACTTCTACTAGAGAGGTTACAGGTATTTAGAAATAGCTGTCGAGGAACTGTGTCTTATTCCACTGAATCGAGGGATTATATACTCGTTCAGGGTATGAAAACGTACGTGTTGAATAGGTAAAGTGAGGTAGGGTGTTGTTATTATAGGGTTGTGCTGACTAGTCAAATACTCGAGGGATAGGCACAATTAGGTCATGAATATACAGAAAGTATATCTATATTCATAAAATCAAATACGGGTAATTTAGTGGTTGTTTATAAAGAGTTATAGGATAATTATTGTTGATAAATATCTACGTTTTTGGTATTTGAAAATGTGTGGACGAATATGTTCGTCATTTCTAAAAATAGACGAAAATATACGTTACACAATTCTCCAGGGGGAACAAAAAAAAATCAGGAAAAAAAAAATTTTCCAAAATCTATCCAACAAGGTACAAATTTCTTATTAACTATGCGTAATTAAAATTATGTCATGTAATGCAAGTATAAGTATATATACTTAGAATAAAATATTTTATGAATATTGATTATGAGTAACAAATTTTTTTTAGGTATATAGGTGATTAGTATATCGTATTATTTTGCATAATTTTTACAACGCTGTGCTTTTTGTTAGATTAGTACAATTTCGATGGGAGGTTAACTTTAAATATACCATAATAAAAATTAACATAAACGAGATTGTAATTAACCACAATAAGAATATCCCATTGACAAAAATTTGGTAATCATTAAAGTTTTGGTCAGGTATTTGTAGTTCAATGGATTTAATTTTGTTCTCCAAGTCGTTAACTGGAACAGTGTGGGGAACAAAATTTTTCCATTTGGGGTTGTAGACCTTTGTCGTTGCCAGATCTATGGCAAGATCAAAATGTTCTATAGAATCAGAAAAATATGTCCACGATAGTGGTGTAAGTGATTTTCAATTTTAATAGTCTCTTCCAAAGATTCAGAGAGACAGGGGATTTCTATTGGGGTAATTACTGTATTTTTATTATTTTCGTCAATATTTTCAATTTGAATATGACAAGGTACATCCAGAATAAAGGTTCCGGGGGAATTGTTATTTATTTTTAGTTTTTCGAATTTTTTCATAATGGAATTAGTTGCTATGAGGGAATTAAAGTTTACGATAGCAAATTTGGTGCGTCCAATAGGATGCACTAATGTTTGATTATTATTAGGATTACATTTAAACGAGCAGGATTGTAATAAATTTTGATTTAAGTCTTGAAAGAAAAGATTCTTTGCACAAGAAGACAGTTTATCACTTCCTCTATTAGATGGAAGGAAGCATAATGGTTTATCCGAGTTACAGTAGTGGAGATTAGTTCCACTAATATAACGCACAGAGTTTGTTCTGATTTCATGAATAATCAGGGATGGTTCTTGATCCCAGCTGCAAAATTCATTAGAATGACTTTTGAATGTGAGCGGAATGAAGTCGTAAATTTCGTATTTAGAATCTAATTGTTTTAGGGGAATTTTGATTTCTAATTTTAACGTATTTTTAAAGAAATTGCAGTTTACAAGTTCAGCATGATAGTAGTTTTTAATATCCTTAATGGGGATTGCTAGATCAAGGTCTAGATGTTTTGTAATTTCCAAAAGTTTTAGTATGTCTTTTCCTAATATTTCTTTCGAAATAATTGACGAGGGGATCATATGAGATTTACAGGACGTTAGGATGTTTGATAATCTTAACGTGTTTATCAGGTAGTTATCATAGAATCTTTGAATCAAATGGAAGATGGCGTTGAATAGAAGTCTTGGATCATAGCGGTATTTTGTTCTTTAAGGTTTTTTATAGCGTTTTTTAGACGTTTTGCCATTTCTGCGTATTTGCAATTTTTCCAGGTTGTTTCATTGCACAACCGATGTTTAAAGTTTGTTGCTAATAGTTTATCTGCTGATTCATGCAAATCTAGCTTAATAAAGTAAATTATTGGGGCAGATTTAGAATATACGAAAATATTGCTTATTTCTTGAAAATAAGCGCCAGTTGACGCCGTCGTAATCCTATATGGGTCAGACGATGTTCTTTGCGCAATAGTAAACGAAGAAATAGTTATTGCGAAATAGAAAAGTAGATTCGTATACATTTTCTGAAACAGAAAGAATGCAACGTCCAGATTATTTACGATTCATTATGATTTTTAGGAGTTTTATTAGGACACAGGAATTCTGAGGTGAGGAGAGAATATCTTTTTTTGCAGACGTTCGAAACTATGAATTTTGGTCATATTATTAGTATAAATTCTAATAGGTCTAGCCGATCAGTTTGAGTTTGCAACCGTCTGAGTTCGTATTACTATTTGTTTTCTGGATTTTCTGTTTTATGTATTTTTTCCGTATTGTTATCATTATTATTTTTCGTATTATTTTCTTTCGGGTTTTATTTCAATTTTTTATTTATCCTAGTTCTGTGGAGTGTGGGTTGTGTTTTTAATCTTTGGTGCTATTTTGCGTATTTTACTTTTTTTTCTTTTATTACTTTCGTTTTTCTTGATTTTGTTAACAAAACACAACATGCCTATCACTTATATGAACGATAGAATGTTTGTTTCGCATGGGAAAGTCGACGCAAATGAGACCTGGTTTATCGGCAGCCAGATTCTCACAAAGATTCATCCTTTTCAATCTTGTCCGTGTGAATCGCAACTTTTCTACTCATTGCACCGATTGTTTTCTTTATTTTATCGAGTTTTGGGCGAGGCCAACAGAGGAGAGACAATGTGAAATATAAAAGCATTTTTTTTTTTTTTTTGAAAAAATGAAAATTAAATTAAGAGGATAAAGTATGGTACATCATCGTATAATTTAAAACATATTAAAGTTATAAAATGAAAAAAAAAAAAAAAAAACATGAACATATGGATTATTTTTGTAAAAAGAAAAGTTCATGCAAATTAAAAAAAAAAATCTTTACCCGAAGTACCACCTAGTCGACCCACACTAAATAAATTGGTAGTATGTTATAATAAATTATAATGAATATTCATTTCAAATATCGTACATATGGTTCCAAAATTTTGCATTTTATGACCTATAGAAAAACAAAAATAGCGGTACAGCAAGTACCGCCTGGCCAATCCGCGCAAAAATTATAAGTATACTACAACAAATCAAAATAAATACTTACTCTGAATTTCGTGGATATTGGTGCAAAATTGAGCATTTTATAGCCAAAATAAAAACAAAAATGATAGTATCGGAATAACTGTCTGGCCGATTTGCCCCAAAATCAATAGGTTTTGTCTTTGGCTTAGTATAAATGTGCTACCAAATTTCGTGATTATGGGACAAATCGTGGGAACAAGAAATTGACTTATATATGTATATATATATATATATATATATATATATATATATTGGTGCCTAAATTTTCCTGAAATCAAGAAACGAAAAAGTACTCACCCCCAACCCTGAGGGCTAATACCGCAACAAGCGTAATAAGTAGATTTTCTAAAGAAAACCTAATTAAAAATGATGATGTTAGGTTGTGTTCGGTAGTAAGTAGTTAATACCAGTGTATAAAATAACATATGGGCCCAAGACGATGTATAAAGTAAATACTTTATACGTTCGTCCTAAACGAATTGCCTGCTTTATACATTTTCAAAGTGCGTATAAAAATGAAATTTATAAACAAGTGTCGCAACAATACTTATTTGTAATACAAGTGTATAAAGTAGTAGGTGATTTTGATCCGAATATCATTTTTGCTGCACGAGCCAGCATCTCCTTCTATTCAACCAAACCCTATGGCGTAGTTGCTAGGGCGCTGGACTACCAACGATGTAGTCAGCTAGGTTCGAATCTCCTTTGTGGAGAAAACTTTTGCAAAAAAAAAAAATAATAAATAAATAAATAAAAAAATAAAAAATAAATAAATAAATAATAATAATAATACCTAATAATAAAATAATGATGTATCCTAAGGTGCAGTAGTACGACTAATGTATAAAATGACAATCTACGCTAAGGTGCTGTAGTAAGACCAATGTATAAAATGACGCTTGTGCCTAAGGTGATATATAGAGTAAAAGACCGATGTATGAAGTATTTACTTTACACATCGTTTCTAAATGGTTCTAAAACTGTCTGCTTTATACAACGTCAAAGTTTTTATAAATATGAAGTTTATAAACAGGTGCTGAAAAAAATTATTTTTGCATGTACCTACGCTTATTCCGCAAAATTGATTTATTAACTGACTTTTTTGTAAATTTGAATAAATTTTAAATTATTTTACCTATTAACCTTGAATTTGTTAATTTATTATTGATGTTAAAAAGGCCGTAACTCTTCATTTTTGTGAGTCGAAAAAATTTAATTACCTATAGGTCGTAAAATTAATTTATTACGTAGCTTACCTACTCCATTCTTGAATTCACATAATGATTTTTCCACTCAAATACCTACTTACATGTAAGGGGTATACCTAGGTAATTAGGTACCTACTGCTAACATTAGGAAAAAAGTATGATGACTTCCTTTCTTTGCGACATACCTATGAAATGTAATTTTAGCAAATTATTCCTTCAGTACGAAAATCAAACATACAAAATAATATTAAAAATTGTTTTGAGCTTTTAACTGAATAAAATAATCTAAATATCAAAAAGTGGGTCTGAAACAACTCTATTTCTGACCTACACGTGCATATACATCCTTGTGTTTTCATACGAATAAAAAAATCGGTTTTTTTCACTTTTATAGTTAAAGACACGGAAACATGCCTCCAATCCCCCAAAAAAACAAAAAACAAGAAATTTAATATTTAATTATAAACTGGCTCTTCTCCTCACCATAATTCATAAGAAATGAAATATCTAATGGTTTATTTAAAAGGACGTACGTTTTGATTTGCAAAAATCTCAAACTATTGGTAAGAGAAGATAAATTCTTGATTAACCGATAAACCTGGTTGGAAACAAGGCTTACCGGTTTTTTTTTTTTTTTTTTTTCTAAACAATATTCAATAACTTGCGTCCATTTCTTATAAAATAACAATACAGTCATTCATCATGAATTTACTTGATACCTTATTTTAAAAGTACTTAATCTTTAACTAGCATCCCACCAAATACTTATGATATTTTAATATTTTTTTTGTACTCATTTATTTATTCATTAATTTAGTTTATGTTTGTTGAAGAAAACCTGTATTTTATAGCATATCTTGCTGCCCTAGACTTTTTGTGCATTAATTGTTTTAGCTACTGTTGCAGTTTAGGTGCTTCACACCAATTTTTCTAAAATTTTGTATGCAAATTTAACTGTCAGAAACGATTAAAATGGGAGTTCAGAGTGTGGCATGTGAGATGGGTTGACCTCATGTCACCTAAATCAAATCCAAAACACAAAACACAAAATCACACCCAAAATCTATCACAAGTAAAACATACGTTGATAATGAATTAATATACCAAAGTCCAGTTTAGTGCAGTTTGTAGAGATGGATAGCCAACCATAAGGTCGGATTTGTATCACCAAAACATTCATATTTTTACCTTGTTTTTGAAATTGAAAGTTAGAACAGGAAACAGGCTAGGTATCTGTTTGGATGATTTACCTCATCATCGAAATTACAGTTCTGAAAGAATCATGATTCCACTTGATGGTTGCCCTCAATACCTTCTTAGCAAAACGTGATGGAAATAAAATACATCATGTTCAAAAACAGTAACCGGCATATAACAATATTTAAAACGTACCATGCGATAATTGATAATACAGCCGACAAATGGAATTCGAAATTGTAGAAATGGTATTGTTAATTCAAAATCAAATGTTAAATAAAACTCAAGGCATCGAATATTTTATGTAGAAATGTGTTTCAAAGGCAGTAAAACGAAGAGTAATTTTAACTACGTACAAGTAAGTTAAAGCAAGCTATAACTAACCTGAATGTAGGGGAAATTATCCGGTTGATAAATTGAATATTTTCTCAAGTGGGTTATTTGGTGAGGTGGGTAATTTTTTAGTATTTTTTAAAATTGTTTCCCAACTGAAATTAGGTATATCAGTTATAAACATTGAAAACAATGTGTATGTATAACTGATTTCAGCAAAATTAGAAAGGAGCACCTAAACTGCTATTTTACCTTTTTTTTTTTTTTTTTTTTTTTAAATAATTTAACTTACCATTTTCATCGACTTTTTTGTTTTCTTGTGTATAACTTTATTTCGACACGGGCTCATCCAATGAAATAATTAATTTCTTCAGTAGGTACCTACATTTTAATTCATTGATTATGGGCTAATTTTATTTGAGAGTGTAATCAAGGTAATGTGTACACAGAATAGCGAGTGTGAACTCTAAACTTGATTTTCTTACTTACCCTTCTTACCCAGTCTCGCAACAGAGTGTGTGTGTCACAAAATTATATTGCTTGAAACGATGATTGTTGCGTAAAGGAATGTGTGTCTGTATGGGCGCTACCATGGAACGTACGATCACTACAAAACAAACAAATATAAAATTAAAATATTAAAATTATTTATTCCGTTCAATCCACAACCCAAATTCCAAATATCATTTATTGGTAAATGTTGGATCGGAAAACCTATAATTTTTCAATCATAAATTTATTAATTTATGCTCGTTTGATTCAGAATAAGGGCAACAGCTGAGAAACTATTTCAATAAGACATTTTTCTCTTATTTTTTTCCGTCTGCGTTTATCAGTTGATAAACAGATCACGGCTTCTACTCTAACCAATCTGCTGCACGGAAGTTACCCTTTATAACCAGATAAAAATGATGTCGACACTTATAACCGATTATTTTGGCTCGTGTGAAAAATTCGCAATAACGTGAATCATACTTTGTACCTTATGAGTTTTTCTTTTATCTAATTTTTTTAATAAAATTGCGGCCATAGCCTACAGAAGGAATTTCAGGAAATTTAATCGTAATAAAGTAAATAATTTAGGTAACGAGCAGACGGCGTATCATAGTGATACGGTGCCTATAATTAACTGGTTAGGCCTAATTGAACTTTTTCCTCTTTTTCACCGTGTGTAAGTTATGTTGGAATTGTAATTTATTTTGAATTGAAATTCGAAAACGTAGCATTACTAATATTAATATTATCGAATCTGGCGTCTTCAATCTTTACTCGTGTCTACGGTTGGGGAAATGATCGTACGCCATAAACACATAATATGTTGATACAGAAATTAACTCGTAACTGCTAATATAAAAATAAAAAAAACAAAAAAAAACAATCTTTTAATTTTTTGGCGCAAAAGGAAAAAGAATATAATAATGCTGTCACTGATGAGAATTTCAAAAGTTCGAAAATTTTTAAATAATGAAACTGTTGATTCTAAGTTTTGATTTAAAATATACCTACCTGTAATTACTCTGTAGATTATTACGCTGGGACGTAAGGTCATTTCATCTTAAACTAAAATTTAAAATACCGTGGTAAACTTCTTAAGATCGTCGGTTAGATGTCAAACATAGAAATCAAATAATAACCATACGGACTCGAAGGTTTGAAATATTAGACTAATTGGAATTATTTCAAAGTAATCAAAGAACTGGTCCAAAGTACAAGAGATTTCAGTTTACCACGGAAACCATCATGTCCATCTTGACCGTTATTACTCTCCAGGTTAGGCCAATCCATTCTACTGGATCTTCAAATTCGAAAGAAAAAAATTGAGAGCTTCAACCCTTCAGACAGTGGTTTACCTATAAAAATTTTTTTCTTTTCAATATAAAATAATCAAGTTGAAATTAATAACTTTGTACATTAATTAGATATAAAGCTGGATACTATCATAACTCATAAAAAAACACATTTGGCCTATAACAAAATTCAGTCATTGCCTATGTTAGACCTAATATAATTTTCACAACTGATTCATGTCACAGAAAACGATAGCCCGAATACAATCCAGTTTCATTGATTTGAAGCAACATCTATTAGTTTTGCTCTTAAATACATTATTATGTTCACTTCCATACTACTATACATTGAGGAAAACGAAAAACAAAATATGCTACCAACCCATTTCTTCACAACAATTATTTCAGACAAATAAACTAGTCTTCCATCGATACGTTTAGGCGACAGCTCACTTTGATTTGTGCAACTACCAAAATGAAGTATTTTTTTGGCAGAATATTAGGCTTGTGGGGATAATACTCGTATGAGGTAATAGGGGCTCGCACCCCTCAACAACAGTCGCCGCCCAAAGGCTGGCAATAATCGTCTTTATGACGTTAAACAAATTTACACTGGTGCGTTTGTATGTTTGTACCTGTACGTACGTACAGGTAAGATACATTGCACGGGCTGAGATCAATGACCAGATAACGATCTCGGTGATGTCACAGCCCAGTACCAAACCCGCTGCGTTGTTTCTTATCACCTCGACAGAGGCAAGAAACGACGTAACGCATGACATAATTACGTACATGTACGTATGCATGTGTGTCTGAGTGCGTGTGCCAAATTCTGTATATAAACTCTCAGAACCGGCTCAAAAATTGCCAGTGTTCGCCGTGGATTCGGCTCTCCCATACTTAATTGTATGAAGTGGCAGAACACACAAAATACTGTTGAAAACCTTATAGTGTGAATATCTCTCACGACAAGGTATTCCACAAGGCTTTTTCAAGATTAATAAAAAAATTAATTTTTGAAAAAGAAATTGAAAGGTTCATATGGGAAGTAACAACGGTAAGGATTTAGTGAAAAAGCCTGTATGAAAAAAATTTTGGTTGCTTGAAGAAAATTTGTTTAACATATCAACAATGCATAAATTTCATCAAATTTCACTGAATAATGGGAAAAACGAAACTAAAATATCGAGGCCATTAGACTTTACAAACTACCCATCCTCTCCACGCTAAATTCTCAAACGAAAATTGGCAGATAGACAATTTAAATTCGCTTGGAACGCAGACCGATACAGTAAAATCAGTCGAATTTACGCGTAAACTTGGACTTTGAACCAATCAAAGGAAATTCTGAAGTTCTACTAAACAAATGAAATGAGACGAGTTGAAACATTCACAACATATTACCAGGTCCAATCGTTATTCTATTTCGTCCAAATTTCCAAATATTTTTGCATCATTTTGTTATTAATTGTTTACCTATTTAATGTGGGTATCTACCTGTAACTTAATTTTCTTATGTTTCGTAAGCAAATAATCAAAAATTAAGCGCATATCTGGTATTCATTATAGTCTTTCTCCTTTTCTTCTTTTGTTCGTTCAAAATGACATCGTTAATTCCGTACGAAGCAGATATCGAACTATCGATGATTCATACAGAGGCTACATTATAGTCCATTAGGTAGGTACGGTACCTATGTTCACTCATAGCAAAGGGGATAAAAAATAGGCCAATAAATAAATTAAACAAAGACAATTCAAGTTTTTGTTGGTCTCCCTAAAAATGCGTTACACTGAAATATTTATAGAAGAACCAATTGTCAACAAATGACGTATTTCTAACAATTTCTGGGCATCGCGCCAGAAAAAGTGAGACTATAATCGAATTATTTACAAATTTTTAAAGTCTTGTTCCATAAAATGGAGTTACTTGTTTTTAATATCACCAATAATGTCTTCATTTCACAATTCGTGGATTCACTATGACCACGCTCTCAAATTGATACATTGGCAGCCTTAGCCTTGTGTGAAACGAAAGGTCTTATTTAGCCACTCGCTCCACTCTGTAATCAAACAAACAAACTGCAATGATTTTATTGTGAATTTTAGGTCTCAGTGGTGAGTTACTACTCATTTAGATACTCGAAAGTCTAAACGAAGGTCCATGTTTTTGAAATTTAAATTCTCTGAAAATTAGGAATGATGGTCGCCTCATTTTGTTTGGTTGCCACAAACTCGTAAAATATAAAAATTCATCCAAATGGAATCAAATGCCGTTTCTCCTTATTTTGCAACTGGACAACAACAAAATGCCTTTTGATGATGAAACTGCAAATAAATGCATTTTCGCTAGATTCTACTGTAAATTTTTGCACAGAAAAAACGAGCAGCGAGAGGAACGGAATAATTATGAGACTGCCCCAAGTGCATATTACAGGTATTAATAATTATACCGTGTTCGTCCTGCAGAACAAAGTATAAGAACAACGTGACGTCACAAAGACATTTACATTTCACAGCGACGTAAGGCCTAAAAATATTTTCGTAAACAACAGTTTTTGAAGCAGTTCATTGTTAAATTTTGTAAATCTTTAGCTTTTCCTCTCCCACCGGATCTATCTGCTCGTATAACTACCTACACTATGTTCGTATTGCATTCATTACCTGTGGATAATTTAGTGGATTCAAAAAATGATAAATTTAGGGGTCGTGCGAGAGATGGACGGGGTGCAACACCTCCTTAGGGCCAAACTAGTGTAGTAAAAATTGATGGTTGTTGTAAAAATTGAAACTTTTTTTGTTTCCCTTCCACTAACCAATTGACGTTTTTTTTTTTTTTTTTTTTTTGGTAAAAATTGCATTAATATTTTCAGTTGTTATAAAAATTGACCACTTAAAACTCTAACTCTAACAACATCGCTTCGAACGGCACCTGGATAAATTCTATCGGATTTTTTAACCACACGCTATTAAGATGAAAGATAATAAAAGATACGTAAGTATGTTAGAATTATATAAGATGATTCCGACCCTATTAATAATACCATTAGACCTAATGGAAAATTTGATATTTTTTAGTGTCTTTAATTTAGTTACGGTTGAATAATTTCGGTAATATGTAGGTAAAATTCAATAATTTTATTTCATCTCGAGCACATCGTTCAATAAAATGTGTAAATAAGATCAAAAAATTTAAAATTTAAAAAAAATGTTCTTTTCATTCAGAATTCAAGGTATCCCTGTTATCATTTCAGCATACATCACTTATTACCCATCGGAAGAATTTCGATAACGGGTTTTTATTTTTTCAAAACCCGCCAAAATGTGAGAGTTATACAGAATTTTCTTCTGATTTCTCCAAAAAAACATGAATAGGAAATAAACAATTATTGGGTCCTCGAAAAACATCAATAGGGCCAAAACAAAGGTTGATTTCCGAATTTTTTCCAAATTTAATAATAAATTCTTTTATAATGAAAAAATACTTCGAAAAATACGGCAGGTAAGTTAGGTAACTTTTCAAAAAACAAAACATTTTGATTAAAAATTTTCAAATTCTATTTGAATACCGTGAGATATTATTAGAATGTATTTTTATTTATTTATTTTAATATATACGCAGTAGGCTTATTTTTTTCTTACGAAAAAGGATATTTTATTACACTTCACGTCTTCGAACCATAATATATAAGAAATTCGCTTTTTGTTTTCTCAGGATACAGTATAAAGTACCGAAGCATATAAATACCCAAGTTTGCCGCATAAATATTCCACGATTTCACGAAGAAACTACGCATATCTAATATAATAAACAGCTAATTCTTGTTTTTTTTCCTATGTATATTTTCTGTAGAATGATATTGATGCATTTTTGTCAGTAAGTAAGCGGTCGGTCAACTTTTCTGACTTTTTTGTACTTTTGTTTTGAATGATAAAAATCATTCGTTTAGATTACTCCGGATAAGAAAAAAAAAAAAAAAAAAAAAAAATCAAATCGAATCAAATGAAAAATAACAGTAGAACCAGTTTAGTATGAAACAATTAACATTTTTACTCAACCAATAATATGAAGAGAAAAAAACTTAGACCGACTTTACCACTTACAAAACTCAGTCTACTCAAATAAGTTTCTGAAAAAATAGTGAAATTTTTTTTTTTTTTAGTTTGTTTTTATTAAATTACTATACACTAACTCGTAGATTGTTGATTTTATAATAACTTACCTAAATTAGTGTAGGACGAAAGTTTGAGGAAGTAAAAAAAAAAAAAAATACAATTTTCGTTAAATTTTTTCTCTAACACCAGAAAAAAAAAAAAAAAATTAAAAAAGGTGTTCTAATTACGAAGAGAAATAACAAGCAAGAAAAGAATAACCTCCTTAGTTATCGCATTGTTTATTTTTATTCGAATACTTTTATCAAGGAAATACAATATAATTACTATTTTTCAGCAAAAGGAACATTATAATCTGACAAGCTAATTTAATATTGTTTTGAAAACTTTTATAAATGAGCATATTCATCAAACAAAAATTTTTACGTTTATTTTCAACGTCTTAATTTTATTCAACGTTTTCACGTCCATTGGGTAACGACGCCTATATTTGGTGAATGTAAGTGTACCTATTCACACAATGTACAGAGGCAAAAAGCAACAAATTTTTACGACGTATAGGTATATCATCAACCAGTAGTGTTCAAAGACAACTGCATTCGCTAAATTCCACAATTTTCTTCAAAACCAGAAAAAATTGCCTTTGTTATTTTATTGAATTTTTATCACATTTTGAAATTAAGACTTCCAAGCCCCGACTTCGAACAATCCAGTCATATGTGGGATTTTCACAAGGCTTTTTTTTGCAATCTAAAATCGAACTTCTAAAAAAGCGAGATTATACGAGTACAATCTAAAAGTTGAACCATGTTAAACTTTTACATTGTAAACGAGCTAGCTTTTGTTTGTTTACATTACACGCAGCTTCTACAATAGTGAAATTGTAGCTTGTAAAAAAGACAATTTCTTAATAACGAGGTTTTCATTAGGTTTTTTCACGCGCTACAATTCAGATTTTTTGGAAGTACCTACAGATACTTATTTTTTTGCTTCTTTCTTTTACGTTAGAAGAATCGTTCAGAAACCTGCTTCTAACAATCTTAATCGCAAAAAACCACGAAAATACAATCTTCACTTGTGATTTCAGAAATTCACGTATGTACAGCTTTTTCACAGACATTTTCGAAAAAGCGAGATTTTACGAACTAAAAATTAAACGGCCCCCGGCTTTTACACTGTATACGCGTATAATCTCGATTGTAAATAATCAGCTTTTGCTTGTTTACACTCAACTTTTTTACACGCAACTTTACAAACATACGAGATTGTATGGCTTGTAAAAAACCCGGTGAAAACGTCGCTATTAGGCGCCAATTAATGTGTTTTAAATCGAAGCGATCGGCACAGAACAACATGACGTTATTGCTCTAACATGGCCTAACCAAAATTGACGAAAATTTACAGATAATGATATTACAAACTGAGCCGGATGTCGGAACGAGGTGCGATAAAAAAAAATTAATAAAAAAATTAATTCTGTTCCTCCACTTGGATTGAAACATGCCAACGAGGGTTTAAAATTAAAATTTTTTCAGTTCGGATTCCAAATATCACGGTATAGTAGGCAAGGGGTTTGGATATTTGTTTCTTTAAAAATTTAGTGATACATTATTATCGGATATGTTTTGTGAGGCGCTAAATTCAAATTTACATTTCATTTTTCGATTGAACGACGCACAGGGCTCCGCGTTAATATTTTATTGACTTATATACATGTTCGGATACGTTATTGAAGTGCAAAATTTGGCTTCTAATTATTGTGTATCGAGGGGCGATTAGACTTTTTTGAAGGGGTTAGGGTCATCCTGGGTAATCTATTTCGCTTCTGTTATAGTTCTGGGATTCGCTAGCGACCAGCAAATTCTATTTAGTTGTATGTACAGCTGTAGCCGAGGAGATTTGTACAAACGTTTATTCGTGGTTCTAGGGTCAGGACTAAATTTATCAGCATTAGGCCTATTCATTCTATAATTCTTAAAAAATCATTCTAGTTATAGTGTAAAACGTTTTTATACTAACTGTAGAAAATCAAAATTATTTGGGCAGGAGTCGAAACGAAAATAAGGAATTAGATTAAAAATATATAAATAAAATTATAATACTCGAGTAATTACTGGTCCGAAGTAAATCAAATTTGAAAAAAAAAAAAAAAAAAAAAAAAAGCCAAAGTAACAACTTTTTCTGTAATTTTATTAAATTTTAACTGTTGGTCCATCTTTAGGGGAAGAAAAACATATTATACGTCTAAAATGAAAAGAACTTACATAAGGATGTGATAGTAATTGTTAGCAGCTACGAGAATACTCATATATATATATTTTTTTTTTTTTCATGATTAGGCGAAATATTTTTTCTTAGTTATCATTTTCCAATGTATCTGTCATTTCAGTTTTAACATTGGATCTATTCATAATTATTGGAAAAACATTTTTTTAAAATACATTTTTTTCACAGCTATGTGTGAGCAATAACAAGTGGGTAGCCTACATACTTGCATTCTGATAATAGTCCAGTCAGATGAGTATCAAAATCAAGGAAAAATAAAATGGCACATAAACTTTTACCATATGTATAAGGTTGTTGGGTGGTCCCTTGAATAACATACTTTCAGGTTCACACTCTAAGGCTCTTGCAGTTTTGAGGAGAGAATGTTTAAGACAACCCTTCCATTCCCATTCATAACACATAGTCATTTCCTCACCTGTTCACATGAGGCAAAATTATGAAGGCGGATAATATAATAAAGGGTTATGGAATGGTGGTGGATTGGTATAGTAAATATATTATGTTGGGTTTACCAATTACCTAAATAATATGATTATTACGAGTTATATTTCACAATTATAATGCGAACATATTCATTAAAGAATGGTTGTTTTTAAGACTCTTTAGAGAAAAAGGGAGGTATCAAACAAAAAGTAAAATGTAATGGCAGGAAAGAGACATGATGTACCTTTTTGATACTATTTTCTAGGAGTTACACTTCCTTCAAGAATACTAATATCCAAAATGAATACTAATATTACTGAAGAATGATTTAATCGAATAATTTATTATCCACGTTTGTATGGTGAACCATAACTTCAGGAATCAGACTTTAAAGAAATATTTCAGACACACTAATTTAAATCACAATATAATAAACAGTAATAAAATTTTATACGTACAAAAATACAGATAAACAAAAGTAACTGTAAGACCAGAATAGGACAGTTTAATATGATTCGGAAACGGTACTAATATTTTATCTTAAACATGAGTTTATATACACAGTCATGGTAGGTATATGAATTTCCACGTGATTATTACAAAGTATTTTGCTGAATGGAGATATTCGTGTACTTGATGGACCAGTTCAGTGAGGTCATTGTCTGTAAGTACAATTATTAAACAAAAAGGAAGAAGAACAAGACATATTTGAGAAAAGAAGAAGAATGAATGGAATGCCGGGATACTGTTTGGAAAATGAAAAATAATTTTGTCTGTGTGTTTAAGTATAGTCGTTAATAAGAATTATAGCTGACTATATGTTATCAGCATAAAGTACTTTCTTGTAAGAGATTTTATGTTAAACAAATTTTCACTAATAATTTACATAAAAAAAAAGTGAAGAATCGAATTAATGGGTAAACATCCCCTCCCAAAATTACAAGAGGCCTCGAAGGAAAAATTTTAGTATGTTATCGTAAAAGACCCACCTAACAATCTTACATAGTTAAAATTTGTGTGCTTTTTTTTTTCTAAGATTTTACTGGACTATAAGAAGGAAGTCGTTATTTGTTATACATCTTTATTTTTTCCTTTTATTTATAATTAAACCAACGTATTCCATGAGTTTTCGCATTTTTTTAAGTTTTTGGAAAGTTTTCTCAAAAATTCAACCTTATAGGGCAACCACAGGTGTCGAAGCTTAATGATTGCTACACCAGGAATCGACGCACGTGAGACGAGTCTCATCATCACAACGTAGCCAGCCATTGTTTCAGTTAGGAACTTACCTATATACGTACTAATAATATTTTAAGAACTGATAGTGTACTTTTATTCAAAAACAATAATTGCTCGTGTCGAAAACATATTTTAACAGACTAGTTTTTCGAAATTCAAGTTACCTACTCGCAGATATCATATATGCGCTGCTATTTATGACACGAAATATATTGTTTTTTGTAAATTAATTGAATGGGTAACTTATTTAGGTACCTATTTAAAATATGTTTTGGCTGTTTTATGTTGATTTGCACGTGATATATTATATATCAAACATACTTATTTCCTGAACAATCTTATTACGAATTTTTAATTATTTCGCTACGTATGGTTGTATCCAGAGGTAATTCTTTTTCGAAGTTTGATCCATTTACAGCTGTAGTCCCAAGCATGCAGCAGGAGAAGTACAATTTGGATAATTCGAAATAAAATGACAAGCTAAACAAATCCTCACGATCCATATTGTCCAGCTCCAGTTTTATTGTAGAGGAACAAATTTCGCCGCCCCAAACTTCCAAACTCGTCGAAATGACCGATTGTTTTTTATTACAAGCTTTTATTCTACTCCCTATCGCGATTTATAAAATATTCCAATACTGCTGCCAACCTTCGGCAACGAAATAATGTTTAATTCGATAAAGCTGAAGCCAAAAAATAATAATAAAAGCTTAACTTGTATAAACTTGTTTTCAACCCAAACTTATTTTAATTATTCTTCCGGCTATTTCCTTTCATTTCCAAATTTTAAAAAACCTAAAAGCGGAAGAAAATGTAGGTACTTCGTTTTTTTTTTTGTCTTTGTTTACAAAATTTAGCTGTTTTAGTACCTTAGAAAGTGGTTAAGTACGTGACGACGTATTCTTGTAACTATAGTTAATTCATGAATACATAATTACATACATAATTATGCAGGTATATACTAATTCAGATAAGAATGGACAATGTATGTTTAGAACGTACCTAAACCTACATTATACGTATACAAATTTTTTTTTTTTTTTTTTAAATTTCAAAAAACATATTTAACAACAAAAGGGTCAATCCTATTCTCAGTGGCGAATCCAAACCATTACTTTTTTGATGGAGAAATAACAAAACTTTTTGTGGAGCAGAGGAGTTTTTTTGAACATCAATAGAAATCTTTTGATTCGCTGCAATTTTAGACATCGTGTTTGCCAAAACAAATTATTGAACATTATACCAAAGGACACAAATCAACACATATTCAAGAATAAAACAATATATTCATACGAAAATAAGAATTGATGGAAATAGTAAAGAAACATGATAGTTCTGAGAAAGAGGTACAGCTAAAATATTGAAATGAACAAAACAGATCGAAGTTTCTTCAGAAAAATACAACACATTTTCTGAGAAAATTTGGAGATACCGATATCACTTTTTACTTGCGATGACTTGGATGGGGTCATGGGAGTCGAGACTGTGAGCAATTCCGAACCCTCTTAGACTAATTAATCAAAATAAGTATAATAAAAATATCGGAAAACTAACAAAAAAATGAAAGTGACTTTTTTACAACAGTCGTTATATAAATCAAAAGTAGAACTGAAGAAACAGAAGAAAAAAATTCAGTTGTTGAAGAAAAAGAAAAAGAAAACCAGATATAGGAGAATAGAAGAAAAGAAAAGTTAGTTCCGTCAAATTCCTGGAAACCTCCATATTTTTTCAATAAATAAAAAAACGAAAGAAAATCCCAAAAAATAAAAAACTCAAAAATACCTACAAAAATAAGAATAGGTATTGCAACATCTATCCATAAAATTTAATATGGAACCTCAGTGTAATCAGTGGTGGATCCAGAGGAGACATGGGGAAATTTCCTCCAAATACTAAAAAAAAAAAACAAGAAAACAAGAAGAAAAATTAATGGAAAAAGTGAAAATACGACCGCAGAATTTACATAAAAGCTCTATAAATTAGTTGAAGAGCAATAAAAAAAAGCTCAACTCCACAAAAAGTTTTGTTATTTCTCCATCAAAAAAGTAATGGTTTGGATCCGCCACTGAGAATAGTATTAACCCTTTTGTTGTTAAATATGTTTTTTGAAATTTAAAAAAAAAAAATAAAAAATTTGTATACGTATAATGTAGGTTTAGGTACGTTCTAAACACACATTGTCCATTCTTATCTGAATTAGTATATACCTGCATAATTATGTATGTAATTATGTATTCATGAATTAACTATAGTTACAAGAATACGTCGTCACGTACTTAACCACTTTCTAAGGTACTAAAACAGCTAAATTTTGTAAACAAAGACAAAAAAAAAAACGAAATACCTATATTTTCTTCCGCTTTTAGGTTTTTTAAAATTTGGAAATGAAAGGAAATAGCCGGAAGAATAATTAAAATAAGTTTGGGTTGAAAACAAGTTTATACAAGTTAAGCTTTTATTATTATTTTTTTGGCTTCAGCTTTATCGAATTAAACATTATTTCGTTGCCGAAGGTTGGCAGCAGTATTGGAATATTTTATAAATCGCGATAGGGAGTAGAATAAAAGCTTGTAATAAAAAACAATCGGTCATTTCGACGAGTTTGGAAGTTTGGGGCAGCGAAATTTGTTCCTCTACAATAAAACTGGAGCTGGACAATATGGATCGTGAGGATTTGTTTAGCTTGTCATTTTATTTCGAATTATCCAAATTGTACTTCTCCTGCTGCATGCTTGGGGCTACAGCTGTAAATGGATCAAACTTCGAAAAAGAATTACCTCTGGATACAACCCTACGTAGCGAAATAATTAAAAATTCGTAATAAGATTGTTCAGGAAATAAGTATGTTTGATATATTGAAATTCATGGATGTTCAAACACTTCAGTATTATTCATGAAGTTATAAATGGATACATAGAGGAGAGGATTGATTGATTGAGTGTGCAGTGATGAATCGTTGAGTAAAGTCTGAAAGAGATGGACAAGATCAAAGTTTGAGATATGTTAGAGAGATATAGGATATGTTGGGAGAGGGGTGAAGTAACAAAATTGGTACTTACAGTCAGGGGGGTCTGGGCTGAAGTAAATATAGGAATGGGAAAGTTCGGAATGGTTTGGGACACGAATTCATGCGTGGATAATTTATTTTCTTTGAGAATTTTGAAAAGATATAGCAGGTGATAATGGTTGATGGAGATTTTAATAGATCTACGTTTAATTTTTTCGAGTTCGAGTGTTTTAAAATTAGTTTTTTGCGAGATGATGTTAAGTCAGAGAAAGTGAGAAAATTTGCGGAAGGGATGGTAGGAGGAAGTGGCTGCATTCCTGGCAGCTTGATCAACGTAATCTTCACACAAGATACTACAGAGACGAGATTTGGATACGAAACGAGGAGAGAAGGTGAATGATTTAGTAGATACGCTGTATCAGATGATTTTGGTAGTAAATATTAAGAAGTTATTGGTGGATGGGGACACGTCTCACCTTATTTGATACCTACGATCTACGTAAAAACTGTATCGGCTCATTGAAACATAAAACTGAAACAGATATTTATTATCAACTTTCGCGTTGTGTGCTTCCCTAAAGCCGGCACCACACATTCGTCTATTTGCAAAATATATTTGACACAAATAGACGACTATTTGCCCATCACTGACGACGTGGTGGGCTTGCTCGAGTGTACTCGTGTATTTGGCCAAAGTTGCCAAATACATTCTCGATGTACCCAATTGTTGTTGGTAAATTTTCTCAAGTCAAAGAGAACGAATTCTTATGCTTGCCATGCCCATGAATTTGCCACATATAGATATCAGTACGCTTGTCATATTGGCCAGAACAATGGCGAGCATACCCGTTGTGCTCGGGGACATTTGGTGAATAGACTAATGCGTGGAGAATGTGTGGAGCCGGCTTGAAAATTCACAACCAACATTTTCCCTCAGAACTAAGTATTAAAGAGGACACAAGCGGCTAAAATTAAAATTTAATCTTGAAATTGAACTCGCAATTTTGAACTCTTTCAAGCGAACATTATAAACACTTCCACGTTTCACATAGGCTGCGGAAAAATCTTACGCGTAGGTATCCTATTTTCTCAGTGATTGAAAAAATGTGTGGAATAAAAGTAATATTTTCCACATTTTCTCAATTAAAAGGCGGTGCACTGTCAAGAGAAAGAACGAACTATACGAAAAACCTCACTTTGATATTATGCCATTGGCCAGCAGTAAATGATAAATTTCATCATCATATAAATGTGTGACTGGAAGACGAGAGCCAACGACATAGACATATACTGACATAGCACCGAAAATCAATGGAGAGAAAATAAGGACATACACTTGCGTAGGTACCTATGACTCTAAACTGGAATAACCTTGAAACATAAATGAAAAATTACTGAATGTAAAGTAAAGGAAGAAAACGATTCAAATTCAAACAACTTGATTGTTTGTTTGGAGATTTTTTTTTAAATTCCAAAAAACGAAATAATTTTCACGAAATTTTTTCTGCCGATAAATACCTACAGATGAACCCGTATTACAGGTTCCACAATTTTCCAACTGAGGTTATTTTTTCGGAGTCGACACAAAATTTAGCCCATCTGAAAAATTTGTATTAATTAATCAGTAAGATATTTTCAATGATAATATCAACGACAAGAATTTTTTTATTGAATCACTTAATCAGTGGCACCGATGCATACCTGTATTACAGATTTATATTGGTTTAAAATTTCTAAATTGATGAGTTCCAGTGAATTTGAAAAGACAAATTTTCACATAAAATATAGCACTACATTTTTTTTCATAAATGAATCCTCTCATCAAAAAACCACTGTATGGAATAAATGCGACAGTTTACTCTGTCTTGAATAAAATGCGCTTGATAAAATCAACCATTAATCTTAAACCAAAGTCCAGAAAAAGTACATATACCTTACCTAACGAAAATTGAAAAAAAATAATTATTATTTTGCATTTTGTCAGGATGTACTAATTCAATAAGTACTTACTATTGGACATCAAGGGGGTTTTGATGTACTCGTAAGAAGTGACGAAATCATTAATTAGAAATAAAATATGTAAAACACATTTACCGCACCAAGAATATTTATTGTACTCATAGAGAACAACAGAAAAGTAAGTCGTATTAGTAATACGACTGAACAAAGAGTTCTTATCGATAGTAGTCGATATAACCAATAACATAGAGAATATATTCAGACGATATATCAGTGTAGCCAATTAGTTCATGTACAATAATCAAATAGTTCCAACACTTATTTATCCTTTTATTTTAAATTTGACTTTTTCTAAATTTTTTACCGAACTAATTCAATTCAGATAGTCCAACCAACCGGCCTAAAAAAACTCTAGTACAGCAATGCCTTCCAAAAAAATATAGTTGCTCGAAATATCGAAATATCGATGGTCATCGATATTTATAGAGGTTGTGAAATGGTACAGCAGAGTAATTATGAAAAATAAATAAAGATGTACTCAAAGTAACGTCCCAGAAGTGTGTAATTGCAGCAAAAATGTAAATAATATACATTGTATGTAGAATACGAAATAAACAAGTATGATTGGAGATGAACGAATGAGCGGTGGAATGAGGTGACAGTGTAGCCACGAGTAAAATTGTAAAAGTATTTAGAGAAAGACAGTCGAGTGTTTGCAGGAGTGTGGGGGAGGAGGATTGATGTTCCAACAATATTTATATCAACAGTTATCAATATATCGATATTTCATTGCTGGTTTCAGTTTAAGAAATTAAAAAAAAATATCAAAAAATATCCATATCTTTAACAAAAATATCGATCTATCTATATTTTATCACTAAAAATCGCTTTTCCAGAGATTTTTTGTTTCCAGTTTGGTCGAGTATTACTAAAATTGATGAACACCAAACTTCTTTCAGATCTATTCCCATACTATAGCTTTCTTTTGTAAAAGTTTCAGCCCTATCTGTTTGGTGGTTTTCTCAAAACCGTAAACCCAAAATTTTTTTCTGAAATTTTTCTTTTCCAGTTTTCTCAGAAACTACTGAATTAATAGGCACCAAACTTCTAAGGAACTAGCACCAACATAAGGAAAGTCTATCGTGAAAATTTCAGCCCAATCTGTTTCGTCATTTTCTCAGAATACTGGAAAAACGACTTTTCCAGAAATTTTTTGTTTTCCAGTTTTCTCAGAAAAAATTAACTGGTAAGCATAAAACTTCTTTCAGACCTGCTCCAATATGAGAACTATGTATCTCAGGTAAAAATTTTAGCCCTATCCATTCGGTAGTTTTCTCAGAACTGCAAAAACAAAATTTTGGGCAATACATACATGTATATAAAAAATTAGGTCAAAATGAAAAAATGATACCATTCGTTTTCTTTTCTTATGAATTGGATAATTTTCATCATCCCCACCTCTAACCCTTTTGTGACGTCAATTTTAATACCCCATTTGCAAGCAAATTGGGTAAAAATGAAAAGGTTATAAATTCGTTGGATATATTTTTAACGTAGAGAAACAAAAATTTTTGATTCCGCAGCTTTTTCAGAAAACTGACAAATTATTATTTAAAAACTTAATTCTCATTTAGTGTTTGTATTAAAATAATTAATATACCGAAATATAAAGCATAAGTGAGAAAGCAGTGAATATTAAATAGAAATTAGAACGTCTGAAGAAAAACAACTCTAAAAATGCTTTTATAAAAGGCCCGACTAAATTTACGCGAACAAACATTGGATTAAAATTCGAGAAAATTTGCCTCACAATGTAATATTTGTATTTCTTATTCCCCATATTATTATATCAAAGTATATACCCTACCAAATATCATTCTCTGGAAGAAATTGCGGTAAAAAGCATTCATTTTGAATTCTAGCGAATGGGCGTAACATAATCTTTTCATTCATTTATAGTTAATTCACTCGAATACATTAAGAATTGAGGATACTTTTCGAATTTTGAACATTAAAATTTTGTTAACAGCAGAAATTTGTCTTCTAAGCGAAATTAACTCATTTTTCGTTTATAAAACATGGAACTTCTATATTTTAGCAGGATCTATAAACTGATTAAAAATTATACCCCCTAAAAGTGGAAATCACAAACAAAAAGATATGTTTAGATGAGAAACGTTTGAAAATGATGAAGAAACAATTATCTTCCAACGTTTCGAAGTTTTTAGTCGGTAAAAAAATTACGATTTGAAATTTCTGCTGAGACGACAAAAGATCGATACGTAGGTAGGCCTATATAAATCATTTGGAAATGTCGAAATACGCTGTAATTCATTTATACGCCCTCATCTCTTCGACCTCGTATTTACCTCAGAAGATATAGATATCAATTAATGACTTAAATTTACTCTCAGGACTAAATTCATGGGCGCAGCCAAGGGAGGTATGAAGGGGCGTTTGTGTCTCCCTTAAATCTTGAGAAAAAAGATTTTCTATGCTTTTTGCACGCAGCGTAAAAAAATGGAAATTCAATTTTAAAGAAAAATAAAAAGAAACGAGTTCGCCCTGCCCTCAAAAATTTTTTAGCTGTGCTCGTAATGGAATTATCTATAAGAGTAAGAATTTTTTAGCTTCCTATAGAAGGTATACCATATTATTGTATTCGTTGGATACTCACCGAGTTAAAAGAACCGTATATGTATTGCCTACATTTTATACGACACTCGTGCAAACCTTTGGCTTCGAATATTTTTTTGCAAATTTTACCTGAAATTTCAAAAGAATGGCAAAAACCCGAATTTACAATTCAATTTTCGATATTATTAATCACAGAACAAAAACGAACACTTATGTTAAATTTCGGCCAAGTTTTTGAGATTTTAAATTTTTTAGTAACATCTTGTTGACTTGATATAACTAATTTTAAGACATGTTACAACCAACCCCTTTTATGTTACAAGCATCCCTGATGTGTGATAAAACCTACCCCATGGGGTGGGATGGTTGTAATAAAAAAAATAAATTTTTCAACTAGCATTTTGAAAAAGTTTAAATTCTTTGATATTTTTGAAACTCACATCATTCATAGAGTATATTATGAAGTTTCATACGCTGTTAGTTTCATTCGAAAAAAAAATTGGAATGAGAGAAAATGAGCTAAGAGTAAATTTTGTGACAACCTACCCCGGTCTCCCCTACTATCAAGTATAAGAAAGAAAAAAAAAATTTCAATTAAGTTTAGGAGAAACAAAATTACATAAGCTATACATTCATTTTATATGGATTTGTTTTTACAATCGTAAACAAAGATTTTAACACACCTTACTGTTTTATCTTGTTTGATCCTTGTTTAAACATTATTTTGTCAAAATGTCAAAAAAACTGAAAAAAGAAGAATCACGGAAAATAAAATAATAATTAAAAGTAAAGGACGATACGGTAAATATTTTTGATGCTTCTCTTCTGGCGAACAAGTTCCTACTTTTCAAAGTTAAATATGATATTTAGAAAGTTATTGGTACATTCTACTTGAATAATTCCTTAGGGATAAATATTTAGCACGACATATTTCAGCAAACTGCTTTGAAGTGAAGAAAAAGTTTAAAAAATGTGATAATATTAAGAAAGGCGGATGAGTAACATTTTTCAGAGGAGTGTAAAAAAACTTCAAGGGTTATATACTTCGAGGAATGTTCGAACATGAATTTCGAGGGTTGCAGATTAATGGTGAAATAAACCTGGTGACTGTATCTATAAAGAGAAAAAAGTTGCAAGTGAATCAATATTTCAAATGTGTTTTTATGAAAAAATATGTTTAATCAGCCTCACTTCTTGCACACATGGGCTCTATTTTTATTCAGTATACCTAGCGTAATATTCTGAATTTATTTCAAGAAAAAGTCAAGTAGTAGGCGACACTTAACCCGGACAAATCGAGCCAAAAGTATTTTGTTCGAATTAACCAAAAAACCGAATTAAGTGGTGGAGATAAAAAAAGTTAAACATGATTAAAAAATATAAAATGAGAAGAAAAAAACCTATTTCGTACATTATGGTGTAACAAACTGAATATAAATAATATATATACACATAGTAAATATTTTACTACTGTTTAAAACACATAATAAGTAGGCTACATAATTTGAGTTTAATTTAAAAAATTGATAAATCATCACTAGAATCGAGTAAATAAAAATGAAAAAAACTGAAAAATTAGGTGAAAAAAATCAGTTTAGAAACTAATTTTTCAAGAAAAAAAGCAATTTTAAGAGATTGTTCTCATTATCAGGAAATGTATCCGGATTATGATTATACGGTTAAAATAGTATAGGAAGAGATACATTTGATCTATTCCTAACAATTTTGGTTGAAATAAACGGTGGTCCAAATTATCTACAGGTAACAGATTAAGTTGCGCCCTTTGTACTTATAAAACATCAAAACTCTTTTATCCTTTAAAAAAACATCTACTATAATAAGAAATATTGTTTTGTCTCATTTACTCGTTACAGAGTAGAATTTCTTGCCTCAAGTTAGGTCCTTGAATTCCCTTAGTTATACTACAGACGTACTTTATTATAGATCATGCATTTTTCTAACTGACGTCCTGAATCTGATGGCTAATGGACTACCAACATGAATTTTTCTATCTCATGCTGGAAGCTGGAGCACTAGCCGTTTTGGGTGGGGAATGTGACGATGATAGTCAGTCTCGAATTCACAACCTTTATTCGATTGCCCACCATGCAGACCGCAAATTTGATTTTAAATTTAATTTATTATGGGACTCCGTAATAATAAAGAAGTTTTAAGTGCGAATTCTATATTGCACTGATATTCGTAAGTGTAATGCAGATTTTTCGGCATTATTAAAGTTAAAATTCGGCAATGAGAACTGCATTTTTGACATTATTCGGTAAAAACAAAAACAAAACCTTTATATACAATGAAAATATAACACTAAAAACCTTCAAATTTCAATTTTTTTTCCAATTCTTCAATTTTCTGTACGAAAATTATGTATTTTTTAAGAAGAAATTTGATAATCTCATTCCCAGAGCTCTAGATCCATTATTTCAGAAGTTATCAAACTTGTTCTAAAAACTCAATTTTTGATTAAAATTTTGCTTAAATTTCTGCATTCAAATCACTCCAACTTCGCAATGAAAAGGAAATTCAACAATTCTGGAAACACTTTTGGATGGTAGCTCGGAAGATCATCTGCCGTTCATTAACAGAATGAACGCCAAGCCTCAATTCAGTTCCCTGCAATTTGAGATGTTTTTCTTTTCTATAAACAATAAAAATAGCACCTAAAAACTTCAAATTTGAATTTTTTCTCCAATTTTACAGTTTTTCTTTGAAAATAAGTATTTTTAGCACTTTTTTGGCCGTTACCACATTTTTGGCATTTATTCGATTTTCGGCACTTTTCGGCAAAATAAAATTTTTTTACCAGCCCCCAACCTATGAAACGAACTTTATTTGATTTTCAAGTCCTTGCCCTTTAGGGAAATAATTTGACAAATGCAAGATAATTCGCACTCTATACATAAGTAAATACTATAGGTCAGGGATATAGCCAGAGCGTTCCGATAGGGGGGGGGGGCAAATAAGATTCTTCGGGAGACAGTTAATTTTTAAGCCCCCTATTTAACATTTTTTTGTCGAGGTTTAGGAGGAAGAGGGGGGTATTTTACAAGTATTCCAGCTCAAAAACTGTAAAATTATTTAAAAATAATTTTTTTTTTCAAACAATTTTCTCAAAGTTTTATTTAGAAAGCTACTCGTGCATCAAACGTAAAAAAGTAAAAATTATGCCCAAATTGAATTGCTCAAGCAACAACCAGCCAACGCTAAAATTTTATTTTCATTTCTGAAGAAAATTTTTTGTGGAATATTGTTCAGTCAGCTGCATTACATTAATTAAATTGTGTAAAAGTAAATTTTTCCAAATATTGTTGCCTTGAGCTATTTAATTGGGAACATGAAAAAAGTTTTTTTAATAAAAGAAAATAAATTTTAAATTAAATTTTGTCAAATAAAATTCTGAACACCACACGAAGGCCAAAACTTTCCCAAGGGGGCAAATTTTGCTAGGGGGCAAACGAGGATGCCAGGGGAGCTGAGCCCCTCCTGGCCTCCTGGCTACACCCCTGCTTTGGTACCTACGAATTGAAGTATAATGCTTGCGCAATCAAAGCTTCATAAACTGATAGGAAGTTTGTTTTTTGTTTTTTGTTTTTTATTTTTCCTGTCAGAAAATATTTTCAATTATTTAGCCAGATGAAAATTTCTTGGAAGTCGATCGAAATGTAATAAAAAAAATAACCACCCTTATACAGAATGAGAGTAAGAAACAAAAAGTCGAACATGATTTGAAAACTTTTCTTTCTTTTTGAGTGGAAAACCTGATTTGTGAATAAGATTATGAACGTATGTTGAACTAATAGTTATAAACGTTCGCCAAGCCTTAAACCAATGGTTCTAAACATTGACAACTGCGATATGGAGTATAGACGATAATATGGTCGAAATAAGCGTACCTATTATTGAATATAGAATTTTTATTTTTTAATTCGATAACCCAAGAAGGAGGATACCGAAGTGATGCAACATCGAACGAATCAAATTCCGTCATCACTTGAGGTCAATTTAACATAAACAGCCATTTAAAGAGAGCGGAAACACACTATAAACAGAATTTAATCGTTTCAATCGAAAAAACAAATTAAATGACTATATTATATTAAACAAGGTGTAAAGAGTAGGTATATATATATATATATATATATATATATATATTGTGTGTTTATAACAATAAAGATAATTAATACATGATAAAGAACTGATAATCCAGGGTCATGAGCTCAATCATGGCAAAATTAACAGTTCCGCAGGCATCAACTAACACAGAAATTTTCCCTGATAAAATTCTTACGAGCAATTTTGACACTTTTGAATTATTGATTGAAATACACGAGTGGTTACAAGATTTTTTTTCTATTCAAAAACTTGATCCAACTTTTGGAAATTAAAAAATAAGAGTTTTCGAATTATTATGTTATTTTATCATTTTGTGAATGTTTGAATGCAGCCAACTGTAGCCTGTACTAAGTATTTTCAATTTGGTTATAATATTATAGCTCAACACCTATATTAATTTTATGAAGAAGAAAATGTACGTATACCTATAATCAGTGACATTTTCCATCATCAGTTTTTCTAAATATACTACTTATTAAATTATATTAATTGGTATACTATGTATGTACACCTCTTAAGGGTTATAGGTCATTGGAAGGAGTATTATTGAATTTTGCAACATATAGTGAACAAGGGGGAGTGGCTATCATTATCAGTGATGCTATGGTCTAAAATAGGTTGATCAGGCAGATTTTTTACAATTTTATTGTGTGACTAGTCATTCGGCGTGGCTTCGAATGAGTGAAAAATCCAACAAAGTGAAAGAAAACCACCGCCGCAGGTATTTGTGACGTACATTAATTAGCATGATGAAATTCCAAAAATAAATCCTTATTTGGACATCCACTGGTGATTGTTGAAATTCATTTCAGAGCGTCAGTGAATGTTGATACATACTGCAGTTCGTTTAAGCTTAATAATGGCGTCGTTTGCAGTTATTCAATTTATCTTGACCTATAGTATGAAACTATTACATTTCTTTTTAAAATTGGCTGCTCGATTTGGAAAAGTCCTGCACTATAGTTCTCAGAAGTTGTTGTTGCGATAGGAAGTTCTCTTCCAATAACACCTATCAGGGCGTTTATATGACATATATATCATTATTAGCAAAAAATTTTGAATAGGTGTAGTACAGAGTTTTTTCACTTCTCGGTACCTAACGAAAACTAAGAACTAACTTTTAACAGAACTTACAGTTCAGAACTAAAGTATCAAATGTAGCACTATTTTTGCCCTATCGAATAATGCTAACTTATGATAATTCTTTTTGTGTAAGTAGGTAAAGTAAGAAAATTATCTAAGGTTAAATTTATCTGTTTTTTAAATTTTATTTTTGAAAACGGACAAAAAATTTTTTAAATAAAATGAAAAACCATTTTTCTCCATGTTCTACAAAAGTAGGTTTCTAAAACAAAATAGAACCTGTTAATTTCTCGTCTAGTAGGGTTAGTACATCATCAAATTTTTCATAAAACTGATCAGGACTTATTTCTATTTTCAAGAAATGAGAATATTCAGTTCTACTTGGATCTGCAAATTCCACCCTTGAGTGGCAAAATGATATTAACCTTATAAGGAAACATGGACCATTGCACGAATGATATTATGATCAATCACCACTAGGTGTACTCCTTGTTGAACGTCAACAACCACCGGTGAATATTCGAATAAGGTATTTCAATTTACACATTTCGGACTTGTAAGATCCAATGTTGTTGGTTGACACACTTACTACTTAACCTGAATTTGTAAAACCACTAATCATTATTTTTTCAAACGCAATATTGAAGATCGAAGTTTTACTTTTAACAGGTATGATGTGGCAAAGTTACACTGTTTTAGAGGAATCAGAGGTCGTTCTGGGTAACCCACTTCGCTTCAGTCATCATTCTGAGATTTGCTTGCTACCCGCGAATCGTACCACAATTTTTCAATTCATTATTTGGTGTTTTGAGAAAAATCTTTTATTTAATACTTTTTCGCTTAATTTACTTACATTCGTTATCATAATTTTTGCTGTAAAACGAACACTTTTAATAAGCTTTTATTCTACTGACGACTGCGAAAATTTAAAGTTTTCAACGATTTTAGAAAAAATAAAATAAAATGTGGCCACCATAAAATCACCCTCTATCGTTAAAAAAAAAGTAAATGTTATTCAATTTTCAGGCTAAAAAAATTCATATATGCTCGAACTACAAATATTGGGGAGAAAAAACATACATAGGTAGGATTGAATTTTTAACCTACTTTTTCTCGAAGTAGGTTGAAAAAAAATTTTTTTTTGACGATATGTTTTTCCATGCGTCAAGAAAATTCCGAACTAAAATTTAATCCATCAACTGAGAAATTATTCATAGGTATCTACTCTTTTTTTTGCAGTTATTTATTTGTATAAAAATAAGGTGAACCCAAAAAGAAAATTAGATTTCAAAAATTTAATTTTTTATGTCAGTTATCCAGTAAATACCAAACAGCTTGTTTATACTCGAGAGAATGTCAAAGAGAAAACTCTTGAAGAACAAAAGATGTGCAACCGCCAACCTTATGCAAAATTATTATTATATTATTATTATATTATTATTATTATTACCTATTATTTATTATTATTACAATTATTATTATTATTATTATTATTATTAATTATCTTTTATTATTAATAATTATATGGTTTTAGAACTAGGTATAAATTGAAAACAGAAAGTATGTGTTAACATTAATTAGGTATTTATAAAATTTCAAAAAAATAGTTTAATGTTTTCGTCATACATACGAAGGTAATAAGAAAAATATAATTTTGAATATTATAAACTGTGAATCAAGGGCGTAGTCAAGGAAAGGCGAAGGGTGCCATTGCCCAGTGACTTTTTCCTTTTCTTGTCACTGAAAAATTTGGACAAAATTTGGAAAAAATTTGAGTAATAAATGTGCAAATGCGGGTTCTATAGATGATAAATTTCTCAAATGTTCGAAATTTTCAAAGGTGACAAGAAAATAATAAAAAGTTACCAAATTTTTCTGTCCCTCTCCCTTTATAGAAATCTTCGCTACGCCCTTGCTCTGAGTTATCAGTCAGTACTTTTAAGTACCAACCTAATAATAAATGTTTTTTTTAGTTTGTTTAACAGCTAAAGTTTTTTTCAATGAGTAGGAGGAAGATGAAATTTTTTAGAATGAAAATTCTATCAATCAACTATATTTGATAACAACTAAACAAGGGGTTTCAATTTAAAACTCCTTCTACTACTTGGCTTCAGCTATCTTTCCAGTGATAAGGTAGGCTAACAAAAATTGTATATAATTGATTAAAATGTTATTCTGTTATTCAAGAAAAGTAGATTTAATTCTAATTTATCTAGGTGTACTTTTTTTATTTTATTTATTGTCCTCAGAAATAAAGCTCGTACTATTGATCTCATATATTGGCTTAGCTATTTAGGAGCCAGCATTGGTAGCTGTGGACCACCTAAAAAAATCTAGGCATTTTAGAACCATTTAATTTTCAAAATTCAACATAATAGGATGTACCAGACACACCATCCTGCCAATCTGGACCAAAAACAATAGTTCCCCCTTGTCTAGATCCAAATATGTGTGTCAAAGTTGCGAACTGTACCAAATTAAATTGAAATATGTATTGTGGAATACCTTGTGAGAGATATTCACACGTAGAAGGTAATCTACAGCTTTGCGTGTTCTGCCACTTCATAAGTTTAAGTATGGGAAAACCAAATCCAAGGCAAACCCTGGCGATTTTGTAGCCAGTTTCGTGAGCTTATATAGTGGATTTGGCACTTGCACACTGACATATATACGTACATATACATATGGTATTATGTCATAATTTACGTCGTTTCTTGCCTCTGTAAGGTGATAAGAAATGACGTAGCGTATTTGGTGCCAGTCCATAACATCACTGAGATCCTTTTCAGGTAATTGATCACAGCCTGTATGACGTATTTTACCTGTACATACATACAGGTATGAACATACAAATATACGGGTGTTGATTCGTTTAACATCATAGAGACGAATGTATGCCATCCTCTGGGTGGCAACTGTTGTCAAGGGGTTTGAGCGTCTGTACCTCATACGAGTATTGTCTCCACATGTATATTATAAATGTATATGAATTTCAGCCAATAGTGCCAAAATTTTCCTGTGGTCATCATGAGACAAAAAACGAACCTAGCCCCAAACCTGAGTCTTAATACCGGAGCAATTTTAATATGCAGACTTTTTTCGAGAACCTACATAAAAAGCTGTCAATTTTTTCTTTGAATCCCAACAATGTACGCTTTGATAAAATACAGACAATAAGTCACACAATGGTTTTCATTCTTAAATTTCGTGTTTTGACGTATTGACAAGGTCAAGATCACGACCACTATATTTACGAGGAATAATAGTACTCACTTTCACGATGAAATTCTTATACATTCATAATGCACGCGTGCATAAGTAATAATCAGATTTAAATGATCGAACTCGGCGAACCTACCTCAAAAACCACACTTGATGTCATTATTCACATCAATTAAGACGGTAAGAGAAGACCAATCGAAAAAATCTACCTATGAATTCATTAATTTTCTTTCCGGTACCTATTCGATTTTATCATCGAATCGTTCGAGTAACTTCTCGAACAAAATATTCAAACTTAGATTCACGAGCAAGTGTTATTTTCCACTCAGTTATATAGTCGAACACCATCAATAAAAAACTAGAATTTTATAAAGGAAAATTTTCAGTACTCAAGAGACAGGCTTGCATCTGTAAAATTTCAGTCGTGTTAGTTAACGAAATTGATGTTGGTTCAATATTTACAATACAGCCGTACAGTTTGAAAATTAATCATCACGGATAAATATTCATATATTTTATATTTAATATAAAAATATACTGTCTTGTCTAATAGAAAATCGAAAATTTTCTTGAATTCTTCAAAATGAGATCGTGAAAATCATAATGGAGTTGACAAAAAAAAATTACATTTTCCCTTCACTTTAATTTAGATTATTCGAGATGATCACGTTGAAATTAGTTGATTTATGCCTATTTTTATGCCCCCCCCCCAAAAAAAAAAAAAAATTGTAGGTACCTATTTACAACTCTCACCTGTCATCAGAAACACTCGGTTAAACATAGTTGATCTCTTTCTCAAATTGAAGTTATAATAAACGTTGATAAATTCCAAAGTGGATAAAATAGTACAGTAGGTACCTACAACTTTATCTACCCAATAGAAATTTTCACAATAACTTACACTTTTACATGATAATCAGCCTTCAATATCGAAACCAGCTTGCAGAAAGCAATCAACAAATAAATTTATATTTGACATCTGCATTCTCAGCTTTTAGCAGGTTTTCAAAAAACCCGTTTTTGTTTTAATTCCCTTCAAATTGTACAAAAATACTTTTAGAATACTAAAAGTGTGTTTAAGTAGGTACCTAAATGAAAAATTTGGTAACAATTCAGGCATCTGACTTTTTTAGAAATTTAACCCTTTTTTCAATTATTAATACGCCGACAGTTTCTTTGACGCTCTAATTAAGATAGGAAAAGAGAAGGGAGAGGAAGAGAGAAAGCTTAGCGTTTATTTGTCCCCAGAAATTAAGTTTCTTATACGTACAAGCTTCGACCAAATTATCTTAATTTGGATGCGATTCGTTTTTTCTTTGAAAATGAGAAAATATTTTTACTTTATGTTATCAAAATATTGAAATAGATACTTTTTTTTTTAAATATTTTGTTCCTCTTCAGACGGAAATCCTGTGTACATCCGTAACCATACATCATCTTGAATTAAACAAACTTCGTATTATTTTGTCGTACACGACGGTTCGCAAAAAAGATCCAAGCTAAGAATTACAAGAATTATTGAAGGACCTAAAAGTCTGTGTTTGAGTATTTGTTAGATCTGTTTCGTTCCTTTTTCAAAATGTAAATTAAGTATTGAATTTCATCGTAAAGTTTCAACAATTAGAAAAAAAAAAAAAAAAAAGGAACCATAATGCAAGACAGACATCTATATTCAAAAAAATATAATTATAGCCATCCATAGGTAAACTAACTTATGCTTTTAATTTTTATTTTACCTTTCACCATTTTCAAAGTAGTATAATATGCCTAAATTTTACACTTTGCCTGCAAAACATACATATGTATATGTATACCTATGTCGCGTCCGTGGAAACACATACCGGCACAATTCTTTCATCACCATCATAAAATATCTCGTAGCCCATGAGGTACAAAGCTGAGTTTCTGACTTTAGTATCTATCAACAAATGTAGGTGACGGCGATTCAACCGCCGTCGAAACCTACGATACATACATAAATATAAAAAAAACCTACTGGAATTAAAATGAAATAAAAAGCATTATGGCAGATGAATAATTTTTTTCTAAAAATAAAACCAACTTCAAAAAAAAAATTGTTTAAAATACGCTAAAAAGAGAAAAATAAACCTTTCAAAATTTTTCCAGTAAAATATAGGTCCAGAGACTGGAATTATTGAAGTCGGCACTCTTTTCCTTATCATATAGGGTAAATATAGGTACGTCAATTCCATCAAATTTTATGACAAAATATTTTATTTAGCGTCGACTTAATAATTCCAATCTCTACACATACATCTTGTTGGAGAAATTTTAAAAATATATTTTTCTTTTTTTTTTGCGTATTTTGTATTTCTTTTTTTTAAGTCGGTTCTACAAGAGTGTGAGGGGAGGAAGATTAGTGGTCCCAACACCCCCTACAATCCTTTAAACCAAGCATAACTGCGAGAGCTTTAAAGGTTGTTTACATTTACATTACATTTTGAATTTTCAAAAAAAGTGGTAACATTGCTGTAAAATAAATAAATAATCAGATGTAAAAATGACAAATAATAATAACAAAAATATGGAAAATATTAAAATTTGAATTAAAATGGTAAAAAATAAGTTTCAGAAAAAAAATGGTAACTATAAGTAAGACGATGATAATAAAGGTAAGTATATTATAATTATTTACAGTTACAGTTATTTATATATGTAAACAAATAAATATTAATTACATGTAATTTATATGTTTCAGGTAAACAAAATTGATGGAGTAACAAAATCAGTGAATGTTTAGAATAGGTTACTTTCAGGAAAGATAATTTGATTATTATTTAGAATAATAAATAATTATGATTACTAATAAATGAATTTGGTGTTTCAGATAATGGATCGAGTTCTGGAGTTCACAGTTTTATCAAGGATCGATGTATGAGGATTCAAGGATTTGATTTGTTAAAGAAATATGCTGTTTTTTAGATAAAGCTTTGGTAAGTAAATCAATGAGTTGATCTTCTGTAGCTATTTGTTTGAATTTGAAGATTTTATCTTAGTATACTTTGGGTAAACTATAGTATTTGGTCATTAACGCACCAAGACATTTTTGACCACCTCCAGATATAACATAAATAAGTAATTAAAATATTATCTTCAAATCCTGGAAAAATTCACAATTGAGAAGCCATACAACTTCAATGTTTTCGAAGGCATCATGTAGTGCTATTAATTCAGCGGCAGTAGATGATGATGCATGTACATTTTAGCAATGAATCCCCCAATTTACTAAATCACCTTACATTTTAATCAAATATCCTGAGATCAACTTGCCTTTTTCTAATTCCAACATGTTTACAGGTTCATTGTCAATATCAGGAACATAGAAGGCGTCAACAAAAGCATAAATTCCTTCAGAGTTGGATCGATAAACTAGAGCAACATCAATAGTGGATTAGAGACATCTGATGATTCATCGCACATGATTTTTCTTAAAATCATTAGAACAATTTTCAAATTAGGAAAGGTAATTCATAGAAAATCATATATCTGACCTATCTGTGAAATTGGCTAATGTTTTCATTTCATCAAATTTTATGTTACAGGATTTATAAGACCTCATCTTGACAAGATTTAAAACTTGATGACCAATGTTAGAGAAGCCAACAAATATTGTTTTTAAAGCTCGGGGAATAAAATTTGAGTCTAAATGCTCCTGTTCATTCTTCTTTGCTTTAACAGCTGTTTGCTGTCACTGTTCAATGGGAACATGCTTAAAAACAATAGCACTAAAAATGTGAAGATGAGAAATGTCTGGTTTAGTCCTGTACAATTTTTCATAGGAGGTCATTTTGCCTAGGTGGATGTGAGTTGGACTTCGATTAATAATATGTGTAGCTACAAGAACAATGGTAGACCAGAGTCTAAAATTAATCTTGGAGTTGTATAATATTTCCCTAACTGTTTCAAGTAGAATTCTATTTTGCCTTTCAATAATTGTATTCAGTTTGGGGGTATAGTCTTCACCATATATCATCAAGAATTATTGCCTTTTTGGAGTAAAATTATGTCATTTTTAAGTTGGAGTATTCTCGAGCTTGGTCCATTCTCATTTGGAAATTTGGCATAAAATGACAAATAATATTCTTTAAATTTATTAAATGTTTGAAACTTTTTGTGGATTGGGAATGCCAAGGTATATTCTGAAAAATGATCTATAAATGTGATAATAAATTTTTATCCGTTATAAGCATCCTGAAATGGACCTTAATACATATGTCACAAGTGACAAAATCATCATCTTTGAACATTATATTAGCTGCTATTCCTATAACTACTTTAAATATGACCTTAAGACTTTTCCCACTTAGGTGTCCTAGTTGTCTATACCAAAGATTTTTTGTTTTACTTATATTTATTAGAAATTTCCCCGAACATCGATTTGCATTGATAAGCCTCTCGATGCATGTCGATTTCTTTTGTGCTGATGCACTGTCGTCTTTCTTATCTGACTTGATTTTTCGAGGCTATCTGTACGATGTTTTTTTTACACAATAAATCAGTCAAGTTCATATAACTAAACCGTGCTGGTCATTTTTATTTTTATTCGTAGCTAACAAAAATTCAGAAGTGGAATATAATGTAAACTGCCTGATAAAAATTTTTATGTGCTTTTGTGTGCCTTTTTTGTGTGTTCTTCACAGTATTTTTACAGCGTTTGGTGAATGTGCTGAAAATTATTTTTTTTGTGTGTGTACACAAATTTTGTGTGTGATTGTGCAGTGTGGACAATGTGGCCAATACGGGCTTCCTAAAAATTCGCGGTTTTTGCCTTTTTTTGTGTATGTTCGAGTTGTGCGTCTGGTGTGTGGCATTTGGTGAGTGAAAAATGCCGCCTACCACTCGAGCTGACGGAAAAGGTGATGCGCCCGAGGAGGAAGTCAGTGAGGCTGTTGATATGGCGTCAGTTTTAAGTTCATTGGTGAGGCTCTGGGTAAGCGCGACAAGAAGTTGGTGGCGGCTATGAGTAAGCTTGCTGGCCAATGATCTTGTGCCTTCATTAAGTCCGGTGATATTACTGATTTCAATGGCGAGGTATCGTGTGTCAAGTCCGAGGAGTGGCTTAATGCTTTGCTCTCCACTGGCGAGATCAATGGCTGGAATGACAAAGCCAAGTGGAGGCGGTGCGGTCACATATGGTGGGTGCAGTGCGGAGTTGGTTTTTGACCAATCATAAGGAACTGTTCACCGGGGCCACTTTTCAATCGCATTTTCAAAAAGGGTTTGTTGTGGAAATCAGTACTGCTGAAAAGTGGAAACTGATGGAATGCCAAATCCAAGGCGCAAGTAAGTCTGTTCCAGCCTACTTCCATGACAAGGTACGTCTATGTAAAAGCCTGAGTTTGAGCATTCGCGAGCTCAAGCAGCAGGTTATCATCGGGTTGCGCAAGTCGTGAGCTCGGTAACTTTTTATAGGGCACGACTATACCGATGAGGACGAGATCTTGGCAGATATTCGATATTTTAGCGAGGTTGACGAGTCCAGATCGGGTATCAGCGCTGAGAGTCGTGGCGTAGCTAGTAGTAGGTCAAGAAGAGCAGAGTCGAGAGCAGGCTCAAGTTTTTCGAATACAGGTGCGAGTTTTTTGAGGGTGCTAAGTGGCGTAGGTGCTGCATCTACGGAATCTTATTCTGTTGTTATGCAAAGTGGGCCAATGACTGCGAGCTCAGGGCAAGCTAGTGGATTGCGGTGCTACAATTGCCAGAGTAGTGGCCACTTTGCGCGCAAATGTCCAGCTGAGAAGCACGCCAAATTTTGTACATACTGCAAAACCGAGGGCCATGGGCAGTGTGCATGCAAGGCCAATGAGAAAAAATCTGGTGCTCCGGTATCTGATGGCGCAGTTAAGTCATTGGCAGCACATGCAGCAGGCACTGCTGGCACTTGGCACTATTGTGCATGCGAGGTGGATGGCACTGAGATGTGTTCATTTATCGATCCGGGTGCCGACGAGTGTATTATTCGAGTCGGCTGCGGCGCGCCTACCACACACTATTCGAGTCGATGAGAGACCCGAGCTAGAGTCTTACGGTGGTAAGGCGAATGTTTCAGTCATGAGTACAGCCAAATGTGTCGCCAACGTGTGTGTCAATGGTGTGCTGTGCCAAAGAATGGCACTGCAAATTGTTCCCAACCAATTTTTGGATGTGGACGTGATGATCGGTTGTACCTGGTTGGATCCTCCAAATGTGGTGATATGATTGCAGATGGTTGAGCGAGTTTCATACGTCATGCTGATTTTCAGTTTCCATACACGGCGCACGAGAGCGTCGGAAAGCAGCATGCGACAGTAATGTCAATTTGCGTGTGTGGAGCGCCAATTGCGCTTGGTGATGTGTGTTTTGGTGCAGCTTTCAATGAGTGCCAGAAAGTTGCAACCGTAGGTGTAATCAACGAGTTATGAGAGGGTTTTGCCACAAATATTTTTGAGATGGGGCACACACTTTTGGCAGAGATGGATATTGTCGAGAAACCAGGTTTAGTGGCTGTGGCTGCTAAACCATATCGGATGTCTGCCAAAGATCGCCAGTGGATGCGCGAGATTTTGGACGAGTGGAAAAGCGCTGAGTTGGCCACTGACACTGTCTCAAACTACGCGAGTCTGGCCTTTTTAGTGGGCAAGAAAGACGGTGATAAGAGATTGGTGATTGACTATCGGCACTTGAACGTGCAAACCGTGGACGAGAATTTTCCTATGCCGTATATTGACGCGCAGCTGACTAAGCTGGCCAGTGCGTGGTACTTCGTGGTTTTGGACCTGATAAATGGTTTTCTGCAGGTTCCACTAACCAAGAGTTCAAAGCCTAAGACAGCGTTCATCACCGAGGATGGCGCCTATCAACTCGAGTACGTGATGTTTGGGCTGAAAAATGCGCCGCGAGTTTTTGCAAGATTGATGCAGCAAATTTTGGGGTCACATCGAGAACGGCCATTTGTTTATTTTCAAGATGACGTTTTGATTGCAACCAAAACGTTCGATGAGTGCACGGAGAATTTGCGTGTTATTCTGCGCAAATTGATTGCAGCTGGCCTGACATGTAAGTTAGCCAAATGCAAATTTGGTCTGGAGTGCGTTGAGTACTTGGGATTTGAGCTATCAGCTGATGGCATGTTACATGGCGCTGTCAAGGTGCGTGCCATCGCTGATTTTCCCAGACCTGCAGAATGTGCACGAGATTTGTCAATTTTTGGGATTGAGTGGATTTTACAGGTGCTTTGTGCACGGTTATGCAGTACGTGCCCTGCCGCTCACCGAGTTGACAAAGAAGGAACGCAAATTCGAGTGGACGGCTCTTCAACAGTCGGATATTTGAGATGCGCTGACTACTGCACCAGTTTTGGCGTATTACTATCCAGAAGTGTACACTAAGCTACACACTGACGCGAGTTGTCAGGGCGTGTCAGGCATGCTACTCCAGCTCAGAGATAGGCAGACTGGCCTGAATTTCATGTACTGCATGAGCAAAAAGTGTATGCCTGAGGAATTGCGGTACCATTCGAGCAGATTGGAATTGTTGGCTGTGGTCTTTGCGGTTGACCAATTGCGCTAATTCCTACTGTCACTCGCTTTCACCATCGTTTCGGAGTGCCAGGCTCTGGTGTGCTTGCGCACTCAGAAAACCAAGAATCCGCTGGTGGCAAGGTGGCTGTGTTTACTGAGCAAGTTCACTTACGAGTTTTGTCATTGTGCCGGTACCAAGATGGCACATGTGGATGCGCCAAGCCAAGAGCCAGTTGAGGAGGCCACCACTGGTCTCAAGGACAAGGTCACCAAGAAGGCACAAGTGTGGGCAGTTGGCGCAGTTCAAGACGAGGTGTGCAGCATCATTGAGCGGCTCAATGACAAATCTGCGGATGATGTTGTGCTTCGTGCTGATTATCAAGTAGTTGGCAGAATTTTGTATCAAGTTGTACATGGGCGCAGTGGTTGTGAAAACATCTGTTTGTAGTACCAAAGTGCATGCGCAAATCTTTGGTTGTGCGCCACCACGATATGATGTACCATTTTACGGTTGATCAAGTTGTCGAAAAGTTACGTGCTAAGTATTGGTTTCCACGTATTCGGAGTTACGTGCGCAATCATATTATGGCGTGTCTGACGTGCGTGATCAACAAGGCGCCATCCGGGCGCAAAGAGGGTTTGCTTCACCCAATACCACCGAGTAAGCACCTATTCGAGCTGATCCTCGCAGATTTGTTGGGACCATTTCCACGCAGTTCGAAGCAGAACACTCAGTTATTGGTTGTGATCGATAATCTGACGAAGTTTGTGAAAATTTACCCCTGAAAGATTCGAGTACGAGGCAGGTGGTAATGACTCTCGACAAAATGTTTAAAATTTTTGAACTACCAGGGTGTCTGGTTACAGATCGAGGCACATGTTTTACCAGCAAGGCATTTGAGGAGTTCTGCCGAGATAAGGGCGTGCAACATACCCTCAATTTGGTGCGTCACTCGAATGCCAATGGTCAGGTTGAGAGGGTGAATCGAGTGCTGCTCCCAATGATTTTTAGCACCACGTTGCAAGACGACGATACTGATTGGGATAAGCAGCTTGATAGTGTGGAGAGTAATCTCAACTCATTCGCAAATAAGACCACAGGTGTGAGTCCATTTGAGGCGCTGTTTGGGTATGCGCCACAGTTTGCGGATAGTGCACATCAACGTGTCACCGATGCGCCTAACAATGATGATTGGGTTCCACCTGCGGAGTTGCGCCAGGCGATGCTCCAACGTATCAACGTTCAACAGGGCAAGATGAAGGCGCAATACGACAAAAAGCGCTATTGCGGGTGTATCTATGAGTTGGGCGAGCTTGTATTCATGCGACGAGCCCCTACTGTCACTGGGAAACCACCAAGCTGCAGCCAAAGTATCGAGGTTCACTGGTTGTGACACAAGTGCTCCCTTCGGACACTTACCGAGTTTCGAGTTTGGCCAGAAGTTGGGAGCGAAGTTACTCTACCACTGCGCATGTATCTGATCTCAAGGCGTGGAGACCATCAACCGACAATGACAACGCAGAGTACATCACTTTGGAGGAGGACTCCGAATAAAGTTACCATTTTTGTAAATTTTTAACCTAATTTTGTAATGTCTATTTTTTATTTTTTTTGCTAGCCTCAAGTTTTATCTTTTTTTAATATTTACATGTATTTGCACGTCGCGATCTTTTTTGTTGCGTTTTTCAAGTCACGTAATTTAGAACTTTTTATTGAGAATTTTTTTTTATATAGATTATTTTTGAGTCTACTACGTCGATTTTTCCAAATTTTCGTGTCTGCCATCGAGGGCGATGTTCGTGTTAGGATAGCCAAATATTAGATATTTCCCCAAACATCGATTTGCATCGATAAGCCTCTCGATGCGTGTCGATTTCTTTTGTGTGCTGATGCACTGTCGTCTTTCTTATCTGACTTGATTTTTCGAGGCTATCTGTACAAAGTTTTTTTTTACACAATAAATCAGTCAAGTTCATATAACTAAACCGTGCTGGTCATTTTTATTTTTATTCGTAGCTAACATATTACACTTATGTTTACTTAGATACCGACACTTTTACCTACTAATTCATCTTCAGATTCAATATCAATCTCCTCGTTGGGTGTATCCACAACAGCATCTTGTAAATTTTGTTCGATGTTAATGTTTTTGCACACTTTATGGATTATCTATATGCTCTTCTATTGCATCAAAATTTTGATTATGATCATCTACACAATCATCCTGGCTTATGTTTATTTGAGAAACAGGCATACATGCTAAATCCTGATAGACTTTTTCTTTCTCAACAATTTCATAATCTATATAATACATTGAACATCTCTTGTATGCAGTTATAGTTATCTCACCCTCATCACTATGTTTGTTTGATGACTGTGTTATATCCTTATCAGTAATGATCTTGAAAATGTCTATTCCATGATTCTAGCTCCTGACCAAATGTTAATGCTTAAATCAGAATCATAGTAAACTTCCTTAAGGTGGATTATAAAGCCTTGGAAATTCAAAAACTTGGCTAGATTTTATACACGAGCAGGCAAAAATCTTTTCAGCAAACTTCAAAATTCTTGCATTCACAGCATTCACAAACTTTTTGAACAAATTAGGGTGTGGCTTGAAAGTTTAAACAAAGAAACTAGTTGGAATAAAGTTACCCAACTTCAAAAATTACACAAAAATTACAATTCAATTACTTAAAAGATTCCCAAAACTTTTAGTTACTAATGATTTTAAATTAAAAAAAAATTGAATTTGTTTCAGATACAAAGATTGTTAACGAGTGATGCTACCATATAGCTGGATCGGTGCAGCAGAGTAATTGGGTAAAAGAAATATAGATGTGCTCAAAGTAACGTCTTAGAAGTTTGTAAAGTACAAAAATATTTAAAGAAAGATAGTCGAGTGTTTGCAAGAGTGTGAAGGGAGGAGAATTGGTGGTCCCAACAATATCTATCGATCCGAAAAAATCTCGAAAAAATCTCGATATTTCGCACTACTAGTACCTACCTACTGAAAACAAAAACAAAAAAATTCAACCAAACTCATATTTTTGAAAAATAAATCTGGAATTAAGAAAAAGAGTACAGAAAATCAATTGTATTTTCCATCAGTCAAAACGTTTTTAAATTTCTCCCAGATACTGAATAAGACATTTGGGAAAAAGTAAAAGAGATATGAATAAGGTATACTTAGGTATAGAGGTATGTACCAACACCCGATCCACTAAATTATGTTAACATACCAGCGACCGAAAAAATTGATAAGCAAACAATCAAATATATCAGTTACTTATGGCATCAAAATAACTGTTAAATCCAATTGAAATTATACGCGGAAGCATTCTATAAGTTTTACCAATCACCATCATATTGAGGCATAAAGATTTGTTGTCCTCTGTAGTTCGTATAATCTGACGTTAATACCTACTTCAAAAATTAAGTCAAATAATAATTTTCGCGATTTGAAGATAGTGAAAACCACGTTTTATCATCAATATAATTTTAACAGATAAAAAAAAGCAGTATTATTCTTGATATGAGTTTCATTTTTACTTGCAAGAACTGATATGATGTTTTTGGTATAACCGACTCATACATTATCTCTCCAACTGTAATATATAATTTATTTTGTCACCCGTTATACATATTATACTCATATATTTAAGTTTTTCATAAACACAGTTATAATATTTCTTAAATTTTCTTATAAGTACTTAAACTCTACGATCAGTCGTGTACTTTATGTGAAAATGGTCTGTTGTTAATAAAAAATCCGCTCTAATTTTGGAAAAATTCTGCATACACGTAAGTGTTTTAACTGAAAATAAACTTAAGTCGTTGAATTTTTTATCCCCACGTTAGGAATTAATTCATTTAGTCTAATAATAATAATATATAAGGTATTTAGAAATTAAATAGCCGAACTTCCGAGATCGATTTCTGGGATCGAAAAACAAAGAATTTTATCCTTCAAAATGCTGAACAATGCCTCCTTTTCGAGTTATAGCATCCAAAGGGCGGCAGGAATAAATAAAAAATCAAATGTAACTTCCTCAAAAGCTAACCGAAATTAACGAAATTCGGCATAAGGGTGTATGTATTATTATATTACGTTATTTCTTTTCACCCAACTTTACAATTTTTACTCAAGTAGATAATACGTTAGAGGAGAAAGAGAGGGAGTTGTCACTTTTTAAATAGCCACTCTTTTTTAGCGTTCTTTTCGTATCGGGAAAAAGAGTGTCACCTCTTTACATGGAAGAAAAAATACACAAAACACAATAAGCCGAATATTTTTTCTGAAATGTTTGTATTTTTCAAGGAAAACAAGGCTGAAAATAAAATAAAATTTAGTTTTAATTGTTCATAAGGCTAGGAAACATTTCGACTTTTCGTGCACTCATTCGCCCCCCCCCCACTCGTTACGTAACCATAGGTGACAATTTTAACTGAATTTCAATTTTTAAATCTATTTTTCTCGAAAACCTTGAAGTTTTTACAGGAAAGTAAAGTGTACTTCTTTTGTGAATTTTTTCCTCCCAAATAAAATGGTGGGACTCATTTTCGACATAACGAAGGGTAAAGAATATGACTAACTTTCTTAAAAGGAGGCAACGGCCCCTCTCTTCCCCCTCCAAACATGGGTGAAACTTTAAGAACTTTATGAAAATAAATAGCATAAATACTTACCCCTGTACCAAATTTCATTCAATTTTGTCAATTTTTAGAAGATTAGGTACATCAAATTTTTATTTTTCTCCCCTCCACTCTGGAAAGCTATGGCTGATAAAATAAACATTTCTCATGATTTTGCAAAAGGAACTTCTTTGTTTTTTCGACCCCATAAATCGATCCTGGAAATTACGTCGTTTAATTTGCGGACACCTTGTATAAAAGTGATCATACACTTTTCATGGGGATACAACGTACCTGTATCTTATCTGTTAGTACGGTATTTCCTTCGTATCCGGATTGAACCGTGCAAAAAAACTTAAACTTTAATATTTTTGCCTTCGTATTTCTCCTTAACACTCGTTAAATTTTCAACTTAAAAAGATATAATAAATATAGGTATGATATATTATACTCCTACTTGTCTTTAATTTCGTACAGTGTACACACATCTTAAAATCGATCAGCGACTCCCATTATAGGCCATATGTATAGTAGTTATACGATTTTCAGAAACTGATACATACCTATGCAGGAGGAACAGAAGTCTTTCATTTAAATTCCTCAAAGTCACTCGCCTTAATGATTCGTTGGAGGGAAAACATATTCAAGTGATAAATACTGATCCACTTACTTCTCTCTACGACAAGCTGTTTACAAAAATTAAGTTTAATTTTTTTATTTTTCCTTTCCCAGTCCTTAAATCAAACTTATTAAAAATAAATACGCGAGAAAATGAATAACAAAAATCATATGAAAACTTACCGGCAGCTTTGTACGTTCTAAATTTTATTCCCAAACTCACGATCAACACCAATAAAAAAAAAAAAATCAAATTATACCACGCGTTAGGTATTTATTCGCGAAAAAAAAAAAAAAAAAAAAAAAAAAAACTGAAAACTGAAAACTGAAAAATCAAGTCGAAAATTCACAACCGACTGCTAAATTGAACGCAAACAATGTTCAACCAGTTAGCTGCGGTAACACGAGTTTTACACCAGTACATCACTCGATCGCCTCCTATTTCGTATTACCATAGACGACTGCCTTATAAATTTTTATTGGTACCAATTAAACGGATGTAGATATCTACTGCCGAACGCCTTTTCGTAAGGCAATTTTATTACACTCGCGAAAGCAGAACTCCTTTGAGGTTCAACGTCGACGAATAACACCATCAGTAAATAATAAATTCGTTTTTCTCTCTTTCGTAAGAAAATGTGTAGTACTGGCAACATTTATCATGGACTCGAGGTCGAACATGGGGTTCAAGTTGATAAAGGTAGAAAAAAAAAAAAATTGATCATTTCTCGCATTTCTTGTTGCGAATAATTTAAAACGCCATTTATCAAGTTAAAATTCGATAAAGTACCTAATTAATATTTTACATCTTGTTTTACGAAGACAATATTTGGACGAACCGATCAAAATTAAAATGTACTTAGATTGATTTCGTCATTTAAAAAAAACAAAAAAAAACAAAAAAAAACTGCCATTTGGCAGACGTATTAGTATAGAAATTTAAAAAAACTACCATAAGAACATAATTTGCACCGACACAAATAAATATAAGTTAGCTGATGTTTTTCTTTCGATTTCGTTTCGAAAATCGTATATTTTAATTATAAAACAATGATTTTCGCGATAATCAACTGTCGTGAATTAATACACTTGAAAGAAACAAGTAAGCAATATTAATTACCTACGTCGATAGGTAGCGATTATTTTATAGTAGAAATGTACACCTACAGCCACTTCTTCTTATGGCCGAACTATATACCTATAGGTATTCGACCGAACTTAAATTTCTTCAAACCGTTGACGTAGATAACTCACGATTTTGGTAGGGTGTTTCAATAATTGAGTAACAACAACAACAACAACAACAACAACAACAACAACAAATGAAACCCCACAGTGGATTCAGGGTTTTCTAAAGGGAGACGGACAAATTCTAATTCTAATATTTTTCCTCTGTAATCGTCTTCACACGTATCTCTCCTTCGCAAAGGAATTCTTCTACAACTGGGTGTGTTTTTTCAAATAAGGGGGTCATGGCCTAGGAGAAATTCTGCGGAATCCGCTATTGAAGCCGAATATTGATATAATTTTATAAATACGACCATAGGCCTATGCACGTGGGTGTCTGTGGATGCTTGGAACCTGTGACAACGTTTTTTTTCTTCGAATTATAAATAATAAAATGTAAAGATAAATTTCTAATTACTAATATTCATATTCATATATCGTCACACCAGTAAACTGTCATCCACCCTATAGAATAATTATATGAATGTAAAAGTTGTAAACAGAATACAGACGCCACTCTGGAATGTTATAGCATCAGCCGATATAGTTCTCTCACACGCACATTCATGTCTGTTTTTGTCATAATATTATACACCTGTAACCTTCAATATCCGGTGCTGACACATTAGCTCTGTTTGATAGGACTACACCAACTTATACCAACCTACAACAAAAAGGTGATTCCATAAATATAGGAATGTTATGACTATGAGCCAAATTTTACTTGAATATTTGTGGAATATCTCTACCAGTGTGGGTTGGTGTAAGTTAGTCTAATCCTATCAAACAGAGCTATTATTTCATCAGATAAAATGTACCTCTTCTAGAATCTTCTCGAATCTTCTAGAAGAACAATTTGGACCAAGTCGCATAATTTTTTTGAAGATAATCATCTCATTGATCAATTATGATATCATCTTACTCTGACCATTTCACACCACTATTTTGTCATCTAATAGTATTCACCCAATCATAAATTTGTTATTGATCTAATTATTGTAAATAAAATTTGAAATCACTTCATGAAGAACCTTTAAACAGTCATCTTCTTTAATAACCATCTCTGGTAACTACCTACTTTAGTTACTCCGTCCCTTGTAACTAATAACTATTAAGGGACTTAATGGGCAAGTCCTCAACTTTTATTACAATCTGTACTTTGTTACATTAGAATTGTTATTAAGTCATTAAATGTTGGTTGGAACATAGTCTAATTGCGTTTGAGCTTATCAATCAATCAATCATAGGCAAAGTTGCCATCACATGAAATAATCCACTCCCATAAATGAATTCAATTTTAGATACAAAACCCTCATTTCAATTTGTATTATTAGCTCAGGGAAATTAATTGAAAAATCATTGTGACAGTGAAAAAATTTCTGGCAAATGTTTTATCGATGGAAAATGTTTATGAACCTTTTTTAAATTACGTAGTATAAAGCTGTCCTTTATTCTCTCTAGTCATTTCCACAGGGGGCTGAAAATACGTGATTGTTTTCTGTTTTTCCAATTTTACTCGGAAGAATGTGATTTTATGAGAAAAAAGTTCCAAAATAAAATATTATTCATGGAGGTGCTGGAGGGTTGTGTATATTGGTTATATATGGAAATTTCAAACAGCTCTAATTCAGAAAGTAATAGTCGAATGTGGCCAGTCTTCAAACTTGACTGAGATATAAGCCTGATTCACACTTGGCTAGTTTTGTAGGTACTAGCGAGCTATTTGGGGTACATATTCTGTTAACACTGAGGTCAGTTTTCTGTTGTTAGTCATTAAAGTTAACTTTAGCTTAGCGGATAGTCTTCCAAGAATCTCATTAGAATCTCACATGACAATCCACTAAGCTGAAGTTGACTTCAAAAAGTTAAAACAGTCAGTAACCTCAACTATCAACAGAATAGTACCCTAAGTAGTTGGCTAATAACATGAAAACTAGCCAAGTGTGAATCAGACCATAGACCCAAAGTATTCACACGTCATTTTATCATCCTTCATAAAGAATTACGCCCATCTCAATTTTTTATAAATTTTAAATTCAGATAGTCGCCATTTTGAAACTAATGAGCGGATGCCACCGATCGAGATTTCGACCCAAATTACATACATGCCAAATTTCGTTTTGATCCATTAAATACGCCTTCCAGTTTGTTGACAATTTTCACTATATCCCATACGTACATGGGTACATATATATATATATATGTATGTATAAACTTCAGAGGGGAGAGTATTTTTGGGATCTGAAAACCATGATCTGAATAACTATAGTGAAATATTCCCAAAATCGTTACATACCACCCTCTACAATAGGTAGATTCTACAAAATCTAACAGAAACAATAATTAAACATAGGCAAAAATTAAGGTGCCCAAAAACTGGAGGAAGATCATGGTGGTAAAAATTGGATGGGGAAAAAATTATGGATTGAGACTAAATTTTTCACTTTCTCAGATAGGTACCCATAACTTCGGAGGTCTGGGCACGCTAGTGAATATTGCGGGTAGTCGTTGCCCAGAAACACCATATTTGGGAGGCTTTGAAGGCGACGATTTGAACCCACAAATACCTCCGACAACTACGTGCCACTGCTTCAAAGAGTTACGCTAGAAATAGTTGAAGGGCTAAAACTTCTTTCAACCAACCAAGAATCTCTCGGTCTGAAATCCAACGGAGTAATTTCCATATTCCTCATATTTCTTTTGATCACTGCAAAGCCTGATTACCTCCCTCACACTGTATACGTAGGTAGCGATTTCTAAGAAACGTTGTGTATTATAATTCGACAATCGATTTTAAGATATTGGAACGAAAATACCGCGCCAAAGTAGAGACATGTACAAGTAAAACGAACCAGTATCACATTGAAAGGAGGAGAATTGTTGAGCATTCGAAAACAGTACTTACTTAATTAAAAAGTAAAAATCATGAAAACACGTTTTTGAGAAAAACGTAAACAACTAAATTTTTGTTGATTTTGGAGGTAAATATGATATAGACTAGAAATCTTGCTAGCACTTTTCCAAGACTCATGGCACATGTTATCTTAGGTAGCACTCAGAGAAATAAAAATGGATAACTTAGTTGTTTTGCTCGTATTTTAGATGTAGCAAGTCTACTCAAACTTTAGATTGAAATGCAGGATTATTCGAACTTATTAACCCTTTTATTTCTTTAGCTAAATTAAGAAATTTTTCGAACTTTTGATGAAAACAGGCGTAATTTGGTCGAGAAGTTTAAGAGAGCCATTAAGTTTAAAGATATTAACAAATTTTAATTATTTTTTTGAAAAAGATCGGAAGATTTAGATGTTTTCTTTTTTCCATTGCGTAGCAGTCCCCTTGCCCGTCCAAAACTTCGTCTAAGTTGCTGAATCTTGTTGACAAAAACAAATTATAGAACCCGACTGAAACACACTACGCCGGTAAACATGTACACAATACCACGATAAGTGAAAAGTACCTATACTGAAAAAATTAAAAAAAAAAAAAAAAACTGGGAAATATAATTCAAAATTCCCCCTAGAAGAGCTAAGTTACTTGAAAATGGACTTGAAAACAATTTGGAAAAAATAAAATACTGACTGGCAGATTTGTCAAAAAAATGAATAGGAACATTCTTGTGGAAAATTTTGTTTCATTTATTTTTGTAAATAACTATTTTTGGGCTACGACCAACCGTGTTTACTAGATATTTTCGAAAAACCGTGACATAGGACCCATTTTTTGATGCCCTAGAGTTCGGTCACCTTGTAGATTAGAGAACTTTTCGTATATTCATCTCAAAAGACTTACAGACAGTTAATCTCCTAGGTCAAAAAGGTTTGCTGAGAACCACTTTTTTAGCACTCGTTGACTGCGGACTATATCTACTGTAGACTATACGAGTAAGATATGGTAATACTGTGAATTATAATTAAATTTTGTGCTACGGACTTCTTAAAAAATTAGGTACCTATTCGAAGTGTAGGTAATTCAATATTTCAGTAATCTTCGACTTACATGGAACATAAATGCTTTATTCACTTTGGATAGTCTTCGTTTTTAAAAAGGCTGCCCGCAAAAGCGCAACGCCTCGTACCTCATAAAAGAATAGCGCTACGAATAATTTTTTTTCTCTTCAAATATAGATTCAAAAATTTCACGATCCTAAAAAATTATCTCCACCTCAGCAATTATTAAATAATAGACCCTTAATTCCCCCTCCCACTTTGAAAGAGCCTCCCGACTCTCGAGTGATATCGTCATTGACACAAAAACCTCACAAATCTTATAGTCGGCTCTGATTCTTTTAATATATTTATAAAAATGGTTACTTATCGTGTATAATAATATTATTTTATGCCAAACTAATTTTATAAGACCAAAAATTAATTTTTTTCTCTTTATCAAGAATATTGATAATGCAACAACGATGATGCCTTGCATTTTTTTCAAAAATTTCTCAAGTATATCATCTCGTGTGTAAGAACGAGAAATACATCAGAGCCCTGACAAACCCAAAAATCAACCTTTTTACCAATGAGAGGACTTTAGAGCAGATAGATAATAATATATTGATTTATACGCATACCTTCTTGTAATAATAACCGAAAAATTCATTTGATCAACATTTTAACATTTTTCAACTAAGTAAGAATAACAAACATACATGAATAGGTTATTACGTAGATACAATAGATAAATCTTTCAAATTCGTACAAAATTTTAGAAAAAAGCCTTTAAATTATTACGTTTTACAGTTTTCGTAAAACTTCGAGATCCAATGACTTATCGAAAAGGAGTTGTAACCCTTTCGATAAAAAAAAAAAAAAAAAAAAAACTCCTAACCATCCTTCCCTCAGTAATGGATAACGAACGAGCTTTCACAAATTTAATGATGTTGAAAACTCTCAATAGTTCAGTTAAATTTCGCAAAAAAAAATTAGTTCACATATATAGAGTTTTTTGGTTGGTTCCAAAGAGTATCATACTCAAAGTTGAACTCTTTAAGCTTTTTTAAATTTTGTGAGAGGGCGTTTATCCCCCTAAATTCGGTTCTTCACGTTTTTCTCCGTAAATTTCGATTTTTTGATAAAAATAGTTCGGTAAAAAATTGTTTGACATAAAATTTCCAACTAAAAATGTTCTCTGAATTTTTTTTGTATTATGTCCCCCTTTCCTTTCAACTTTCAGAAAGTCTTGAAAAGAACAATTCATCAGTGAATATGTTCAATAGTATTATAATTATGTGAAATAATTTTTAATTATTGTCTATTTAGATAATTAGTATACCCAATACCTATATTATATTTGTTACCCATCCAACCACCTTCCATAACGCCTTATCATCCGCTCAACCTCTACAGTTTTGCCTCATGAGAACAAGTGGTTGTGAAGATGGTTGGGAAGATATCGGTTTATGGAAGGTGGTCGATGGGTAGCATTTCTTCACGAGAACGAATAGACGGTGAGGGTGGAAGGGATGATAAGGGGTTATGGAATATGGGTTGTTGGGTAGCAAATGTATATTAGGTTTCTAATTATCTAAATAGTACCTACGATAATTACTAGTTACATTTCACACAGGTATAATGCTATTGAACATATTCACTGAAGAATGGTTGTTTTCAAGACTCTTTGAATGGGAGGGGAACATTAACATTGAAGAAAAAAAATGCATGAAACAATTTTTGTAGGAAATTCTATGCTAAACAATTTTTAGTTAATTATTTTTATAAAAAAACTAAAATTTGAGGAGGAAAACGCGAAGTTGAATTTTTGGGGTTAAATAGGCCCCTCCCTAAAATTTCAAAATTCCTAGAGGGTGCAATTTTTAGTATGTTACTCTAGGGGACCCATCCAACAACTTTTCTGGTATAAGTATGTGTGCTAATTTTGTTTTTGTTTTACTTATCAAAATACTTATTTGACTGAACCACTACCCATCATCTAGTTTTCGTTACGCCACTGTCGAAACAAAAGAATTATGCTCTGTTCAGAATATCGTAAATTTTCTTATCGGAATATTATAGAAAAATGATAACGTACAATCCTCACTAAATAAGAGAATTATTCAACCGGAAGTTAAGGGTAGGCTACGAAAAAACACTGTACCTAAATATCATATTTCAAATAGCAGCTAGCTCGACATAAAAATTTCACTTTAAAATTTATTCAATAATCTAAGGGCGCGTTATATTCGCGTCAACAGATTCTTTTTCGCAATAAATATTTATTAAATACCTAGTATTGTTGGTATATGCTGCGTATGAGTAGGCTACCTATACGATAGGTAGGTATATTATCTTTACCCTGTATCACATCAATTCATATTTCGAGGTGCGAATAAAAAGTGACAAAGAAATACAACTTTTTCTTCATTCGATACTCTATCCAGTTTTAGCTTGTGGACGACAAATACCCCAAATTATTTCTAATTCGCATTTTATTTTTAACAGGTAGCGTGTTTATTTAATATCAACGTGTTTCTGTGCAACTTCTACGGTATTTCAACCCTTTCATTATTACATCTTACGTAATTTCCTAGTTTTTTTTTCACCTTTTACGGTCACATTCAAAAAAGTTGTTGAATTATTCAATAGGCACCAAATTCCGAACGTAAACATTCGATAACAAGTGACAAGGCTGTCGAAGAAAAAATTCACCAAAGTATTTGTAGTGTTTAACGCGTAGATCAAGATTTTTTCGCTTAAATCTAACACTGAATCGACAACTTCGGTGGTCAAAGGTACAGTCGGCAAAAATATTGACAGCTGAAAGTACAATAGACGCAGACTCAAAACATTTCATTTTTTAGGTAGCTATGCATGACGCACATCTAGATAGGATTTAAAAATTTAAAAATCGTTCTCGTCGACGGTAAAATATGAATACTTTCCTCTATCAGGAAGACACTTTTTTTTTTAATCGAAACAAAGAACTGAGTATAACAGCTGGACGATGTTTCATTCTCAAAAGAATCAATCAACAATCGAATACTTTTCATTGTATAGATGCGAGATTAACACACCGATAGCTAGTTTAATAATAAAAATTTAATAAATTTCAAACATATAATCCAAATTACATTCAATAAAAACGCAAACAAACATAAGTAGTTATCATACATTCATAAACCTTCCAGTTTACAAACATTCGTTAAAAAAAATATATTTCAACTTTTAATAACTTTACTAAATTTCAACAATCTTGAAATGCGCAGTAAAAACTGTGCATATACACATACAGTGTCCTTGATTAACAATACTTCATTTTTGAATATAAAAATAATGATACAAACTGTTTTTCCACTGTTAGATCAAACCGAAGTTCAAATATTGCAAACGATAAAAGTAAAAATAGTTTCGATCATTTCAATTCTGACCTTATTTTCAACCCCAACACATATCAGTCAAAAACACATTTAACGATTTTCCTCATTCTAATATTTCACAAAAAGTAATCCAATGAAAAATGTCGCATACTTGCACACGACATTCCTAACAACTGTCAGCATAAAATTATGAATTATTAAAATAAATGAAACCAATTGATGCGCAGACAATTAATATTAATTTGAATTATAAAATATAAACACAGAGAAACGTAAAAAAAAAAAAGTTAAACGATATTTTCTATCTACGGTAGCGATATCTCTTGAAATGAAACCACAACTGAAATATATTGTTTTGAAATTGGCATCGAAAACCTTTCTTATACGAATACTCCCATTCTCTATTGACTACTTTGAATGCTATGTCTTCGTAAGGAGGACCAGCATGAAACCGTAAAATAGCAAAATCGGTATTATCCGGACACTGGGTCTGTAAAAACAACTAGAAAATTAATAGGTACTACTAATTCGAAAATAAAATTCAAAACGTGCTTGAAAAGACAAAACCAATAACATGAGATGACGACTTGTACTCACCAAAAAGTACTCGGGAGTGGAATTCTTGTCGATCAAATCAGGATAAAATATATTAAACTTGTATCCTTGAACTATTTTCGGGGGTGGATTATCCATGTCATAATGAGTTTGATTGTATTTATTCCATTCGAATCCAGTATGTACTCTACAATAAAAAATATTATGTTACCGATTAAAAATACGAAATATAAATAAACTGCGGAGACAATATTCGTATGAGGTATAGGGGTTTGTACCACTCGACGACAGTCGTCACCAAAATACTGGCTTATATACATCTCTATGACATTAAACAAATTAACACACATACGTTTGTATGTTCTTACCTGTATGTACATACAGGTAAGATACATTGTTCGAACTGTGACGAATCATCAGATAAAGACCTCGGTGATGTCAAAGCCCAGTACCAGATGGGCTATGTCACTTTTTATCACCCTATGTAATAGGAAACGACGTAATATGATGACATAATTCCATATGTATGTATACATATGAGTGTCTTATGTGCGTGTGCCAATTTCCCTATATAAACTCACAAAACTAGCTACAAAATCGCCAGTGTTTGCCTAGGTTTTGACTCTCCCATACATTCGTGTATGATGTGACAGAACACATAAATCTGTTGATTACCTTCTACGTGCAAATGCTTCTCACGACAAGATATTCCACATAAACCTTGCGAATGAGCGATACAAATACACACAGAAACAACGTACATTATGTTAGAATACCACTCATCCCAACACTGAATTTAAATCATGCTAGGAATAATAAAATTTACCTGTTGAAGTAACGAGGTTTTCGTGGACGATACTTGTCGGACCATAAATAAACTTGATTTTCGAGGTTAGATTCGACTGAAAATTCCACTTCATCATCGGTCATTCCTTTACGAGCTTCTCTCTGCAAAGCTAGTTCTTCTTTCGAGAATACATTCTGCAATTAAAACAGCGTTATTTCACGTAACTACGCTACCTCTGACATTCGATAGAATTTTCATTTATCAAAAATATAGTATTCAAAAAAAAAAACTGAAAAAACAAAAAAACGTTGATTACACTCCTACCTCAACGCGAGAGCCACTGCACTGAACTTGAAGTCTGGAAAATTTCAAACGACTTAAATCGTCTTCCTCGGACACGATTATTGTTCCTGGTTCAAGACTGTCAACAGGAATGTATTGTGGGCTATAGAGCGCAGAGTTATAATCTTCGCAATTATCAACCATTTCTTCTGGTTCATCAGCAGATCTAAAAACAATGATCAACGATGACGATAATGTTCGTAACCATAAAGATAATTCGAAAGCAGCATTTTCTCGAGTCCGAATAAAAAAATCCGATATAGTTACCGGGAACAAGATGCTTCGGCGGTATCTTCAGCAGGTTCATTTTTCACGAGTTCAGTTTTAACTTCTGTCTCTTGCTCATGCTCGTTAACCTCGACTCCTTGTAGCGCTTTCAATAATTCCAATTTTTTCTTCAGATTATCTTGATGTCGATCTCGCAATCTTGCTCTGGCCATATGAGCTGTAACAAAATTACGAATAAATTCGTAAAATAGATCAATGAAATACTGTACCCGGAAATCGTGATACATGGAACAGTAAACAGACAAATAAAAAACAAAAATTAGAAAATGAGAACACGAATAGGGAACAATTTTTATATTTAAAAAAAAAAAAAATATCATAAATAAATAGAAGCTTTTTAGCAAATACGTATTGAGCTATACTGCCATGGACAAGCCAGATGCAATTTAAAATTAGGATATCCAAGATTCTAGATACGATTTAAATTGAAAAAATGATTAACTTACCTTTCAACTGAGACAATAGAGATTCCCAATATCCAATATCAATGCCCTTCTCTCCACTTGTGATTTTAGATTCTATTTGTTTCTTTAGTGCAGCAAGCTGACCAACCGATTTGCCACGGAAGACGGAGACAACATCAGACGTAACAGAAGAATGAATACCATCACGACGGCCAACTACACAAAGAATATTTAAAGAGAAAAAATTCGAATTATTATTATTTTTAATATTACTATCGTAGAAATACGAGCTTTATAGTCGCATATTATGTATAATTACTGTAATATATTACCTTCAAATTCCGACTGTCTTTCAAGCTTACGTAATTTTTGAAGTTCATCTTCAACCAAAATCGTGATATCATTCCAATAATCTAAATTTTTGCCTTTTTCTAATTCCATGTAGACCTACAAAAATATCGAAAAATTACAGGAAAAAACGTTCGAAGTTATTTAATATCAGAAAAATAAAAATAAATCAATACCTTAATATCTTCGACGAGATCTTCTAAATCTTTCATAGATAATCCATTCAAATACGTATAAGGCTCATGCATTTCAATCGCGTCAACATCCTCCTCAGAACTGATGTACTTAGCTAATAAATCAATGGGCTTGGCTGAAATATGAAATAATGCAAAAAATTAAATTTGAATTCATCATAACGTATAACTTCCAAGCTCTGATGATATTCGCACCTCGCCCATCTTGAATTCGAATTTGAGAACGGAGTCGAGCTTGTTCAAGATGAAACTGATCTTCTTGACGTTCCCATTCTTCAAACTGGGCAGCTTCTTTAATCCTTTGCAATTGAGACATTTCTTCTTCTCTTTTCTGCCGTTCTAATTCACGTTCCATTCTACGTTTTTTTACCTACAAAATAAAAATTAATAATACAGTTTTAACGGTACAATAATGAATTTTAAGGGACTATATACCTTCTCCAATTCTCTTTTATTGTCTTCCATTTTCTGTCTGTTTCTACGCTCCAATTCTTCATGACTGACACCGACTAAACCGTCTTTGGATAACTTTTTATTCCATACAAAAGTAGACAGTAGATTAGCATCACCAAATGGATTGTCAGTATTGGTATAATGCAAATAGTCGTTATCCCAACCCATTAATGCTTTCCTTTTCAGTTCTTTAGCTTCTTTTTTCCTCAGTCTTCTTAATCGTTTTTCTTCTGCCGTCTCTTGAGCTTTCAGAAGCTCTTTTCGCCGACGCTTTTCTTCTAATAAGCGTTTTCTCTCGACTGATAATTTCTGGAATAATTTAACTTCCGGGTCAACAAATTCGGTAGAAGATGACGATTTTGAAGAAGAGGAAGACGAACGTCTGAAAACAAATATAACAATTATCACTCACGGTGAAGGCGAAATGCAACGTATCTATGGGTAAAAAAATGGAAACTACGAGGCAAATCATCAAAATGGAAAAGCGTACTGTTGGAATAAAATAAAATCAAGCATTTTTGTTGATAATTATCAAAGTTAAACGAAATATACAATTACCTTCTTTTATGATTACGTATGTCATCTTTTGACTTCTTCTTTTTCTCATGTCTTCGACCCATTCAAAGACAAAAGAGGTTAACAAAAAACGCACAAAATAACAATAACTAACTCAAAATCGATGGAGAATAATTTTAAAGAATTTGTTCACAATTTATTGGGTGCAATTCCAATTTAAGCATCTTTAATAAATGATAAGAATATTACTAGGGCCCATATTTACAAACGTCACTTGAACCCTTTGACTATATACATACTGGACTGCTAATACTGATAAAAAGCTGTGTTCAAAACAAACAAGCGTATCCCTGTTCAAAATGTGTTGATACGAAATCCCACCTCATCTCATTCTTCATCATCATCATCACAACATTCTATATATATGTGAGAATTCTAGCAAATTAAATTATACTCGTGACTATTATTCTCACATATCATTTGTGGTGGCAACACTGTCGATATATTTTTGTGATCTGTGATTTTTAGTGTTTTGTACCTGACTGTGATATTATGTATTCATACGCCTCTAGTCGCTTTTTGATATTCATGTTGTTAACAACTCCACTACTTTTAATGTGGAAATAAAAGTTCGTAATTAGTGAATCTTGTGTCTTTATTTATGTGTTCGTAATGTGTGTGTCTAGTCTCTGTTCGATGTCGTTTTTAGTTTAGGTTCGTTTCATATGTTTTTAGTCGTCTCGATCCGTTGATTTCTTCCTCATCTTCTCACAGGTTATGGGCCCAGATACCTGGATGTCAACGTGGTCGCCATTGTCATAGTTCGTCAATGTTGTGCTGTCGGATTCTGCTCGCCACACCCAAGTAGTATCATGCCTGCTAATTGTTTTTCGATTGTTTGATATGTTCTCTGTTCGATGTTCCTGTGATCTCGTTCGTGTTGAATTGTTGGTCGACGTGTCTGAAAGTTGCTGAAAATCGCTGTGTTTGCGGTGTAACTGATCGTTCGTACCTGTCAACGAGATGGAAGCGCGAAAGAAGAACATGATTGAGCCGTTCAATGGGCAGAATGGCCGTACATGGAAGTTCAGGATGGAGCTGTTGTTGGCAAAGGAGTCATTAACTAACATTATAATCGATTCTTTGCCGACTGTTCGTAACAGGGGAGATGCTTGGTCCAAGGAGAACGCGAAGGCGATGTTCCTGATAGCAAACAACGTGACTGACGAGTACCTTGAGATGATCCAGACGTACACGACGGCGAAGGAGATGTTTCATGTCCTAACGAACCTCATCGACAATGGCAATGACCAGACGCTGATGGATTTACGAGGTGATTTGTACGCAAAATGGTATGTGTCTGGTATTGATTTGCATAAATATTTGTTGGATTTTCGTTCTTGTTGTAGACGTTTGACAGAGTTAGGAGATTTAACGACCACGAAACAATTTATTTTGGTATTGCTGAGGTCATTACCTGCGGAATTTCGTCCAATTAAGGTTGTGATTGAAGATGCAGAAGTCGTCACCTGGGATGGAGTTTTCATGAAGTTGAATAACTTCCAGCGTGAGCTATCTTCTGATAGCAAATCGACAGTTCGAGGTAACACTCTGAACACTACATCTCAAAAACCTTCATCAGTGGGTGTCACTGGTGAGGAGAACATTTATTTTGGTAATTACAATAATGTTGGACGAAATTCTAGTAATAGTAGTAATGGAAATCGTTTTAATCGTGGTCGATCTCGAAATAATAATAATAGTCGTGGTTTCAGTCGAGGCGGAAATAATAATTTTAATAATAATAATCAAAATTCGAGCTCAAACAATAATAATAATAATAATTTTAATGGACGTGGTCGTAATAATAATACTGACGGTGGACATTCTAATGTGAAATGTCACTATTGTAACAAAATAGGGCATATAGCCCGAAACTGTTATGTCAAAAATCGTAATAATAATAATAATTGTAATAATAGTAATAATAACAGTGAAAATCGGGTTAATGACCAAAGTTCCAATAATAATAATAGTAATAGGAGCTCGGCACAGATGTGCAATGAAAATTTTAATGCTAATGACGTTTGCTCTGAAGTGGGTTACAGCTTCACATTGAATAATGACGATAATAATAAAATTAATGACTCTTGGAATGCAAAAGAAAATTTAAACTTGATGCCTCGAACCACATTTATAGTTGACAGTGGATGCACAATTCACATAGTAAATTATATAAATTTGTTCAGTGATTATATAGACTTGATCAGACCACATAGTATCTGTGTTGCGAAGAAGGGTGTCTCTCTGTCTGTCACGTCGGTGGGTACTGTAAAATTAAAACTTTTGAATGGAATTGTAATAGAGTTGAAAAATGTAAGGTATGCTCGGGAGCTGCCGCAGAATCTGCTTTCGGTTAAACGTATGAGCAAGTTGGGATTTGACACTTTGTTTCGGGAAGAGTCTGTTGAGATCATCCAACGCTGCAGTGGAAAAGTAGTTACCACTGGTGTTAGCGTAGACTCGGATTTGTACACAATTGACTTTGTGAAAATGTCAAGTCAATCGTGTAATCTGACGTTGGGAGATGAATTGAGCCCACTGTTCGTGTGGCATAAACGACTTGCTCATCTAAATGTGAACGATGTTAGATTGCTGTCAAGTAGGGGTTTGATACCTAATGTTGACTCCAATCGCAGATTGCTGTGTGAGCCCTGTGTTATGGGGAAACAGAGTCGAAAACCATTTCCAAGGCATGAAAGAAAAACAAATAAGCCGTTGGAGTTGGTTCATACTGATCTCTGTGGACCTATTAACCCTCTTGCATATAAAGGAGCTAAGTATTTCATGACTTTTATCGACGATTATTCCAATTTTTGTTGTGTTTACTTGCTGGCGAACAAGACAGAAGCTTTTACAAAATTTAAAGAATATCACGAGATGGTCTCGAATAAGTTTGGCTATAATGTAAAGAGACTCCGTTGTGATCGCGGCACAGAGTACTTGAATACCACCTTCCAGTCATATTGTACTGAGAAGGGAATTGTGGTTGAACCTACTGTTGGTGGTTGTCCTCAGCAGAATGGAAAAGCTGAGAGAATGAACAGGACACTGTGCAAGAGGGCAAGGACACTGTTGTTTGAGAGTGGTCTTGGGAAGATATTTTGGTCGGAAGCCATATTGTGCTCCACCTATATCGTAAACAGATGCCCCACAAATAAAGATTTTATTCCATTTGAGAGATGGTTTGGTGAAAAATATAACTATAATAAATTAAAAACGTTTGGATGCGATGCATATATGTTATCGTTCAAACATGACTCTGACAAATTTAAGAGTAAAAGTGAAAAGTTAGTAATGGTAGGTTATTCTCCATGTGGGTACAGGTTGTTGGACTTAAGCACTAAGGAGATACGTCTGTCACGTGATGTTGAGTTCTTTGAAGGTGCAATAAGTAACTCTGAATATAATAAATATACTAAAAATGATGAGTTGTTTAAAGAAGTCACTGAATCCAACTTGGAAAATATTGAAGTTGATGGTGATTTAAATTTAGATTGTCTTTCACAGGAGGCGACTACACGTGATCAAGCAGCAGGAAATATATACCTGGCTGAGGATGGCATTCCTTTGACGTTTGAGGAGGCAAGTGCAGCACCTGATAGTCTGATGTGGAAAGAGGCTATTTCATCTGAAATAAGTGCCCTGAACTCCAATCAGACTTGGAAGGTGACCAAACGTCCAAAGGATGCCCCTACCATCACGTGTCATTGGATCTTTAATAAAAAAATATGATAATGAAAATAATGTTTTATATAAAGCTAGGTTAGTTGCCAGAGGCTGTCAACAAAAAAAAGGCTTCAATTTAAATGAAGTATATGCGCCAGTGGCGAAACTTTCGACTGTGAGGACCCTCTTGGCTGTCAGTAATAAATTAAAATTTTATATAGAACAAATAGATATCTGTAGTGCGTTCTTGAACGGTATTCTTTCTGAGGATGTGTACCTCGAGATACCTGAAGGTATTGAAACGCAGGTTGATAAATATAATAATGTATTAAAATTAAATAGGTCTATATATGGTCTTAAACAGTCGCCAAAAGTGTGGAATAAGCTATTTAATGAGTTCCTGTTGTCACTTGGCTTTGTACAAAGCATGGCTGATGACTGTCTATATGCGTTCAAAAATAAACATGATGGAACGATAGTTTATCTACTCACTTACGTTGATGACGTTCTCATTAGTTCCAATAGTAAAGAACAAATCATATTTTTCAAAAATAAAATTAATAAGAGATTCAAATGTAAGGATCTTGGAAAAGTTAATAAGTATCTAGGTTTAAATATTAATTATAGTCGCGAAGAGGGTGTACTGGAGATCGAGCAGAAGAATCTCATCGAGTCTGTTGCTAGGCGGTTCGGTGTTGATAAATGTGCACCTACCTACACACCTATTGACCCCAAACTCCAATTGGATAGGGACCTCAATGCGTGTGATAGTGTGCTGAATAATAACTATCAACAGCTCGTGGGATGTTTGATGTACCTAATGCTAGGATCACGGCCTGATATTTGCTTTGCAATATCGTACTTCAGCCAGTTCTCCAGTTATGCCACAGATGAACATTTCAAATATTTATTGAGAGTTCTAAAATATTTAGTGACTACTAAAGACAAAAAACTTATATATTCATATGAACATAATAATAATGGCAATATAGTCGAAACATATTCGGATGCCGATTGGGGTAACTGTGTTAATACAAGATGGTCTATCTCGGGTTACTGTGTCTTTGTTTATGGGTCGCTGGTGTCCTGGTCTAGTAAGAAACAACTAACGGTAGCTCTGTCTAGCACTGAAAGTGAGTTGATCGCCATATGCGATGCTACCACTGAATCAATTTGGTTGAAATATTTATTGGGTGACTTTTGCATTCAAACTGATGACAGAGCTGTAATTTACGAAGACAATCAGAGTTGTCTGGCTATCTTGCACTCTGGAAAATGGAACACACGCAGATCAAAACATGTGGACGTAAAGTACCGTTTTGTGTGCAATCACGTAAATTTAGACTTTAAGTATTCATACGTGTCAACTTCGCGACAGTTGGCTGATGTTTTTACAAAGGGCTGCCCGATGACTAAATTTGATGTATTTTGTAAAATGTTAAAGTTGTTGTAACTTATTGTATATGTTTACCATTCATGTAGTATTTATTGTCGTAATTTTTTGTATTTTTGTTGACTTTTGTCATTTATGTTTTTAATGACCTTATTAATTTAATAATTCGTTTTTACCATTTTACCGTAATCGTATAAGTTTAATTTGAGGAGGCGTGTGAGAATTATAGCAAATTAAATTATACTCGTGACTATTATTCTCACATATCATTTGTGGTGGCAACACTGTCGATATATTTTTGTGATCTGTGATTTTTAGTGTTTTGTACCTGACTGTGATATTATGTATTCATACGCCTCTAGTCGCTTTTTGATATTCATGTTGTTGACAACTCCACTACTTTTAATGTGGAAATAAAAGTTCGTAATTAGTGAATCTTGTGTCTTTATTTATGTGTTTGTAATGTGTGTGTCTAGTCTCTGTTCGATGTCGTTTTTAGTTTAGGTTCGTTTCATATGTTTTTAGTCGTCTTGATCCGTTGATTTCTTCCTCACAGTGTGAATTGCTATCTCGACAGTCAGAAAAACATAAACCCAATTATTTCATCGGTGACTCTACTTAATTGAGCGAAATTACAAGTATAAAAAATTTCATCTTCTCACAAATACAATAAGAGATTAAAACCTATTACATGACCGCAAATTAAGATAAACCGAAAACGTTGCCTTATCTGAGAACATATTAGACGCCACTTCGAATACAATACAACGTACGAAAGATAGTATACGATGCAACAAATATTATTCTGCAATCTTGTTCATGTTACTTTTAAGATAAAATACGCAACGTACGCTCGAATTCATTGAACCCGCAAATGGAAAAACCTTTTATCATATTTGTTCTATCACCTTCTTTTATTTTTTTTTATTCATTTGTATATATGTTCGTGAATATTTTTCCTTTTTGAATTTTTTTTTTGTCGACTCGAATTATACGAGCGGAAATATAAATGTTAGTCGATATACTTTAATAATTATGCATGTTACCATTTTTTAATTTTTTAATTTTTCATTTTTTTATTTACATACATATACCATATAATATTTACATACACGATAGTGTTCATTATTGCATGCATGTTACCATATTCTATATATTTATTTATTTTATACTAATTTATTTTTACCAATTTTATTTTGAAGCACAGCGCAATAAATTTTTTTAGGAACCCAAGTTACCAAAAATAATAAACAAACAATATTAATATTTTTCGAAATTTTTATTATGCATATATTTTTTGTACTTGTATTTTTTTGTATTTAATATTTTTTTTTGAATAATAATTATTAATTCGATTTCAGGAAACACGATGAAGAAATTATTCGGTAAAATTTCAGGGGGGTGTTGATACGAAATCCCACCTCATCTCATTCTTCATCATCATCATCACAACATTCTATATATATATGTCATATGTACAGTCTAGTCACGAAGTGTTTCCCCTACTACTTTCGATCGCGTATCGCTGTTGCTTCACCATTTACTTTTTCGTTTGTCAAATATAATTTAGTTGCGAAATAAACCTCTTAAAAGTCAAAAGTCTCAAGTTCTTTCGATCCTCGTTCTGCATACCTCACATCACATATTAATAACTTCACAAAATTTCATACCTTGTGACAACCACCTTCTTGAGATATGAACTGGCTAGTGATGTGTCATTCCATCCAGAAGTACTTTCAACAAATGACTCTTCAAGAGGAACAACTTTGAGTCATTTCACTTGATGAAAGGAACTAGTTCCACCAATTTTTTTTCTCTTCTTATTTTATTTTTTATTCTTCTTCTGTTCAGACGTTCACTCATACAAATTCATTTTATTCTGTTTACTTACCTGTGTATGGTTTTACACTTTTACTTCTAGTTCTAGTTCAGTGAGTGTTATGTTGTTATCATGTACCATATCAAATAAAAATTATTCGTACTTCACAGCAATTACTCAATTATAGTAAAATAAATAAAATAATCCTAAAGAAAATGAGATTATTTGATTCTGGATTTGTTTCATCAAATTGCCATTGCCGATAAGTTACATTGTAATTTCAATAAAATGATAGTTCAACTAATCCACTTCCCACTTTTCAAACTTCAAGAATCAAGAATAATGATGATAATCAGCTGAAAACTGGCTTCAGCATGTATCAACAATCTTTATTCAACACTATACAGTACACTTCCTTCCATTCATTTTTTTCTTTTCTTTCCTTCCATTCCAACATTTCCCACGTTCATTCAAGGACAACTGACGCATTTCATTTTTTGTAAACCTGAGGAACTAAAGGAACTAATGAACTACTTCCAAGAACTACTTCCATTCACAGAGTCAGAGTTGTAGAAGTAGATCTATAAAAGGAACTAAAATTCCCATCTCTAGAACTAGCAAAAAGTTAGAAAATTGATGTGTAGGTATATCTACTATACTGTATACGTGGTCTGGTCAAATAAATTATTTGAAAATGAAATGAGGGAGCAGGAAGAAAACACACAGAGATTCTGAAGGAAGGAAGAGGGTCATCTTATATGAAAAAGCTAGTGATGTTAAAAATTTTGATTTGTATCGATACGTATCAATACACACAGCTGTATCGAAGTATCGATACATTGCTTGATACTCAAGATACTTATCAATATATTTTATACATTCAAAATAAAAAACATAAATAAATAAATAAATAAAAATACAAAAAAGTGCGCCAGGCCACCAGCAGATAGAACAGATTATGAAAGTATATTCTTTTTAATATTTAATAATTACCATGGTTGATGGCTTGATACGCAGAATGGCAGGACAGGGAAAAGAGATATTTCTATTTTATCAAGAAAAAAATTATGGATTTTTGATACGATACTGTATCAATACGTATTGATACTCAAAAATGCTTCAATATAACATCACTAGAAAAAGCTGGTTATTCTTAACAAGTTGGTTGTCCGAAGGAAAGTTTTAAGCCTTAGTAGAAGTCTGTAGCTTCCCAAAGTGCAAATTTTTATGTTTTCCTGCAAGTATACCCCTCACAACATTATTGTTTTTGAACTGAAAAACAAAAGGACAAAAAATGAGAAAAATATTTTAAAATGTGGTAATGTTAAAGATGCTTTCAATGTTTCCAGAAAACATCTTTAATGTATCCATATCAATATGCAATAAATAGATGCCTGAAACGTCAACAGAACGTTTCTTGAATCATTAAAAATTCCCCCAAATTTTTGAGTCCCAGCTCCTTTATCTGCTCCTGTGATAATACCTATTACCCTACATTTTAACATATTCAAATCAATATGCAATAAATCTATTTATTTATCTGTTTATCCATTCATTTAAATTTATTTTCTTTAAGTATGTATTTATCAATTTGTTTTATTTATTTATTTATCTATTTATTTAGAAGGCAGTCCGAGGGTACTGCAGGGCTCATCAGGAAAAATACAGTACACTGGTCAGCATTTTGAACTTGGAAATTTTAGCAGCCAGAATGGTTGATGATGTTATAATTTTGCATTGAGAAAATTTTATCATTGGAAAATTTAGCAGCTGGGAAAAATGATGACATCATAATTTTCTACTAAGAAACATTAGCAGGAAGAGAAACTGATGATGTAATAATTTTTGACTTAAAAAGTTTAGTAGCAGCAGGGACTGATGATGTCATAATTTTGGTTATTATATTTTTTCTATCACATGTTTTCTGTTACATTTTTTTTATGAAGTACCCTTCTTTGAAATACGTTTCCATCAAAACTAGATCTATCTCTCTTTCTCTCTATGGCTCTCTCTTTTTCCTTGGAGTCTTCTCTTAGGGAGATTTTAAGTCTCAAATCAAATTGCTACACAGAGGCAATGCTCCACAGATGACTACTAGTAAAAATTTATTTTAACAGAAAATATGAATTTAATGCTCACAGTTATCAATTAGGAAAAATACAAAAAAATAAATAAAAAAACAAGGAATATATTAAAAGAATGATGACATATTTTGTAATATTGAATTAACAACTTGAAAAGTAGGAGCCTAAGTAATTATATCACAAAACTAATTTGTTGAAAAAAACAACTTCTTGCTACACCTGTTGATAACCTTAATTTTTATACTCACCTCGATGTATGCAGCCTGAGATTTTATAACCATTTAGAACCGATGTATAAAGTAGTGTTGTCAAATATCGATATTTTTTTGTATCGATACGATATCGATATTTGTGGGAAAATATCAATAATATCAATACGATATCGATATTTTATAAAATTTGATAAAACATTTTTGCAGATGGCTCATCTGAATTATTGTCATTTAAAACTATGAAAATAAAATGTAAATTTGAATTTGAGGAAAAGAATAATGGAAGCAAAGTAAGTCAGGGTATTTACTTGACATTGTTGATATAGTTGTAGATATATGTATATATATATGTGAACTATGTTTGAGAAATCTCCTCATTTTGGACTGGATTCAAGATCAAGTTATTCTTAATTCATAATTTCATAATTCATAAATATCATAAATATCATCTGTCATCAGTTTCAGTTATCACTCATTCACTCGTAATTTTGTCAATACCACAACCACAACCAGAGAAAAAATAATTAAAAATTGGCATTATAAAATATCGATATTTTTGACAACACTAGTATAAAGTCCTTACTTTATTCATCTGTGTTTATACATCATATAGGCTACATGCGTCTCTTTAAACACTGATCCTCATGAGTGTGCAGCCTATGTCATTTTAAAAATTTTTTTTTTTACTAAAATTTTCTCAGTCATAGAGATTTGAACTACTGACCACTCAATAACCAAACCAGTTTCATAACCACTATGAATTAAGAGTGATAGTTTTCTCTTATGTTTGCCAATTGCTAAAATATTTATTTATTTCAATTTTTTTGTTTTTTTTTTTGGTTTTAGGGGGAGTGTTGCAAAAAATAATATGTAACACACGTGCATTTATAGCAGGTGACTGATACTCATGTGATTTGCATCACTCACCTTTGGCTCAAACTGTGCAAATCACACTCGAATCAAAATCACCTACTTTATACACCAGAATCACAATTATAACTATTTTGAATAGGTAGGCACCCATATATCTGAGTAGGTATATCTATGTAGGTATATTTTCAAATTATATTCCATCCTCAACATGCACAATACAGCTTAAATTCCACTCGAACTGCCCATTCTTGGTATAATTTCCCAAAAGCATTATTGGTGCGAACACACCGGCTGTTGAATTTCGCAAACTATTCAACTCGATGATCAGATCGCTGTCAGCATTCCTCTCACCTTGGAGCGTCAACGGCGAATAATATTCAGTACCGGGTTTCAACACACTTGTGCGAATTTCCACAAACAACGAAGACAGCTGGAACTGAAAATCACCGAACAGATGTATTTTGCTATGGTCACCGTATGTCCTGAATGTTCCATGCGCTGTACCCTGCCCTAAATCTTCATACGACCATGAAACAGCTCGATTGAACATGCGTTTGAATGAATCAATTTGAGAGGTGTTGGCAGGAATGACAACAGATGAGGGCAGAACCCCAGACCACCATTTCAGCACTGACCGAGTGTCATCTAGGACAGCAAACAAAGTGGCATCGTAAATTTTTGCCAGATATTTTCCATGAGGTCGATACGTGGTCATTGTGATGGTTGGGTTTGACATCGCTGTTTCGCCAGCAGCTGGCAGTATAAATGTTGTATTACCCAACCAAACAAATTTGCTGCCATTTTGCACAAATTTTCCAGTTAGTACGATGGACGACGTCTTACTCGAATCCCAGTCATTTATGGCATCGAATTGCGACACATCAACGTCGTCGACGTAAAACAGTGCCTCAGTTAGGTACACAATCGACTGGTTTATGGAAAAAGGTTTGATGAAATTGCAAATGCCACCGGATGCTGGCAAACTAATTGAAAATTTGCCATCCACTTTATCGATAACAAGCACTCCAGCTGAATTCACGCGTTTTTGCAGCACAAAGAAGTTACCAGTGAAATTGGTGCTGTCATTGTCATCGTGCACACCTGACCAGGTGATTGGATAGGCAATGGTGCGATTTGACGATGACCATCCAAAATTAGACCCACCAGCAGCTACATTAAACAGTGCCGGCAATGTTCCATTCCACAGGAACGATCCATTCGAAAGTGAAACAGTGCCAATCACTTTCTCCATACTTAACACTTGATGCTTTGGATGCAAACCCAATGACAGTTCGTCTTCTTTAGTCAAATCAGTTCTTGGTTTTCGAACATAAATTGTGGCATTTCCATTCCAAGCAAAAGTATCGGGTGAACTCATGTTTCCATGCAACTGGAGTGGAGCAATTATGGTGCAACCATCTGTGGGGGCCGATCGCAAGTCCATATCAAACAGATCGGCTGTAGGTGGAAGTTGATTTGTTGTTGGCTTGCTAGGGTCCAAGGTGACCATCGAATAATAAATGCAAGCTGGATGGAGATGGGCTAGTCCGTTGTTGTCATTAGTCAGATTGACGTATTTTATTTTGAATGTGCCATTTTGTTGGTGGGGTAACTGGAAGGATCCGCTCAGTGGATGCGTCAAATTGAAATTCCAAATAACTGTCTCATTTTGAAGGCTACTGATTGGAATCTGAACAGGCGGTTTGAAAATGACATGCTGCTGGTCGCCAATTTCCACACTTTCAGCCAAAATCCTGACTGGCGTTATTTGTTCCTCTACTGGATGCCTTTTGGGCGTGTTATGAAGATAAATTGACTGAAGAATTTGGCGATAATTGTTGCAGGTACTGCAACTCATCCTCTTCAAGCGTAATCTCCTTCTTTGATAGTAGTGGTTTTGACGTTTGCATCTCCAGGATATGATACAGAATGTTCTCCTCATGAGAAAAGTTGGAATTTGCAACTTCTGGTAAGGTAGTATTAATTTTGGCTGAATCTAGTTCCTCCACCTCAGCACTGTTATTTGCATGTTTTCTGAGGAAGTCGTAATCCTTTTCTAAATTGGAACTATGGTCAGCTCTCTTAGTGGGCACTGTGAATTCATCTTCTCCATCCACAGCACTATGATTGCTGACTTCTGCAGATTCTCCAGTTGTCATTTGAGGATGATGCCCTTCCAAAGTCGATGACTCGTTGGTTTTGTCAGTATAATTTTCTGACAAGTGGGTTTTGATATTTTTCTCTTTTTCACCAGAGGCACCCAGACTTCCAGTTTCTGGTTGAGCTGTTTTTAGGAGATGAGGGCTCCCTGAGCTAGATGGCTCGGCCCTTTTCACTGTAGAATTTTCTGACCTTTGCAGTTCATCTTTTTTCTCATTTTCACCGAATGCAACTCGATGGCTGGTTTCTGATTGAGCTGTTATTTGGCGACGAAGGCCTTCTGAATTGGATGACGCGCCACTTCTCGCTGTAAAATCATCTGACCTTTGGGGTTCGACATTTTCTTTCGTCTTATTCAATTTGGACGAGTCTGTAGCGTTGTTCCAAGACAATGGGATCAGATCGACGGTTACGCTGCCGGTCCACGCCAGTTTACCTGATGACAGGGGGATGGTGTGTAAAATGATTTTGCTCAAATTCGTTGAAACGTCGTTATGGTCGGCGTCATTTTTGGCAGTGACGTAAACTGGATATTTAATTCTCGTATTATTCACGTCAATATTGGCGGATGTTTCGGCTGTCAATTCAAATAAGCCTTTCAACTCTTCACCATTTTTGTTGACAAAGACGAACGTACCACTCAGATCGACAACATTGTGGCGGTCAGTTGTCGATCTCCAAGCCAGGGCACTCGTTAAATAACCGTTCCTCAGGAGCTGTGGAGAAATGGAGGCATCTGACTGATTGTTCCACGTGAAGGCACGATCCGGGTATTTGATTCGAAGACGTATTACATTCAACTCGAAGCGATTTTCTGGATTCACTCGCCAAACTGATAAATCAATTTGTGGTACTTGGGAGCACGGAATATGCTCGTTGTTCTCCTTCGTTGAACGCATCACTGCCGGCGTAACCATTTTCAGATCATCCGCATTTTGACATATGATTCCGGCAAGGGTTGTTTTTCGTATTTCATCTAGTTGCTCTAAAAGAAGAAAGGAAGAAGAGAAAACAAAAATCATTATAGGTTTATACAGTCTTGATGGCATATTGATTATTCGTAAAGATCTAAAAGCAATCTTTTCACCGCCTTCTATACTTCCAAAAGATTATACATAAGTATAAAGATAATCTCACATTAGGCTGTTGCCTAAAAATATTGGCCAACCCCTGGCCCTCTCCATTGTGCTCTGGTCAAATCACCGCCAAGAAATAGTCGAAGTAAATTAGAAAAAATAAAAACGCAATTTTCGATAGCAAATCTTTTTTTTTTTTGCGAAACGTTGTTATACATGGTACCCGAAGTATCATAGTAAAAATTCCACCGTCCATCTCTTGAGCTAATTTTTCAAGGGGGATTTGAACCTTCTAAAAATTATATGACCTACAAAATCTCATCACTCGCAAAAAGCGCGTAGCCATGTAGATCCAACTTTGCCTTCCCATTCTGCCACTGATGTTTATCGAGTGGATTATTCGCGTTAAAATTAAAGAAATCTAGTTACCTGGAGTAAAGGCTTGAGGTTTCTCGTTTGTTTCGTACCAGAATCGGTCACCGTGTTTCAGTCTGTAAAACTGGTCCGCAATGAGGCAAGTAAGAGTTGGTCCCAATAGTCCGCCTGGAATAGGAATCTCAGACAAACCACCAGTGTATAAATCGATTTCATCGACAGATCTGCGAACAGTAAAGCAACAATGAAACGAAATTGTATGTGTAGGCCTATTCCAAAATTTCGGTATTGGCTGCAAGAACAGAATTTTTATTCCGAACTATACCTACTATGCTCTAAGCCAATAATTATAATTCCTACGTTTAAAACACAAATAAATTATTTTTTTAGAGAAAATTCCGCAGGGTTTGACATGAAGACGTTAGGTAGGTACTTCAATTTAAAAATCGTTCTCTTATAAGAAGAACGAGGTTATAGTGAGTGAACTGCCAGGACAATTAGCCAAGTGTTTGAAATTTGTTTTTTTCAAGTGAAAATTTACATGAAAATTTTTTAAATATAGGTAAATAAGTATACAAAAGTGTAGTAAATTTTCATCATTCAGTATCAGATTTCAAGCAGTGTTCGATAACAATAATAAAATTCGCAAAGAAAGTTCGAGTACAGATTTGAAGCCAACATAAACAAATTATACCGAGGAAGTACCGAGAAGAATTGGAAGACAAAAGAAATCAGACTAATGAATATAGGTATACATATACTGTAAATATTTTTTTCATTAGCTTGAGAAAAATTAAAATTTCTAAAACATTAGAATTACCTACCTACTAATTTTATTTTTTACGACTATGGCCCTGGTAACCTTTAACAAACAAGAAAAGCCAGTTTTAAGGGGGAACTTAGGGCCTAATCCTCAAAGAGTAAAAAAAAATAAAAAATATATTAGATATTTTTAAAACATAATTATTCGGTTTTTCAAATTTTACATCTATGAAATATGTGAAAAATTATTAATTGCTCCAATAAAAATTCATGAATATTAGCAAATATGACTCCATCCCTAAAACTGGGCCTAGGTCCATACCAGTCTAATTACTTAGGCGGGGGCCTATCATCAAAGGAAATTATTGAAGAGGATGGCGCGAATTTAGTTAATGTGGTTTAAATTTATCATTAATTAAAAAATTCTAAAAATAGATTAATATGGTTTTCTATAAACAGAATTTTTTTTAAATGTTTTATCTGAAACGATAATCATGCGTTTAATTATTCCATCCAAAAATAATATTTACATTTCATTCCTTTGTTACTCACTTGTATAAAGACGAAACGGATTTCAGGGACTCTTCATCAAAAATACCGTTCAAGTCTTCGAACGTGTGAACGCTGGATAAATTGCAGTATTCTCTCCATTTTACATAAGCAGGCAATCCGTGGTCTCTACCACGCTGTATGTTCAATGACACCAAATCTAAACCAAACGACTTGGTGGACGAATTTTTCGTGTTAGCAGACTCGAATAAATGCTCGGTCAACTGTAACATTATTATTTTATTAGTCGGTTTTAATAATTTTCTTTTTACTTTCATACCGTACGTTTTGAAGAAAATCGTAGGCGAAATAAAGATAAGAACCTCCTCGGGGAAAAAATTATCAGATTTCTCAATCGACGTATTCAAAGCTCCTCGAATAATCGAATCCAATTCTCCATCATACAGGCTAAATGGATTGAATAACATTTTATGCATTTCAACATATTCTGGACTATCGGTATCATTGGCCAACAGTTTCATCATTCGCTGGAATAAAGTGATCATGGTAACTAAACAGTAAAAGTTTGAAACAGAACTGCGGTTCTTCAAATATTGGGATAATTCAATGATGGAAAAAGTTCAAAAACGAATCCCACAGAGAAATTTTTAAATAGTCTGAAATTGTATTAATAATAGAGTTGAATTTGAGGAAAATTGGATCAGGATATGAAATGTAGGTATCTAATAAAGTGAAATTTCCCACTAAGTATACATATTAGACAGTAACTGAAGCAGAGGGGCCGGACGAAAGTGGGAATACAGACCCTAATAGGTACCCTAGACATGTGAGATCGGGGGTTAGAATCTCATTATCTCATTTTCTGCGTGTAAATTATGCAGCGTGTGTTCACTTTATTTCGACCCCTTGGGAAAATACGCGCGAATTTTGTTTTTATAACTTGAAAAGTACCGATTACTTTTGGAAAGTGACGTGAGTAGCTTTTCTGAGTAAAAATTTAACGTGGAAGTTTCAAGGTCATTGGTTGTGAATTCTGACCCGTTACTTGCTTTCGGGCCCAGAAAGGTTTGAAACCCGAAGTCTAAGAATACTACCTTTTTCTCGTGTTGTTACCGAAAACGTGTGATGTTTTTGTTTTTAAACTTACCTAACCTTTTACGTTACAAATCCCGTGTTTTCTCAAAAGTTTGAGCTCACATCAAAAGTGGACGTGTCCATAAGAATTTTACTTATATTTTTTCTCATTATTAATGATATTATGATACGACCTTGAAACTTTCATCATTCGATTTCTCATTAAATGTTGGTTTCCACAGGCTATTCGCCTTAATTTGTAAAAATAATTCGAACTTTTCAAATTCGAAAAAAACATTTACTTGTATTTTCCTATATGACAGTAAAAAGTGAACACTCAGTACCTATATATTAAAATTGATCTCTCATTATTTATTATCTATTCGCAAACGTAGGTATACGTTCATATGCTAAACAGTAGAAGTCAAAAAATATTTTATTTTATTTTTATTGCGGTTCTGAATGGTTTGAAGCACCTTCCCGCGGATGGTAGGTGTTGATAATACACAGGGACGTTCCGAAAGGTATTAGAGAGTGTCTACCCCAAAGGTTTTTGTCAATCAGAAAATTTGGAAAAAAAACTTGACACCTTCAGCAAAATCGATAATAGGTTCCCTCATTCATGAACTGAAAGAAAACAACACTTAGCACAGCAGAACATCGCTAGAAAACCTAGTTTGCCAATTCATCCATGATACAAAATCTCAAGTTTATTACTGCACTGAACACAGTCGCAAATTTCACAAAATTATGAAAAAAATTGTAATTTTTTTGATTATAGAAAAATAATTTTTCCAGCAATTTTCTCAAAAACGACTATACCATTCGACACCAAACTCCTATCAGGCTTGGTCCTACATGAGAATTACTTCTTCTGAAAACTTCAACTCAATTCCTTTTGAGGTTTTCTCAAAAAGTGATAAAAATATTTTCTCCAGTAACCTTTTCTTTTCTAGTTTTTTTGGAAACTACTAAATTAATAGACACCAATCTTTCATCAATCTTGATGTGAGGACTCACTGGTATGAGGTAAAGGGGCTCGGACCCCTCAATGACAGTCGCCGCCCCAAAGGGCAGGCCAATTATTCGTCTATATGACGTTAAACACACGAAACTCGTTCGATCGTAATTACCTGCATGTACTTGCAGGTAATGTACAAGTACTGAATCGTGACACGGTACAATGACGTCACGATTCGTACACGAACTGGCCAGACATCTCTTATCTCGATAGGGGATGATGTGACCTGGCCATTCTCACTAACGTACGTATTACCTTACATACGTGTGTTTGTGTGCTTGTGCCAAAACCAGTATATAAACTCTCAGAACCAGCTCTAAAATCGCCAGTGTTTGGTCTGGTTCTGGCTTACCCGTACTTACGTACGAAGTGGCTGAACACGCTTAAATTCTGTTGAATTTCCTTCTGGTGAGAATATCTCTCACGACAAGGTATTCCACACTTGACATTATACAAGAACTATGGTAAGGTTGTCAAAGTCATACCATTTCCTAAATTGTACCACTGCTTATGTATAAACAATGGTAGAGTGAATTACTGATCCATGTGGTGAATAATGAAACTAAATACAAATAAAATACAAATAACTACTAAAGAACCAAAAACTTTCTCAATATATTTATTTTCCCCTTCTTTAAAAGCTTAAAAAAAAAAGCATACCCAAGGACAAACAATTTATACAATGTTATTTTAATAAGCTTATACTTAAAAAACTGTTTCAGCTTTCAAAATTATTAATTTAGTTGAATTTAAAACCTTCTTCATCATATTTTCAGAAAATTTTGATTAAGATTATAGTTTGAAGATGAAAAATTTAAGCTTTATTAGAAGTGAACACTGTTTCCTAAATCATACCACTAATGAGTATCCTAAATTGTAATATTGATAATGGTGATGAGTTTCCTGAATTGTACCACTTTTTGTTGTTACGTGTTTCAAAACATTTTTATAGGTCTATTGCAATTTATTTATGAAAAAAATTCCTAAAAATATGGTAAAAAATAAAAATAAAATAAAACTAACACCAAAAACAATAAAATAAGCTATAAAAATGAAAAACTTATTACTGGTATGATTTAGGAAACTGACTGTTACAATTTAGGAAACTATAGCTGCCTAAATCGTACCATTTAGAGTTTGTTGATAAAATTAGCTGTAATTTTGACAATATTTAAGTGAGGCTAGTGAGAATGAAAATATAATAGAAATAAGGATATAAAAATTGAAAAATATATCATTGTGGATTATAAAAATATTATTTTTGTAAATATTTGCCACTAAAGTGAAAAGTGGTACAATTTTGGCAATTTTACTCTATATAACTTGTAAAAATTTCATCTTGATATTTTTTGTAGTTTACTTAGATTTAGGGAAAAACTCCTTTTCCAGGAATTTTTTATTTTCAATTTTTCTCGGAAACTACTGAACAAATAAGCACCAAACTTCCATTACACTTGGTCCTATATAAGAAACACATTTTGTAAAAATGTCAGCCAAAGCCCTTTTATAGTTTCCTAAAAATCCTGAAAAACTACTTTTCAGTAATTATTTATTTTCCAGTTTTTTCAAAAACTATATAACGATTTTTTTACAAGGTCAATTTTAATACCTGGTTTGCAAACAAACTGTGCGTAAAAAGTGGATGGAAAAATGGTACCAATCATTTTCTTTCCTTGGGAAACAGATACTTTTCATTATCCCCGAATTTCCATGTTACCAGGGTTAATGGGATTGGGGAATTTGATACTCGTAATACTTACCGGAATTAAAGTATGGGCGAAGCGAAACGTTGCTGATGCGAAATTATTGCTAATTGACGCGTCTATGCTGTCATTATATTTTGTCCAGTAACCAGTTTTATACGAATACAATTCCAGTTTCTCCATTAACTGATCATCTGTAAGATGAGAGATGCTTAATGTAAGTTTAAATAGGTATTGGCTATTTTTTAGATCTTACACTAAACGAGCCTGATTTTGTAGCAAGTGAATCAGAGTATAAAATGAATCATAAAAATTGGTTTTGTAACTTTTTCTTGAATTGGGAGGATTACCTTTGTGGCGTGATGAAAAAATGTATTTTTCTACTCATAAAAAAAAATATCGCAATTACTGAAAAATAAGCTAAAAATGACGTCTATAGTTGTAAATGTGAATAGATGATTTTTTAGTAGGGTAAGAACCCCCCACCCCATCAGAAAGTCATAAAACATTTCTAAAACTGTAATCTCTATCGTTAAAAGTTTTCTGAGGGTTAAGCAACTGCAATTAAATAAAATATTCAGATTTTTCTAGTAATTTTTCATGGTTTTCACTTTTTAGTTTGGCCTAACTGTAAAATGCACTTTCCGATTTTGGTACATTATTTTTCAGCAACCAAAAAAATTTTATTCAAATGAAATAAAATTTTTATGAGTTCTGCCAAAAACTATTCGAAACATAAATTCAGATGAAAAAATTTTTCATTTTAATAGATACCTGTACCTACTATGTTCTAACTAAGAGAGAAAAAAAATGTTTCTAAATATTACAAACAGACCTTCCAAATTTTACCCATCTTTCAAAGTAGGCTATTACTATGAATTCTGTCTCAGCTAAATTTAGGTTTCGAGATGTACAAGTAAAATAAATCCATAAAATTTTATCCAAATTTGGGTTGTTTGTACACTGAGAAAAGATATGTACTTACATAAAAGTTGGAAATAAATTTTTTGTGGGGATGTTTCCCTATCTCTTCTGCACAGGGCTCAACCGCGCGTCAACAGACAGGTCACAGACCAAAGTCCACAACCCAAATTATTAGTACATGGCAATTTAAACAAATATGTCATCTGTATGCACTTATACAGACAATGCGTCTCTATGTTTGCCTACAAATGGCAAATGAGAAATGCAAGTATGTAATTAGTATATACTCGCTGATACGGTGCATTTTGCAGTCCTTATAAGGTACTGCAATGACTGTGGATGATTGCCTTAAGCATTCAGTATGATTTGTGCATGGTTAGGCAATAAACTAGCTGGCTACTGGTACTGAGATATAGTTCAGTCACACTACACGCAAACTTTAATTTAGTTCCATGATGCTTGTGTAGGTATACATTACCTATGCACAAAAGCCACATTTTGCAGTAAGGCCAAATTAAAAATCAAGATTACCTTAAAACCTGTGAAAAATTTTCATTTCAACTGGATCAAATTTTCCCTTAAATTCATCTTCAAAATGTTTCTCTATGATTGAGGTATTTCCAGTACGTAGCTAATTATCACATTTTACATAAAATAATACTGAATAATTAAAAACTCAATTTTTCACACCAAAATCAATCCTCTCCCTTTATTTCTGTACATATATCCTTACCTAAAATACTGGGAAGGAACTCATTGTAGGTTATGTGCTGTAACTGAGCCGTCACAATCCGACGTGACTCCTGGTATAATGTCTCATCATCCCAAAAAGGATTAAATGCACGTAACTGATTCGAAATATTGTTATGCTGCCTGGCCAGTATCAAATGAATGGACGTAAGATGAGTATTTTCATTAGCTCGGGCATCACCTGCAAAATTCAATTCAAACAATTAAATTCGTATCTGTGGAAGAGCACAGAAAAAAATATCAATAATAATTTAAAGAAACGAGACACAATCACATATATTTTCGTATTTGGTATTTCCATTTCTTCTCAATAAACGATCTTATCTCCTTTGCATATCTTTCCAGCTACCCAACTCATGGTTGAGCATTGAGCACCTCCCTAGCTATGTAACCTAAGAACTGATAAGTAGGTTAAAGTATATATTCTTCAACGAAGAAATAATGCAATTCTTTGATTTTTATAATTTCAAATTACCCTCTCGTCCATCACCCATCTTTCGTAAATTTATTCTACTTACAAATATAGTCTTACAGGGTGTTTCCTGAAAATCCCACAGAACTTTAACACCATATACAGGGTGAGGCGGATAGACACGCACCGTAAGGAAAACCTCTATATTGGTGCGTGCCTATATGCCGCAAAAGGGAAAGTTGTACGTAAAATTTTAACAGGTGAGGCGATGTAGACGCACCATATGAAATGAAGTTTAAAGTGACACAGACAGAATTAAACACGATAATATTGATACGTTCAACGAGATTAATCTCGTTGAACGTATTTACAAAAGATAAAATGTGTAGGTTCAGTATCGAATTATCTCCTCTCTTGACATTGTCAAAAATATTACGATTGGTGTGAGTTTGTGTTTAAAAAAAATGTACAGTACTCGAGAAAAAGTGTGGTGGATAAAAAAATGTAGCACTGGATATTCATACCATCAAGTGAGTGAATTATTTCAAGCAACCTTTCCATTATGCCCAAAACCAAATCACACAACTATTATGCGCTGTTACAAAAAGTTCAATGAAACTGGGTGCGTAAATGTACATGGAAGTCCTACAAATAGACGCCAAAGAGAGTCTGCCAATGAAGTAGTAGTTTTGGCAGCTGTGAATGCAAATCCACAGGCAAGTTCACGAGATATGGAGAGAATGACCGGAGTTTCACAGAGGACAGTACTACGTATGCTGCATAAACATAAGTATGCAAGTTATAAGGTACACCTCAGCCAGCAGCTAACTCCAGAAGATGCTCCTCGCCAACTGCAGTTTGCCTCTTTGCTGTTTGAAATGTGCGATGCTAACCCAAATTATGTGCGTAACATCATTTTCACAGACGAATCCTCATTTACCCTCAACCATGCCCCAAATTGACAAAATATTCGCACATGGTCACAAGGAAATCCACATGAAGTTTATGTTGCCTATACACAATACCCAGGATGTTTAAATGTGTGGGCTGGCATGTTTAATCAAACAATACTGGGTCCAGTGGTTATTGATGGTACCCTGACTGGCGAAAAATATTTATCACTCTTGGAAAATGAAATTAGTGAAAGACTTGTTGCTGTAGATACTGGTGCTGAATTATGGTGGATGCAAGATGGCTGCCCAGCGCACAATTATGGGCCTGCCAGGCAGTTTCTTCAACACTCATTCCCCAATCGTGTAATTGGTACCTATGAGCAACCCATTGCATGGCCTCCTTGAGCACCAGATCTCAATCCATGTGATACCTTCTTATGGGGCCATATTAAGTCAACAATCTACAAAAACCGAGTTGGAGCTCCTTTCCCAAACTTACAGACACTCCAATGTGCTATTGAACTATGTTGAGCTGAAATTACACATGCCCAACTTGCAGCTGTCTAGCGGAATTTTGAAGATCGCTTACGTCACCTTGTATTAGCAGAGGGAAATTTATTTGAACACCTTTTATAATCCACTGTAATACTGGCAATGCAAATTAATTTTTATTATTTCGAAGTACTTACTATTCTTTGTATCAAATACCACAAAGTTAAACTGTTTTCCTTTCGTATTTAAAATTTATTCATCAATTTGTAGCATTTCTCATTTCCTTATTTCATTTTGTATTCATTTCATATGGTGCGTCTACATCGCCTCACCTGTTGAAATTTTGCGTACAACTTTCCCTTTTGCGGCATATAGGCACACATAAATATAGAGGTTTTCCTTACGGTGCGTTTCTATCCGCCTCACCCTGTATAGTACACGTCTTAATAAATAAAAAAAAAACTCTAGCGGAGGAATACTTCACTAGAAAACCCAGTTTGCCCTATATTTATATTGATAATGAACGATATTTTATTGCTAGTTTCAGGTTAAGAAATTACTATTGGAACCACCAATCCTCCTCCCCTAACACTCCCGTGAATACTCGACACTGTTTATCTGTAAACTCTATATCACTTGTTTATCTGGTAACACTGATTCACTATTCACCAGTCTTTTGGCTACACTTGTGAACGTTCGTCTCACACATCTAAAACACATTCTTCTATACTGTTTAAATCTTTTGCTGAAATATACCCTTTTGAGATGCAACTTCGTGTACACTCATTTATTTCTGTTTCTTTTCTTCGAGTCTGAATCCACAACCTCTATAATTACAAAAAAACTATCGACAATTATCCATATCTTTGGTAAAAATATCGATCTATCGATGTTTTATCTCTAAAAACCACTTTTTCAGAGATTTTTGTTTCCAGATATTTCAAGAACTACTGAACCGATGAGCACCAAACTTCTTTCGAATCTGGTTCCACACAATAGCTACCTTTTGTAAAAATTGCAGCCCTATCTGTCTGGTAATTTTTTCCAGAAATTTTTCTTCTCCAATTTTCTTGGAAACTACCGAGTTAATAAGCACAATATAAGGAAAGTCTATCATGAAAATTTCAGTCCGATCTGTTTTTTAATTTTCTCAGGATCCCGGAAAAACCAATTTTCAAGAAATTTTTTTTTTTTCCAGCTTTCTCAGAAATTAATTAACCGATAGGCAAAGAACCTCTTTCAGACCTGCTCCAATATGCTAACTATCCCTCATAAAAATTTCAGCCCTATCTTTTCGGCAGTTTTCTCAAAACCATGAACCCAAAATTCTAGACGATATATATATATATATATAGGTATATATCTACACATAAAAAAAAATTAGAACAAAATGAGAAAATGGTACCAATCGTTTTCTTTTCTCATGAAACGGGTAAGTTTTATGACCCCCACCCCTAACCCAACAATTATGTAAATTTTTATACCACGTTTGCAAGCAAACCGGGTAAAAAATTTCAATAAACAATCGTCTCGTTCTCAACGGTCCCAAGGCTATAGGTAGGCCTATACTACCAGCATGATATCAGGAAATTTTCTTTGAAATTACTGTTATTTGACCATACAGACCCGTAGTATTCGCCAAGAAAAACAAAAAAGATCCTTTTTACTTTCACCGTCCTTATCTTGATTAACACGGCACCAATTTGAAGAATGAACTGCTAATATGCCTACGTAATTAGGTAGGTATATGTTCCTAAACAGATACTTTGAATTGTTTAATATAAATTTGGAAACTCCTAGCAACTTTCTGTAAAAGACAGGGCAAAATTGAATAGAGCCTGTTTTGTTTTACACGTCAAAAATACTACGGGTCTACATGCGGTCATATAACAATTTTAAAGGAAATTTCTTGATCTCATGCTTTCGGTATACCTAGCTCCTTAAACATTGAACACGTACGTTTATTAAACTTTTTTATTTGTCTTGTGTCTGCTGTTAAAGTTCCGCTGTCTTCTCAGGAAACACCCTGTAGCTACATACGTGCTCAACAATCAAACGAGTCGATGTAAAGGAAATTGAAAGTAACCTGTCAGAAAGCAATATCTGCCTTTTTTGATTTCCTCTTGTTGATTACATCCATCAATTGGATCTGTCGTTACAGGTAATAGGGCTCGTCCTTCGCTCGTATATGACATCTCCAACTCGCCGTTATTAAAATTTCTCAATCGTTCGGAGAGAGTTTCGACGTTGCCATAAATCATCGAACCGTCGATGTAGCTGCTTGCCTGGTTCAGCTGCTCGCGGGGACCTGAAATAATTTTTGACTTATTTCATCACAGAGAGACGCCATTTGGAGTAACGAGCATTTGAATGGTACAGATTGCACTATAGGGGCACAAAACGTAGGTACTCTACGTTTTACACGGCTTTCTGCGAGGCCAGTTACTCCAAATCCATCGAACCGAGAAGTGGTACCATTTGAAAAGCATAGAAAACGAGGATGATAAGCTAGGTATTCAATAGAGCTTAAGCTTATGGTTTTTGCTCACGACCTTGAAAATATAGCTTACGCTTATAGCTTATGAGGTGATTGGCTTAACCTTATGGATTAAACTTATGGTTTATCCTTATAGCTTAAGTATTTTTTATTCGAGAAATTTCTTAAAACAACTTTGATTTACCTCGAATTTTTTTCTTTTCAACTATTTACATTTCACAGTTTGTGTCATTGTAAATTTAAAATTTTCAGTTTTGTGAAATGGAAAAACGAAAATTTCCTAAATGCAGATTTAAAAAACTGAAAAGTATAAAAAACATAAATTCCATTAGTCAGCCAAAAAAATAGCTTGTGCTTATGGCATATAGCTCATATGGTACGTTTGGCTTTAATCTATTGCTGACTTAAACTGGTAAAAAACCTTTGGCTTATGGTTTATGGCTGACTTATCATTCCTGATGAAAAATATGATTTCTCACACAAGTTTTTGGTCATAATTCTCTTCTTTTTTGATTTAAATGAAATTTGAGGAGAGGCTTCAAGGCATCAAATGAGCTGAAAAACAAGAAGTTAAAGCTCTTAAAGGCCGAGAAAATTGAAGAAGACGATGAAATCATGCATCACACTGATTTAATTAAATGTGATCGGCAAACTTTACCCTAAAGACAACCATATATAACTACTTTATATTTTCACAAATTAACCGTTTTTGAGCCTTATCATTTGTTGTTTTCATAGTTAAGTTTACTGATAACGTTAAAATAGCGTTAAATATTAAACCAATTTAATGTAAGATTTTATCTTCTTATTCGATTTTCTCGGCTTCCTGTGGCTCGAATTTCTTGTTCTTAAACTCATTTTATTTATTGAAGTCTTCTCTGAAATTTCATCTACGTTAAAAAAGTAGCTACCTACCTATCCCTTTAAATAGAAGAATTATGACCAAAACTTCCTGTAAAAAAGCATATTTCCCAGCCTCTAGTACATATAATTCATATGCTCGTTGATTTGGAGTGCAAATTGAATGAGCCGGGTCCATAAGCGCACGAAGAATTTTTTCAGCAAGAAAAAGGAGAGAAGACGGCTGAAATCTCCTGTCTAAAGGAGAAATCAATCGTTCTACTTGAGCTATTTTTTTTTTATCCTGAAAAACTACCGCACTCGCAGCTGCATATCGTACTCGAATAGTCCTATGCTTTTCACTGATTCAAATACTCACCGAAAGAACAACGCAAAGCAGGAGCTGATCTCACGAATTCCATGCAAGTGAGATTAAATTCATTGTAGTAGGGGTCGTCAGAGTTCAGTAACACTGGAAAGCACTCAGGATGCTGTATTTTCGAATTACAGCATGTTATTGGAGTTCCATTGACACCTTTAATCAATAACTGGTTGTGTTGACAGTGATTCGCTAAAACCAGAGCCGGCCGCAGGATTTCCTCAAGGGGAGTTTTTTTGTTTTTTGCTATCTAAGTGTAAATTCAAATTTTTATTTTATTTTGTAAGCTCCCTGAAAGTCACACCTTGGAATTTTTTTAAAAAAATTTCCTTCTCAGATATGGACCCCCTCGTAAAACAAATTATTTTAAAAAGTTTAAAAATGAAAATTGAATAAAGTTAATTTGAAATTAAAAGTTTTATACATTTTTGATAATAGTAAACGACAAGATATTTCTGAAAATAAATGCAATGATTGTTGAATTGCAGCGACAAACCTGGTGTGGTTGCATTATTCATAATTAAAAATAATACGTAAAATTACTTGGTACTAATTTTGCTTTTTTTTTTTTTTGGGTCAAGGTGGTTGAACTTTCAAAACTCCCCCTTGCCGCCGGCCCTGGCTAAAACTGAAATTATTTTCATGGGAACATTGTACGCTAAATCTAACCTCTGCTCAATGCAGTCGCGGTAAGGTCGTGATCGAGAAATTGACCCCAAACAGCCAACATTACAGTGAAATTCTCATCTTCCCGATAAACTGGCCGGTTTATTTTTGAACTAATAACTCTCGCTGATGGCAAGGACGTTTTAAAATCTCCTCTAGGAACTGACACACCTGCATGATGAGTTCAAAAAATGAAAATTCGTTTAAAAAAAGTATCGAAATAATTTACAATAAACGTAAACAGCATTTTGATAATTATTCGGGAGAAAAAAAGCTTTTCTACACATGTTGCAAACTTACATGTAGATATATGCAGGGTGATTTATTCCCGATAAAGTCCCCCAAACGTAGACAACATTTAGTACCTACCATCTTATGAAAAAAATATGTTTACTATATATAGGTATATATGTGTGCAGTTCTCAGCAACTAAGCGACTAGGTACCTAATAAAAACGTTAGATTAAGAAATTTACTTTTGAAATTGTCATTTATTGTTTGTGTAGACTCACTGTACTTATCATGGAGAATGAAAACGTTCCTCTTCACTTTTACTCTTTTTTCATTGTAACTAAACAACCAATTTGAAGAATTCGACAAATATTTTAAATTTTTGAGTACAAGTTTCGGACCACCTCGCATCTTTCCTATATAAATTAGGTAAAAGTGGGTCTAAATAGTCGAATAAAAGCTTCTAAGTAAATTTATTAATGTCACGTTCTTAATATAATTATCCACCTTCTAAACTATTGAGAATAGGGCACCTGGTTATTAAACATTTTTATTTGTTCTGGATAGGTTATCTTGTTAAGGTCCGAAGGTCTTCTCAGAAAACATCATGTATAGCTCTCTCGAAAAGCGTAAAGAGTCTCGTAAGTTCAATAAATAATTTTCCAAACAAGATTCCATAACAGCGTAGGACACATCAAATCCAACGTGATACATCAAGCTGTTAGATCTAACGAAAAATTACAATGGAAACCCTGTTTTGGTAGGTCAAAAATTTTTCAAGTTCGTTTTTAGATTCTTCTTTAAAAAGTAAACCAAAAAGATACATTTTCAACGCCAAAATTCAGTAGCCTAAGTATGTATAGCCTAGAAATTTGATTGAGTAAGATTTATACGAAAATTTACATCTTAAAATTGTATTAAACTGTTATTCTTTTCTACCTTTTTCAAAGAATAAAAAAAGCTTTAAAAATGTTTGTAACCCAAGTCAGGGTTTTTCAGACTGATAAATGTAAACCATACGGATTACCGTCTAGAAATAGAGTATTTTAACTATAATGTGGTCAGTAAAAATTTTCACCTTTTGAAAACTAGAAGGTATTCGTCTAAGCAACTATAAGTGCCTATTAAGCAAGAGTTCCTTTTGAATTTTTTCCATTTTTTCATTTTAAAAATTTCGTAAGTACGTTATCTGATGCGTACCATCGTCGTATTCCGGTGCCAATCCTCTCCGGAAGGGTGTCATTGCTACTCCCCATTTTAGCGGATTTTTCAAATTATTACAGGAACCACTAATACTACGATACGGAGTAGCTTCACACAGTGTGGACTCATTAAAATGATGGCAGTCGGTTTCGTCAGCCCATTTCAAGTCGGTGGCCGAATCATAATTGATGACGTTACGAACCCCTCTCTCTCTATATTCATGTAATAAAAAAGAAAAATCAACAATATTTGAATAACGTACAAAATCATATGTTTTGGAGAATATTGAAACCAGTAGCGTAGCTATATAGAGAGAACCGAGAGCTGAAGCCCTCTGTTAGGGTCGTAGCTTTCACTTTTAGAATTTATGAGAGAAGTTGGTGACTTCTTGTACATGAAAATTGATCATTATCTTTCAAAATTTGTTTTTTTTTACAATATGCCACTGGCCTATAAACTGGCAAGTAGTGCTTTTACCTCAGATATTTTGTAGCTATCGTCTCAATATAGCCGTAATTCGATAAATTACTGCCGGTAGTTGAGTACACTATTGATTTTTGGTGTTTGAACGATGGACTATCAGAGTCTAGTGGAACCACATTTTCATCTTTTAGTTGACGAACTTTCAGCTGCTGTTTTCCCTCGTCGACTGCTTCGTTTATTAATGTGATTAACGACTGGTACGGCAGAAAAGGAGCTTCGACATCTGAAATGAAAGAAAATTAACTTGAATCGATTAGGGCACGAGCTAAATGATGGTACCCTGTATAACTATTTACTGGCGAATATTAATATTCGTATATTTACTTCATTTTTCTAACAAAACATTAATGAAATTCAGTACGTTTTGGTACTACTTGAAACAACAAAAGTGTTAGGATGCCATGAAAACGAATTCATTGAATAATAAGTATGTAGGTATGTAACATACCGAAGTAGAGTTTTTGATTAGGCCAACCCACAGATATCTACACTATAATTATCTAACTTAGATAACTTACTTGCTGCTTTCACTATGTTAAAAATCCACCCTAACAGAATGTTGAGATGTTGCGTCCATCCTCTAGCCTGTTGGCAAAAAAATCGTGTATAACGCATTTCTTATGCAGAAAAGGCTATTTTCAAATAAGTGCTGCTTGTTTATTAATGCGTGTTCTGATGTCATATTTTGTATGGATGTTCTTTCAGTCTTCAAGATTAAAATCAGGATACCAAAAATTATTGTTACAATTAGGGCTTGTAACCAAAATGTTTTTGAGATTATTGTTTACTGGGAACCAATAAAAATCTATATTGGTTAGTGGTTACTGGTTACTTGTTAAAAATGTGCTGGTCTGGTTACTGGTCATTATTCTGGTTAACCAAAATAACTTTTCTGGTGATTGGTTAAGTTATGGTTACTGTTTATTGATTCAAACAAAATTTGTGGCAAAATAGACAAAACAAATTTTCATTATGTCAAATTATTGATAATTGATAATTTTCAGGGAAATAACTGGTAATTTTTGAAAGTTATAATCAATAATATTGATATTTCAGAAAAACCAATAAAAACAGATTCTTTCTGTTTACTGTTCTAGTTAATGGTTTCAGCATTTTGTTGGAATGGGTTACTGATTATTGTTTAAGTGAAATTTGTTTATTTTGGTTATTGGTTTCCAAATCAATAATGTCAATTTCTTTAGGTTTTTAGTGGTTATTGTTCTGGTTATGGTTTTGGTTACAAGCCTTAGTTACAGAGCAAAAATATAAATTTTCTTGTGATTTTTAATGAGGTATTTTGTATTTAAATATTAAATCAAATATGTATAGGTAAGTGTGATATAAATGGGTACACTTGTGTGTGTAAAGTTTCAGCAGCTTTTGTTTACTTTAGTGTGGTGTGGTAAGGGGAAGCAAAGGTGGCTGAAAACAGGCAAGTTAGGTATCTAGGTTATATAATATGGTGCAGATATCAATGGGCCAAGCCATCGAGTGGATTATTTTCACCATAAACATGACACGACTTAATAATTATGCCCATTTCTATAGCATAGGCATTTAGACCACACTTCTTATTAAATTCTTCCTTTGAATCCTCTATTGTAACTAATTGTCTGTAATTGGTTCCCCACTCCAAGAATACAAATAATTAGGCTACACATCCTAAAAAAAGACTAATATTTTCCTTCCTCTAAATAGTGGTCTTGATTTTGTTTCAATCAATCGATAATAGGTAAAATTTATGGAGGTTGTGAACCGAGAGAGATAAAGAATTATAACAAGAAATAAAAATTTACAAAAAATAACGTCTCAGAAGCGTGTGTATTTAGATCAATCATGTATGATGAAAGTAAGTACAGATTGAGTGAGATAAACGAAGGGGTACGAAGATAAAAGAGTGAGCGGTGAAATAGTATTACAGTGTAGCTGCGAGCAAAGATGTAAAAGTATGTTATAAAGATATTTGAGTGTTTCCAGTAGTGAGAAGGGAGACGGATTGGTGGTCTCAACAAGATTGGACCTCAAAAAAATCAGTTTTTTTCAGTTTTTAGAATTTTTATTAATATTAGACAATTGTGGCAAATCAATTTTCAATTTTTTTTTCTTGATTTTTTAAGAACTTAATAGAAAAAATTATGTAATTTTGTGGATTTAAAATTCAATTTTCATTTTTCAAGGTGAATAGAGAAAGAAAGAGAAATAGAAAAAGAGAATATTGATCAAGTTTTCAATTTTCAGATTATGTTTTTTGGTTACTTTCAACGTTTCTTACATAAACAAAATGTAAGATCGATAAATCATCGATTTTTGGATTTTTCAACAGTCATTTACCGATTAGATAGATTTTTTCTTTTTGATTAAATCTACTGAAATCGATAGAAAAATTTTGAAAAATCGATACCACTACCCTTTATTATATTTTATACTCTATGGCTGTAAGCCTCACAACGATGAAGGCACAAGGGTTCAAGGACGGAGGATTTTTACCTTTTGATTAGCAGGCCACGTTTCGAACATACTGCCGCTATAAAACTTTTTTAACAACTAATTCCATATCATCTCAATTTTTATCTTTATTTTATTCGACCATACTCATCTGAAAGACCATAAGCCTTCCGTCCTAAAAATTTTCAAAATGAAAATAATTGAAGAGAAATACATTTACTATATTCTCGTAAAGGTGAAGCACATTAGGTTTCAAACAGTTTGAACAAAGTTAAATATTAATGTTTCTTGGAACATTACCTAAGCTTATTACAGTTCTTATTACCAGAAATGTAGTTATTTTATTAAAATGAAATTACCTGCCCTGGGCCATTCAAGACGAAGTAAAATATTCAAATCTCGTTCGTTTTGACGATTTACATCGGAAAGAATTGATTTTAACTCAAATATGTACCATATGGTGGCAACGAAGGCTACGAAAATAAGGGCTCTGTAACAAAGTAAAAATAATTTTTTACAAAACAAAACTCTCTGTCTAGCATTCGAGAATTAGTGAGTAAATACCAATTTTCATGTATTTCGATCTTTTTCACTTGTAAAACTTCAAAAAATAAAATATTTCAATGATATGGCTCATTTACATTCGTCAAATAATTCTACGAAAGATCTTTAGGTATATAGGTAGCAGGGCCGGATTTAGGGGGTTGCAAAGGGTACAACTATACCGTGCGGCACTTTTTATAGAGCATAACATTTTGAATTTTTTTTTTTAGTAACATTAAGTATGACTGTATGATAGGGAAAAAATATTTAATTAAACTTATAAATTTTTAATGTAGTAAAAACTCCTGATAAAAATCCACAAAAAAATTTTTGGGGGATTGTGTGGGTTGCTAAAATTAGAAAAATGAGGGGGCGAAAACATTTTATTGTACCAGGGCACTTGAGCTGTAAATCCGGCTCTTATAGGTAGTCTACAATATTTTTTTTTTGTCAGACCCAAAATAAAATTAAAATATTTAAGGGAAAAGTAAGCAAATTTTGCACGTACCTAGATACAATAATCTACGGTCATTTAAAATGTAATAAAAACAAAAACATGATTTTTCATTCAATTAACTTTCTAAAAATAATGTAGGGGAAGGTGGGGCATGTAGAGACGGTTTTTTTTGAAAGCCCATAGCAGCTTCCCTGTTACACCTATCCAGTTAAACTCTGAGGCAATTAGTAGGTACTTGGGTAAATTTTCAAAAGACCTATGAGATATTTTTCCAAGAATTGTATGAACAGAGTAATTCCAATTTGAAAAATTTATGACAAGCTGCCCCATTGAAAATTTGATAGGGCAGCTTGTCACGATATAGAAAAAAAAATTGGCACACTTTGAGACAATTAAAATAAATGTGATAAAAACAAAAATAGAAGAAATTATCATGCTGAATGAACAAAAATCTGTATTTTGAAAATTTTCAATCATATTTACCCAACATCTTTATTTTTAAATTATTGTGGTGGAATTATTTGAGTAGGGCACATTGATACGTTTTCAGACCAGCATTACGAAGTTGTATATCAAGCATTAGTGAAAAAATTTGCACTGAATATTATTTTGGACTACTATCATCATGTGAGATCATACTCATCACAATTGGAATCCAATTTCTTAACAAAAATGATCAAATTGTAATTTTGTTACTGTTATCAGCAAAATTTGTCTCAATATACCCCAAAATGAAAAATGTGAAAAAAATGGTACACAAGTCTGTTGTAAAAAAATGATTGTTGGTTCATTATAAATAGTCATGGTACTAGTATGAGAAAATACAACTTACTTGGAAATCAAATCAAAATTACTTTTGTTATTAAAAAAAATACGTGGAGAAACAGCGTGAAAATTTTCTATTTTTATCACATAAATGTCACAGCACAGATAAAAAATGACAGAACAAACCTTTTAATACTGATTCAGTGTTGGTATACTAAGGAGGTAAAAATGTGATACAGTGTTGCCACCTACAGTTCATAGTTTTTGAGAAATACGCGTGTGACAAACTGCCCCATGTCTCAACCTGCCCCACCTTCCCCTAAGTTATAATTATGAGAGAAACACATTTATATTATAGTTTCTTACTTAAGTATGAGTAATCAATGTAGATAGTATAATTCAAACTGAAAACCCAATTCACCAATTCATCCACTATTCAAAATCTTAGCATTATATATTTATAAAACTTTGTAAAAAACTATCACTAGTTATCATATCAGTCTGACAAACATATTGATTTGTCAAAGACTTATGGCTAAAGTTTTCATGACTTTTTATGGTGTTTTTAAAAACCACTAAGACTTATTATGAAACTGTTAACGTGGTAACAACTTAATGACACCTCTTGACCAGTTATTAACTTAACTTACCACATTAGCACTGATGAACAGGGTTGTAACGATTTTTCATAATAGGGTGCTAACAGAATTAACGCGATAAAAAAGTTCTTTGTCGCATTAGAAGTTTCATAATAAGTCTCCTGAAACAATACTTTCAACATTTTTACCAGACTTATTTCTATAAGGTCCAGTTGTACCAACTTTTAACTGTGAGATAAACTAGGTTTAACTGATAAGACGCACGGTAAAATAAAGTTAAACCCTGTTCGGTACAACCAGCAATAAGTAATACTATCTGCCACCAAAATTTTGGCCCTAATTCTTCAGTAACTATGGGAAAAACTGCACTATTGATGTTTTATTTTACCATTTATTACGTTTTTTTGTAGAAACTACATAAGCAATGTGCGTAAAATTTTAACCAGACTTGCTCCTATGTAAAACTTACATTACATAGAAATTTTACTCCTGTTGCTGTAGTTGTTTTTTCAGAATCCTAATAAAACCACTTTTCTAGAAATGTTTTATCCCCTAGTTTTTTCCAAAACTACTGAGTCAATAACCATAAATATTTTTTACTGCACACTTAAGACATAGGCTATTTTTGTTTTACCTAGGAATATTAAAATATAGCATAATACCCTCACGACTGGTAAGTACAAAAATAGTACTTTGGATTGTATTGGACAAAATTAAGTAACTGTAGGTGATTTATTTTTTCACAAAAGTATTATTTTCTTTTGGAAGTAATGAATAATGATAAATAATTAAAGTTCGTACAGGCAACTCTGTTTTGGTGTCAGTCACTGCATGTCCTCATGTCCTTATTTTCGAAATCATGCCCAATAACATTTTTAAAGTTGAAAATTAGTAGGTACTTTTATATAGGTATTGTACTTACTGAATTTCCGCTTTTGATTTTAATTTTAGGATTTTATATTCTGGAAAAGTTAAATTTGAACGAGTTCAAGAAGAAACTTCACTGAGAATAAACTGAAAGAATCTATAATTTATTTCACACCAAAGAGTTCATAGACCTAATCTCAAAATTTTCAAGAGTAATTCTCCAATGGTTCAGTTTTCTCTATTAAAAATTTCTAAACAAGCCTTCGAGAGTGATTAATTTTAAACATTTAAATTTTTAAATCAAGTGCAGTTATTAACATACCGTACAGGTAATAATAATCTGTAAAAATAATTGTAATTATTAGGTGTGAACTACACCAGAAAAATTAACTACCACCGATGTAATTTCGCAATATAAATATGACTTACCCTAGGCAAGCAAATAAACACGTGTAATAATTTCGATCTCTTTTGTTGTAAAGCTTTATTGTTGAATCGAAATTTTCTCTGAGTAACGGTGTTCTTTCTGTCGAATGAGCCATGTTCAGCAGATGTGATTAGTTTTTAATTCTCGCATCAACCGTTCATCTCTGTAAAACATAGTTATGCGATTTCAAATCTCAGCTGTAGGTTAATAACAATTTTTAAGTAGGTTTTCTATGACAATCTACTCATTAATCTTAGTGTAATGGAACGACCAGAGGGTGGGGGTCGGTACGCTTTTCGGTTCATGATTCAAGGAAACTTTTAGCACCAAAAACTCAAACTCATATATATATGTACCAATATATAAGCCAATTTCTTGTTAGCACTGTACAAATTGCAATTTTTGTCTGAAAGTCACAAAATTCGATACGAACATTCGTGCTAATCCAAGGATCTGACTTATTAATTTTAGTGCGAGAATCGGTAGGACGGTACTTCCGGTGCCGCTAGTTTTATTTTCATTGGTCGCCAGCTTGTCCGATGTCCCATCCATCAAACATGCAAAATTTAGATTAATTTTTCAGTGCCGTAGCTAGGGGGCAAATGAGAGTATTGGCCCCTGGTCACTGAATTTACTCCCCTACGAATTTTCAAAAAAAAAAAAGTAGGTATACATGTAAGAGACAATTACGCATTTTGCAAGTGAAACGAGCAAAAATTTTTGAAGTAAATATTTGAATTTAGGCTTGCCTCCCAAGAAATCTGTTTGCCCCTCCTGAAATAATGACCTGACTACGGGCTGAGGTTTGCATACGTTGTGGCGACCCGCTGGTAGGTATGAAAACCCGTCTTTAGATTTGAATAAGAAGAATTTTTAAGTAAATTTCCAGGAAAATTTAATCATATATACCCTGAATGAGTTTATAAACCCTGGTTATAAAGTAAACGATGTTCAGTTTAAGACACAGTTTTAGTGTACTGTTCTTAATACAGACAGTCTTTGTACAATCTAAGGGTTTATCCCAATACTCAACCTGATTATCAGTGTTTGAAATATTATTTAATGTAGGTACTTGTGTTGCACAAATTATTATTTTATTAAAAGTGTTTAATTAATCTTTATGTTTAAAATATTTTATAAAGTCTCTCAAAAGTTAAAATCAACAATAGTTAGTGGATAATAAATTAATTATTTTAAAATATTACAGAGATATTGATACTTTTCTAGTATTGGTATTTCGTGTATGGTGTAACATGTGAAGTGGTCTAAAATTGTACTATTATGCCTCTTTTATGCCGCTACATATACCAGCTTTAGAGGAGGGGTCTACGCCCCCTTTTTATTCACTCCAGTTACAAATCCTAGATGACCAAAATCATATACATGTTCGTGTACATCCAATGTCCGATAGTTGGAGAAATATTATTCCAAAAGCCCTTCATATACAGCATATGATGTGCATATATATATATATATATAATACTACGTGGAGCGCCCAGTTTTATCCTTGTATTTTCTCTCGTAGTTATCTCATGATTAATTTGTTTTAGATAAAATCTAATGGTGGAAATGAATTTGTTGTTAAAAAATGGGGTCGTTGCTGAAAATTTTTTTCTGTCATCAATAGTTTTTGGAATAAATAAAAAATTAAAAAACTCAAATTTCTCATTAATTTGCAGTTATTTTATAGCCGATTTGTGAAAAACCAATGGCGATAAAAAAATTAATTTTATGAGAGAACTTAAGAAAATTTTCTCATCTTTTCAATAGTACAAATCTCCGCTTTGTAGCTTAAATAGAATTTGGGAAATTGTGAAATGAAAGAAGAGCAGTTTTTTTCAAAAATAAAATGTTACAAATGTTGCAAAAAACGCGGATAAATATACAAAAAGTAGGACTGAATTTTATAATATGAATTTTCTTGTTACCTCGTTGTATTGGTCGAAATTTTTGTCGGATAATAACAAAATTAGTTAAAAACAATAGTAGGTACTTACTAATCCAACAACCACATCTAACGATTTTGGTGTGAACTGGCCGAAGGTACTTCCTGTACCGCTAATTTTATTTTTATTTTGGCTATAAAATGCTTAATTTTACACCAATAGCTATGAAATTTGGAACAAATATTTACTTGAATCTGTTGTAACATGCTACCAATTTTCGTGTGGATCGGCTGAACAGTACTTACGTAGCGTACATTTTTAAATCGATTTTGAAAGGGATCATGGTACCAAACAGAGTAATTTTAGCTCAATAGCTACGAAATTTAATTTTAATACAACTATTTTTGAATACCTGATTTTTTTGACAGAACTGCTGCTACGTTAGTTTTTTAAATCTAAAATTTTTCAACAAATTAAAAACCAACTCGTGATGGATCCATAGAAAGACCGGGACTTTGAACCCTCTATCCCACCTATGAATGCCAATTTATTCATATCCAATTAAGTTTTAAATTTGTGATAACGTTCCATCTAATAACTTTTCTGGAAAATTTGTGAGAAAATTTTCTCAAGATTTAATTCTGGATGCGTCACTTGTACGCGGTGCTCGTCAATTATTTTGTGAAAGATTGAGTTTTTATCGTCTTATTCCATTTTATCTTCTATTTGCGGTTAGATAAGTACAGGTACCGACTAGGTATAGATAATTAATTAAAAGTTGTTTTTTCTCTAATTTCTTTCGCAGAGCAAGAAAATTTAAACATTATAGGTAGGTAGATACGTTATAGCATTATAAAATTGCTTAACTCACTGTACAAAATACTGAACCAGAAAAATGGCGATCTAATTTGATTATGGTCATAATATAGGTACCTACTTAGGACTTGAACTTATGATTTGAGCCCAAAGCTTTAAAAATACTACACCGCGACAGTCTACGTTCTAACGGAGGAAAAGAAATACCTATATACCCATTTCGGAAAATAACCTATTTTTCTGCATATCTATATTCGGCAAGTATGAATACGTGGAAACGTTTCCATTTATCTTTTATGTAATTTTAAACCGTAACAAAACCATTTTAAAAGTATAATTGGGACAAAAGTTCGGAGTCGAACCATATCGTCAGTACGACTGCAAGTAACGAATGTTTTTTGGTTGTACCTAATAAGCATTTAAGTTTTGAATTAATTAATTCGTCAAAAGATCATTTACAATGAGAAAGTTTAATTTATTCGTCAGATATTAAGTGATATATACATCATAACAACATCTAACGAAATATCGGAAGAGACAAGCAATCGAACGCTCATAAGAAAAACTGCAGGAATTACAGATTAAGTATAACATTGGACGGAAAACTTTATTCTGCAAATGATTCTTAACAACAGCCACCCATATAAAATTCAAAAACATTCGAATTTTCATCTTCATATTTTATTTTTCCTACTCCATCGAGCTGGAAAGCTGAAAACTGGTATGAGAATGCATCAGTACTTATCACATCTAAGTAGATATACTTCAGTTTTTTTCGAAATTCTGAAAATATGAAAGACGTCGCAGATATGGGCCAACAACGCTTTTTGAAGCAACATTATTTCCACCGTCAGGTAGATGAGTGACCATAAAAATGAATTTTATTCTTTGACTTTTATGATTTCTTACAAATTTTGCTGACTGGTGCCAATATGCCGATGAACATAAACTCTTAATCTTTTTTCTTGTTAATCGTTGGATTATATCGTTTTGTGTTTGAGGGTGACATATCACGACTTTGAGAAAATTACTCTATAATTTTTCCGAACATGTCCTCAGACCCTAAAATCACCCTCCCTTCAAAATTTTATGTATAGGTATGTGATTAACAAAATTTGTCAACAAACTGGAGAGCATATTTCTTCACGGATCAGTGCGAAATTTGACATGTATTTATATCTAGGTGGAGTTCAAAGATAGGCAGAATCCACCCATTTTTTCAAAATGGAGGATGTTTGAATTTGACATTTGTATGCAATGGAGGCAGGGAGTAATTCTTTACGGATTGAGACCCAATTTAGCCAATTTGTTTGCGAAACAAAATTGCCAACTTTTGGAAAATGGAAAAATTAACGAGAAAAAATTCTCTACACTCAGTTCATGCTAAGAAGTGCATGATGTCATAAACCATATTCACACTTGTCTACTTGAAAAACGATATTTGTTTACTCCACAAAATGATGCTTATCATTGAATAACAATGTGCATCGATACCTTCTCCTCTTTCTCCAACCAACTGCAACGTCTATTATGATTCTGATGTCACACACTTCTTAGCATGAACAGAGTATAGGGATAGAAAATGTAGGTTTTCTTGACCAAAAATTCAAAATAAACAAATAAATACAATTAAAATATCAAAATGATTTTACCGTACCTATGGAAATTGTAGTACATTGAAAATAATTATGTTTTTGTAGGTATCTTGTGAGTATAACTTGTACCATTGCAATGTGTCAGTGGTAATGATAATTAAAATATTATCATTACCTATCACTTGTATCTAATTTAAAACTCATTTGATTATAATCACATTCTTATCAATTATAATAAATATGGGTGAAATGTGAAAGAAAAATTGTAAAATTCTAAGTTAGCTCCTCAAAATATGTATCCGATAACGTAGCTAACCAATAAAATATGAAAAATCAATATTTGGACCTTTTTTGAAGCCCCTGTGATCGAGGAAATGGTCAAATGTAAAAACAAACGTCAAATTTGCAATTAGCACCCCAAAACAATTGCTCATAATGTATCACACAATAACGTATGTAAGATCAAAATGTTTTTGCTAGAATGCCAAGTTAAAATTACATTTAATGGAGCCTCGGGAAAATTCATAATGAATTGTATTGCAACAGAATAAAATACAAGCCCGAGTTATTAAATAATTGTTTGGTAAATAAAATAATAGCAAGCCCATGCTTTCCACACAGCTTTTTTATTTCATCTAAAATTATCTACTCTTCTTGGAAAATTTAAGATTTTTTCAAATCACCTCTATGCATGTATTGTTAAGCCTACTGAAACCAATTTTTGCAGAATGATAGTATATTCAATGTCTGTACTAAATTTTTTGACTATTGCCTAAAAATTACAAATTTTATAACCATTTTATGTCCAAAAATGTAACGCATTATGATATATTAGACATACCATCTGGCTGATTTTGACAAAACCTTCTCTAGATATGAGTAATTGTACTAAATTTTAAGACCATTGGATTAAAATTACCACCGGTATCCTGTACTGAGTTCAGCTGGAATGTGTATGTACAGTAGAAATCATTATAACTAACACCAATTACAACAAACAACCAGCTATAACTCACAAAATTCCTTCTCTGGCAGAACTGCATTTACTAGTCATATATTAAGGAAAATTGGCTATAATAAATCTAGCTTTTACAAACTATTGGCTACAAAAAACAGATTTGAGTGTCAAGGGAATCCAAAAAACTGGCTACAACAAATTAATTCACCTGAGTTGTCTTAATTTCTTTCATATAACAAAAAACTATTTCCATTCTGTCCCAATATTCTTTTAATGATCACTTTTGTGACTCTAAAAATTATCATATATGATTTAATCAGTATATAATTGCATTTTAATGATTTTAATGGCCAGTGAATGTAAAAAATAATGTCCTCATATGCAGGCTATTGTTGATGATTGATGTTGATCAATTTGCAACTATCATTATTTTATAGGCCCCAATATCCACTTCAACCTGGTTATATCAATCTGTTTATTGTAGTCAGCTACTGGTTACAACAAACAAATTTCACAGTCCCTTGGAATTTGTTATAACCAATGTCTACTGTATATACATACGTATAAATTTCAGCCAACCGTGTCAAAATTTTCCTGAGCTCATGTAACAAAAAACGAATTTTCCCTCAAATACAAGTCTTAATACTAGATCAATTTTTATATGTAGATTTTCTTCAAAAACCTGCGTAAAAAATAGTGTCATCAATGAGCACAAATTTGCCAACTAAGATAGAGCTATGGATTGGTAGCACTATAGATATATTTGAAAAATCAATTTGTAACACTGCTTTCAGATACGGAAGTCAAACCTATTAGGATATAAATCCTCCTCTAGACTGCGCCACTAGCAATGTTGATTTTGGGGTAATGAGCAGTTTTAACATTGAAAACATACAAAATCAAAGTTATGGAAAATAATTGTATAAAAACTATAAATAGTAGAAAAAGCTGAAATTTTTAGGAGACATTTACATAGGTTATCTGAAAATTCCCTGAAATTTTAGCTGAAATTGTACATTTATTTCTCGAGATATCGTCGAATTTCTGCTCATATTACCCAACTGATTGAATTCTTATCAGTAAAATCACAGGATTTTTTAACAGAATTTAAGCAATATCTCGAGAAATAAATGTACGATATCAATCAAAATTTTAGGGAATCTTCAAACAACTTATTTAGGTATTTCCTAAAAATTTCAGTTTCCCACCATTTACGTTTTTGTGCAGTTGCTTTAGAAAGCTTTAATTGTGTGACTTCTCTGACTAGATCCTAATTATTACTATTAATTTTTGAAAAATTCAGTTCACATAATCATGAACAGGTACACAGGTTCGTCTTTTTTTTTTTTTGTTCAGAACGAATGAAAGAGAATTTCTATGCAGATCGGTCGAATAGCCGAGAAAGTTGGCAAAGGTAAGTAGTACATGGGGTTGCTCGCTTCCATCTTAATGACATTAATAAACTTAATCTGAATTAAAAAGATCAACTGTAGACCGGAGTAAACATGACATGTTTACTTGAAAAATTTTAGAAAAATTATGAATTATGGTTCCAGAGCATGACCTGAAACGAGCACCATTTTTTCAAAACAGTTGCGTAGGCCTGATATACCCACGAAAGAAATTTTAATTTCAACTCCCACCCTCCCACAACGGTCATTCTTATTACTGTTTTCATGCATCCAAAACATGAAAATCTCTCTCCAGGTATAACCTCCTGCTCCCAAGTACATTTATCAAAAAGGGCTGATTTTAATATCTTTCAACAATAAGACAGTAATGGTGAGGAGGGAGGATGTAACAAAAAGTTAGGTTTTTAAAGGGTGCATTTGTAATGTTTTTTTGTTTGTTTTTTTTTCTTTTGAAAAAAATGCAAACGTACAACCGAGCCACAGATGCAATAAGGTCAAGTTCGGAAATTAACTGATTTAAAGCAGTTTTTTCATAGACAAAAACAACCGACTAATGAATGTGAAACAGAAAAGTCTTCTTTTCTCACCTACTAGCAGTACTCTTTACTCTTCTAAATCAAAATGCATGCGTTAGCTTCTAAACTTTTTGAAAACGAACGTCTCGAGAAAATACCTGCTAACTACAGCTTTTTCAGGCATTTACGAAATAATTGTCTTTAAACAATTACGAATAACTTTTTCTTTGTTCAAGAGGGTAACATTCGGAGCAATATTAGAATCCGCACAGCCTTAAGAGAATTATTTTTAGCTCAGTACCTACACACAATTTTGTCGCATTTCACAGGCTATAACCAACATTAATAATCGCGTTTTCATCAAAACATAAACCTTTACAATGTAATTTGAGAAATTATTTCCTTCTTTCGGAAACCTGAAAACTGCTTTTCAAATTCAACAGAAGGCCTAATTACTAGATCCGAGAATGTTCATAATATAAATATTGTACGATATTTTGTAATAGGTACATCAAGTTTGATTTGGTCCACTCAACTGAAAGAATATACAGGTAGGTAGATACCTATAATATACAACTTGGCTTTTACACCGACTGAAGGTTGATGACATACGTCGTCTACATTTACCCGTTATATCATGAAGCCATTGAAGTTAATAAAACTATATCTATACTCCTTGGTATACGATGTTCTAAATCCTACAAGTTCGAATGCAGGTATTGCGAGCTTTTAGCAGGTTTTTGAAAACAATAAAAGAAAAAAAAAGAAAATAAAACGTATAAATTAATTTTTTAGTCACTGCTAGTCGCGCTTATTAATAACTGATCAATGTCACAAGAGCGTAGATTAGGAGGCTTTCCTGAAATTCTGGACCCCCTCAACTCCCCAAAAAAAATTCTAACATAAAAAATAGTATGTGTAGGTGTATGTATATGATGGTGGTATTATGTCAAGGGAGTGGAAAAGACATTGAAGAAGATGTGGATCTTCCTTACGATCAAAAGCACAATTAGGAGGGCCGGAAGTGGAAGGAATGTTAGAAAAGATGTAGATCCTCACCAGGATCGAGTTATCTGCGCCATTGTAACTTGAAAAAATCACAATGGAAAGTCAATATTTAGGCTATTAGTCGCATACCTAATTATAATGACAGGCTATAAACAAAAATATACTTAAAATTACATCCCTGGGTAAGAACACAAAATAGTATATTATGCAACTAAGGAGGAAAGCTAGAAATTCCCAATGAGTGCGATATTTGCAAGCACGAGCTAGACAAATACACTAATCATACAAATTGGTAATTACTCACAGCAACCAAGTTGCAGACAATATTTTTTGTAACAAGTGTAAGGAATATTGTATTAAGCCAGGGGCAATAAAATACGGAAAATAAATGAAAAAATCAAAGAACTGAAGAAAAAAAATTGAAAAAATGACAAAAAATTAGATAAAAAAGGAAATAGGCAAAAATTAAAAGGAAATATAGAAAAATAAATTCCAAAAACTCACCCCACCCCACACCCAAGAAAATTTTGATTGGTAACTGATGTATAACCAGATTGTCAATGAAATTTATTAAAAAAAGTTAATGTGTACAAACGAATAAAGGAAAACTCTCACGTTATTATCAACTAAAGTTCACACTTAGTTAGTTTTCTAGCAACTAGCCAGCTACTTTGGGTAATATTCTGTTAACATTTAAAGTCACAAGGCTATTTTAACCATTTAAAGTCAACTTTAACTGGGCAAGTAGTCCTGTAAGGCAGTGTCATTCATAACTCAGTTCTCATCAGTAATACCATTGGGTGGCTAAATACCCATGAAAAGCATGGAGGTTAGAGATATATAACTAATAAGATCTCCAACAGATGATCAAAAATGTGACAAACATCTCAACCATCATCATTATCATCAACGTCATCATCATGAGAGATTTCTCAACTTTGTTTACTTTACTGCTCATATGTTGAAGCTTGATAGTGTGTGTGTGTGTGTATTGCTATAGAGATGTCTGTTTTCACTATGAAATATGGGCAGCTTTGGCTGAGCAGAACATTAAACGAAGTTTACTTTTTGTTGATAATGATTTTAGAAGATCTTTGTCACATTTTTGTACCACAGAGCATTTTCTTTAATTCTCTCGGCTTCTAAGAGTTCAAATTTCTCAACCTTAGACTTATTTTATTCATTGAAGCCTCCTATAAAATTTCATTTATGTCAGAAAAATACAATAGCTACCACTTGTTTTAAGAAAATTAGGATGAAAAATTTAAATACTCACAATGCTTTTCATATGTTTTAAACACCTATAATGAAATGTTGATTTCAGTTGTGAAATTATGTGACATTGCCTGTTAAGAATCTCATTAGGATCTCACATAATAATCTGCCAAGTTGAAGTTCACTTTAAATGGTTAAAACGGTGTAGTGACTTCAACTGCTGACAGAATATTATTCCAAGTAACTGGCTAGCAGCATGAAAACCAAATGTGAATAAGGCCTAACTCACAAACCTCTCGTAGCCTAGTTTGAAGAGTTCCAGATTTCAGTCAATGGATTGATAATTCAGGACCCCATCTCTGAAAAGAGAATAAAAAAAATAAAATAAAAAAACATTACCGAATTTAAATGTTATATGAATAAAATAAGACAATATATTAGGTGTGAGGGAAATTGAGGAATCAATTAAGCATGAGAAAAATAACTGAGGAATGAGAAAAAGAAGTTAATGAGTGAAAAATAGTATATTTCACTACATGAGCACAAAACTGAGCAATCCTCGACGAGTTTGAGTTTGCAGCTCTCGAGCCATACCTAGGCAAGTGCTGTAGTGGCAGAGACACTACAGTTGTAGGCACTTATAATTAATGTGTGTTTAACGTCCATTGGACTACAAAATATACGTCGTCACACACCTATCTCGCTCACTAGATCTGTAACGACTACGGCGACCTCCTCAGCCCAGTCACTCGCCTACCTACATTTCTTCAGTAGGCGAGTTCCCTTTACACCCGCCAGGCGCGCAGGAGATTGTGGATGTTCCCACCCACAATACTGGGGGCGGTGTCCATTGTGAATCCTGGGGGATTCACTCATCCCTACAAGATCTGTAAAAAAAGAGATTAGTTGGCATACACACACAAGTACACAAATGATATTTATTTACAAGAAATATATACATATATGGTACAAGTTACTACCGATTGTAATCTGGGCCACAAATCTAAAATAAGTAAAATAAAACGAAGTTTATTTCCTCTGAAGTTGAGATCCACATGTGGGTCCCATCTTCTGACTTGTGGTCCAACAAAATCGCGGGACAATTCATTGGAAGGGCAGTCAGGTGTCAGCGCTATAAAGGAGTGACTCTGTAAGGAAGAAAAGTAAGAATTAGCAATTTTTTAAATGAATTTGTGACACTGACAAGGTTATCACCAGTTCGGTGTGTGTGGATCGCAATCCGCTATCACCTCTACCCGCTGATCTGAATAGGTAGCTGGATGATAGAGTAAGTATTTGGCAAGGTTGACTTGTCATGACTTCAAAGATAGCACAACTCCAGTGGTGCCACTGGCCACGGAGTTGTAGGTGTAGTGCGTGCATGTATGCCTGCTTTTACAGATCTTAATCGGATAGATTCTAATCCAACAATGGATTAGAGTCCTCACCGTCAGTACTTATCTCCAGTGGAGGTAAGAACTTAATAGGCCTACTCACTATTTTATGTGAGGGTAGCCTAACATCTGCGTGACATACCAGGCCATCGCAAGATGTCATCAGGTTGACTACAGTGGCTAACTTGTAGACTCCTGGTTTTGTCATTATGTCCAACACGTGGACAATGTCTCCAACTTTCGGTTTGAAGCTAACCGTTTGGTAAGAGTTGCTTACCCCTTTGGGGATTCTATCCTGCAAGTATATGAGATAGAGTCCCTTCCACACAGCCCAGAGCTTACTTAGGTTGTCCTTGTCAGTGTTCCAGAGGCCATGAAGGTTTCTGGATGTTATGGTGGTTTTGTCAAAAGGCTTGTTCAGATCAAGGGTAAAGTTTCTGAACTTTGCGTGCAGAAAGTGTGCAGGCGTTAAAGTAGCTTGCTCACACTCATCGACTGCAGGACAGAGTGGTCTCTCATTCATCATCACTTGTATATTTTTTAGCGCTGCTTGAAAATTGAAGCAATGGTGAGAATGGGGGCCCATGACCTTTTTGAAAGCCTGTTTAAAGATTCCAATGAGTCTTTTGTATGACGCACCATACCAAGGAGCCTTAGGTGGAGTAAAGTGCCAAGTTATGCCTTTTTGCATAAGCTTGTCACTTATGGAGCTGTCTGACGTGATTGCTTCCCAGAACTGGGGTAAGTTGGTTGCAACTAACCTAAGCTGGGCAGCATTGTCAGACAGGATTGCCCTTGGTGTTCCACAATCTGCAAAGAACGTCTGGAATGCCATCCAGACTTCTTGTGTGGTTAAAGACGAGATAGAGAGAAAGTACACTGCTCTTGTGGATAGACAGGTAAATATCAGAATCCATATTTTATATGGAGGTGATGTCGGAGTTGCCAAAGCCTTTTTTTTTTTTGGTAAATATTCATTGAAGACTGAATATGGACCAAATACATCAACACTTGTATAGGTGAAAGGATGTGTGAATGGTACCAATCTGAAATCAGGGATATCAGAATGGATTGGCTGCATAAAAGGGTGCTTATTGAGCTTTTTACACACTAAGCAAGAGGATTTTAATACTTTAGGAAGTATCCTCATTGCTTTTGGTACGAAGTATGTCCTACGGAAGGCTGCCAGTGTAAACTTAATGCCTGTATGACTGAGTATATGAACATTCAACAGTATTAACTTGGTGAGGTGAGATTTTGGATGTAACAACACCGGAGACAGTATGTCTTCAGTAAATGGTGTTACAGGCAAATAATTTCTCAGCCTCAGGAGTCCTGATTCGTCAAGGGTGATATGAAACTTCTCGTATGCCACATATTCCGGTGGATTATGAGACAGAAGTGTATTACATAGGCCAGTAAAATATTTTTTCTGGTCTGCATAGATGAAGCAAAGTAATGCAAACTGATAATTGTTGGGCAGTATTTCCCAAGGAGAAACCGACCTACAACGAGTGAGTCGCTTTCTTGAGAATCTTCAAAGAGCTGTTAAGCAATTGTAAAAGATTCTCTTGAGACTGATGAGAGTGTTAAATTTGTCTATATCGATGCTGAATGGTGTATTCAACTGTTCGTGTGTGAAGCTCTTGTAAGGTGAGTTTGCCGGTGGGTCTATTTGACTTTTGTGGGATAGATCCAGTGGTTGTTGTGAGCTCACTTGTTTGTGAGGTTGTGGTAGATCAGAGTCAGATTGATTCTGGTCTACAGCCTGTTGGTCAACTTGTGTGGCAAACAGTTTGACTTCACAAACATGGTTTACTGAGTTCATAACAAACTTTGGTATAGCTACCTTACGAGATTTCAACTGTCTGTTTAGTTTGGCAGTCTTGTGATTGTCAAATATAGGGTCAGTTGAAGTTGCTATAATTTCGGACAGTTTGTCAGAAATTTTGAGAGACTCCCTTAAGGTTGAGAATACAGGTATGGTGTTTTCATCCTCTGATAGGTCTGGCAGAGACTGAATTACATGTAAGTCAGTCTGTGGCCAAGAGTCTGGGTGATCAGATAACCAGGCTGGTCCTGACCACCATGTGGTACTGAATAAATTGTTCACCATTGCCCCTCGTGATCCGACATCTGCTGGATTTTCGGTTGTCAGAACATAGCAAAATTGCAAGTTAGGAACGCTTTTTATTTCAGTAACCCTATTCAAGACAAATTGCGTTAATACTCTGCGCTCTAACAACCATGTTAGAACGCATTTACTATCTGACCATAAGTAGGTCAGACAGTTTTCTAACTTTAGTGGTTTCCTAATGTATTTTATTCCTCTAGCTCCAATCAATGCCGCTAAAAACTCCAACTTGGGGATTGTTACCGTTTTCATTGGTGCTATTCTTGATTTCCCTATGACAAATCTGGTTATTGTTTTGTTGTTTTCTGTGTTATGGAAGCGTAAGTATGCTACCATAGCAAAGGCTACCTGAGATGCATCCACAAACACGTGCAGTTGCGCCCCATTTGAGTTATATGTACCCGGGTATATCTGGCGATGAAGGCAATAAGTTGTGCACTGGGACAAATCCTGTATTAGCTCTGTTGCTATCGGCTGCAGTGACAGAGGTAAGGATTCATCCCACTTGTAGTTTTCATTCCAAAGCCTTTTAATAAAAGCTCGTGAAGGAATGAAAGCTGGAGCAAACCAACCATGGGGGTTAAAAAATTGTGAGATTGCTCTAAGAAACAGTCTCTTTGACCAGACGGGTTCTTGGTCTTTAAATTTGGTCAGACTCAGATAAAGTATATCTTTGTCCATGTCCCAAGAAAGTCCAAGAACCTTAACAATCGGTTTTGTTAATGCGTGGTCAGGTGCAAAGTCATCGCATAATGGGGTGCAATTTGTGCCCCATTGTGACAACTCCATTGATATGTCCCCGATCAACTTGTTAGCCTGATCGTGTAAATCCTTAGCTTCATTATATGTGGGCAACGATGTTACTAAGTTGTCCACATATATATTGTCGGCGTGTTTTTTTGTAAAATTCCGGATTCGCCTGTTGGAAGTGATGCGACAGAACGGCCGCCAACAAAAATGGCACTGTCACAATTCCAAAAGGAACACGTTGGAATCGGAAAATTACTAAGTTTTCCCTAGTTAGCGGTTTCTGTGGATTCAGGACCCACAGAAACCTTGTTACATCCCTAACAAGGGGGTATAACCCTATTTGATGGAAAGCTTTTTTAATATCGGCTATTATGGCGTATTTATCCTTACGGAAAGACAAAAGTATCTGGAGCAGATCTGGCAAGAGATTTGCTCCTTTGAACATGCAGTCATTGATTGAGTGCTTTGATTGTTTGCTAACCCGTCAAATACTACCCTGAGCGGTGTGCTTTTTGTTAGGTCCAAGATCCCTTTATGCGGCAGATAATGTACAATATCTTGCTTGGATTTTGGATCTACTTTCTCTATCATTTCCAACTCTATGAGTAAGTTGAAATATTTGTAGTAACATTGGTAGAACTCAGGTAACTTTCGTAACTTGGAGAGCTGATGCTGAAGTCTTTTGAATGACAGGTTGAAATTATCCGCCAACGGTGGTGGATAGTTTTTATACAACCATCTGATTTGGTAACGATTGTTTACCAATTCAACATTCTTATAAAAGAGTTGAAGAGCGTCAGCTTCCACTTGAGCTTCTACCAAATTGTGAGATTCGATACCAATGGCGTCCAACCTCCATAAATTCTCAACCTCTTGTGGGATGGTTAAGAAGATAGGTGTGAAGATGTCATCCACTTGTTTTTGGTTTTGGATGATACCTCCCAACATATATCCGAACTCTGTCTTTATCAAAGTTAGAGTTGGAGAAATATGTTGTACGTTTGTCACAAACAACCACATGTAATCATTGCCTAACAATATGTCAACCGTATGCTCATCTTCTATCTTGGAGAACTCAATTCCAGAATATTCCGGGAAACTTTTATGAAATTCTGACAAATCGGGTTGTTTCAGATTTTTCGTGATACTATTAATAGTTTTCGCAGTAATCGGAACTTTTAACCCACTCGGTGTCAGAATTTTGAAGTCTACTATACATGATTTAAAGACAGTTGGACGTCTGATTTTGTACACCTTTAAGTCTTATAATTTCTGTTTCATACCCTTTTAATTTTAAGGATATGAAAGCATAAGACTTAGTAATGAAGGTGTCTACACTGCCACAATCAAAAAACCCTCGTAATTTGACTGCCCTCTGCAAGTGTGGTGATTGAGCATACGCTTGAAAAACAAGAAAAGTTGAACTCTTCTTGGTGCAAATAAATGATGAAAAGTACTCACTACTCATCAGTAAGCACTCCTTCTGGGCTGCACTGAGTTGCACTGTTCCAATGGCCCTCGCAATTTTAGTTTCGCAGTCACCCTGTGGAACACGTGATTTTATAGAATCAAAATCAACAGTTGGTTTTGAAACTTTAGTAAAATCAACTCGGTGCTTACTGTGTGCTTCCTTCTTGTTAACCAGTTGTCCCCATGCTCTCGTTGGATGGGGTACGGGGCATTCGGACACAAGCAGCTGTTGTGGGTGGTGGTGTGGCAATTAAACCACCGGCAGCAGAGGGCAATTTTCTGCTGACACTCCTGCGTCGCATGGTAAGTTGCACACCAAGTGCACAACTTACGGAAGTTGAATTACCTCTGCCGCTGTTCCAACGTGTTGTAACGTGGATCGTGGCAGAGGAAAGAGGGGTGTTGGTTGGTGCAGAAGAGGCATGCCTTCTGCGCCGAGTGATCCAGGTTCAAGATGCTCTTCGGAGTGTCTTGAGCCGCTTGGTTCAACGTTTCTTGTTCTCGGCATTCTGAAACAGAAGAGGGTTTGGGAGACTTAGATGAGTTTCCCAAATCGCTATGGTTCTGCCTATTTGATTTCTTGAGATTGGATTTATCCTTTCCCTTTCGTTGATCGTTACCTTTCTGGAAGGTTGCGGCCAAAAATTCTGAATTGCCTTTAGGCTTTTTCTTTTTGAATGAACCTGTGTTTCTATTAGGGTCTTTGTTGGAGGGACGTTGCTTATCAAACATCTCTTCAATCTTTATAAATTCCCTAATGGCCGAGAACAAATGTGAAACGTGTCATTCATTACTTTTTAGGTGATTCCTATAAGACCTAGGTGGAAATTTTTTCACTGTAACGTTGAACAGTTGTTCCTCGTCTACAACAGGTGATACCAGCCGATAACGATCTACCAGGACTGCCAATCCATCCATTGTGTCTTGAATGGATTGTAGTGTGTTGTTAGTATGAGAGAAGTCACTTATCTTATACCAGATTTCTGCTCTGACCTTACTTGGATCCCCGTACCTATCATGCAAGAATTGGAGACGTTGTTTATAACCTACATCGTCAGGTGCAAAGTGCAAAAATTTTTTTACAATGTCTTTCGGCATTGCTTGTTGCAATAACTTTATTTTCTGAGGAATCGCAATATCTGTTCGTAAATGCACATATATTTTAAAGCCTCTAAGAAAACCTGGGTAGTTCAGAATTGTGCCGTCCCATTCGTCAATGAAGTATTTGGGAGGTTTCAGATTCAGAGCTGGTTTTTCTGTGGTCCAATTCCCAACAACGGGGAATTGGGTCCACTTCCCTTGCATGATTTGGTAGGTTTGCCATGTTACTAGTAACAGGTTAGGGAACCAATTCAGTTACTGAGTCGAATGGTTTTTGTAGATTCGAATGTCCAATAGGGGCGTTTGATTCTAAATCATTCGAGTCAGTTTGAACAGAGTTTTCAGAGGTGGGGTAGGGGGAACCAACGCACATACGTTTCTATGTTGGTTCCACTAACCCACTCTGATCGGTATTCAATCAACTTCGCTTATGGGAATCGTTTGAATCGGTACGTAAAGATTGACTATTACCTTGTTGGATTGCTGGGCGGACAAATTTGTCTCGGAATTGGTCCTTTCCCATTCCATAGGCTGTTTGAACATGTTTGATCATTTCCAAATGGTTTCGGCGGATTCTGTCAATTTGTGATTCCACATGTTCCAGCCGTAGTTGATCTTGCGCCACTTGTTGCGCGAGACCACGCAATTCGTTTATTCGTCGGCGTTCCTGTTCCTCCAGCTGTTGTCGGAGGTGGAGCTCCTCTCGGTATTCCACTTCCTGCTGAAGTGAACATCCTCGGCCGCGCCCTTCTCCATGTCCTACGCCTCTCTGCGCTGCAGTCTCCTCCTCTCTCCCTTGCAAAGAGGGAGATGGAATTGGGAGTAGATGAGGTTCAGGTGTTACTGTTGGCACAGGGGCCAATGGGAACATCGCCTCAATTTCTCCTTGGCTGGAGCGGAGACGCAGTATTGTGGAGCGTGCGAGAACAATTTTATGTTTCGCTACTCCAGGCAGTGGCTGATTCAGTGTTTCAATGACTGTAGCAATCACCGGCAGCTCCTTTCTCCCCTGTACTAGGGTAAGGCCAAGTGTACTGATGAGGTTACTAAGCTCAATGACGTAGTAACCCACGGACTCGATGGCATCGTAGTAGAGCTCAATATTCATCTCGTACTCGTCATCAGCTCCCATGGATAACGAACTGTATCGCGATCCTGCAATGGAGGATCACTCGGACAAGTCCTGTGGTGAGAGATTCATCAGTTGTGGATCTCTCGCCTGTTCTTCCATTTGGCGTTCTACATTTTGATGCAGAAGGCCACCACCGTGTTGTGCTATTTCCCTGGCCAGTGGTGCGTTTGCGATTACTGGCGGGATGGGTTGTCCGATGGGGAAGTAACATTGATGGGACGGTCCAGGAATTGGCTGGCCATCGGGTCTGGTCACTGCTGCCGGCAGGGTTACAGTTGGCGGTGGAGGAGGGGAAGCAGGTGAATTGGCTTCCTGGATTGGATCCATTTCAAATTCTATAAAAACAGAGACGCCTCTAATAGACAAAATATTTTTAAATTCTAAGACAGATTTTGAAAATTTGGGCATTACCAGTGGGTGCAATGAAGGGTAATCATCGCGGGTTACGCACATCTTTTTCAAATCCAAAAATTGCATTTGAAAAACAAATAAAATTATGAAAATTTTCAAAGTCCAAAACGGATTTTGAAAAATTGAGCGTGACCCGTGGGCGCAATGAAGGGTATCATCGCGGGTCACGCACATCTTTTTCAAATCTAAAAATTGCATTTGAAAAACAAATAATCGGTACATATTAAAATTAATTCAATCGAAATGGCGCCGAAGATTTTTGAATTTGCCTTACGTAAAGTTGCGTGATGCTAGGCTCCAAAGACATTGATGTTTTTGGGGTCTCTTTACGAATTTCTTTGATCAATTTTGTTCGTAGTCAGCAAGTGGAATCGGGGGAATGCATCTGGCTTCGTTTTTGCAACGAATTTTTTCAAAATTGGGATCCAACTATTAGAGTAATTGGATCCCGTAAGTAGGTCAGAACACATTTAAGTGTTTTGATCTACCGAAAATAATGCATTCCACCGTTGATGTTTTGAACTTCTTCGAAATCAAATCATACAAAAACGGTATCCTAACAAAGTTGACAAAGCTCGTGGTGTGAAAGTTACAAGTAATTTTCATACCCATAATGTCGCAAAAATTAATGGATGTTGTAAGGTTTTGACTTACCGTTTATTGCTGACAAACTTTTGTTTCAGATAGAGCTGGGACCAGTAAAACCCCTTTCGTGTTACTGGTACTTCTGCTGATGATTGTTGGCGAAAAACTCCGAAACTCTTCTTCGACTTCAATTTCTTGAAGTGCGAGTTGAAGCGTCAATGTGGACGAGAATCTTCAGGAGGTTCTTGCCCAAAAATACGCGATTGTTTTGTTATTTTATTTGAAAAGTTCAGCATAACAGAAACAATGGCGCGGAAAATAACAAAACGCACTAGTAGGAACGCTAATAAACAGCCCAACACACTTAACACGCACTAGAGAAGTTCGTAATCAAATCTGCAGAACATGGCGATGTTCCTCAAATGACGGTTCAAAACGATAATGAATATAATTTTTGCAGATTGGATTGGTTCTCTTGTCGATCACATGATTGATTCAGACGTTCTTTCACTCCTTGACTGGAATGGAAGGACTATTGTCTGAGTGTGTGTGTGTATGTGCGATGTTTTTTCCAGAATTCAAAGGAAAAACCATCGCTGTGTGTGTGTGTGTTGACCAGCAATACACATATAACTTATCTTCGCGATAAGATTGTCTTACATCCAAATGTGTGTAGGACAAAAAAAAGGTTACGCGAGCCGTTGCCTATTTAGATTTTTTGCTCGTCTTTCTAGACTCGCGTGTTGACAAAATACGTAATAGTTTTTTTTCGACATTTATGAAGTTTATTGAGGCAAAGCGTATTGGTATCGCTTTGTCTCGATGGGGTGTTGATCTCTGTTTTAGAGATCGACAGCCTTAATTGCATACAGCCTTACGTCAACCATTTTTTAATGTTCTTTTTTCAAAGAATATGTAATAATGGTTGTTGGGGTAGGGTAGATGATATGCAAGATGGCCTATCCAGATGTGATGACCTTGGTTTTGAATTGAATTCTTCATAAAGATTTTGATGCATTTTTTGCTGGGGGCAGCTAAAAATTTTTTGTGAGAATAATTTTTAGCCTTGATGTTATAAAGGGAACGAGACATATTGCAGGGAACTTGCCGTATTCTTTAATATTTTTGTTTATTCAAGGATTATTTTAGTTTTCGAGTCGAAATCTTTCGATGAATAAGCAGGAATATTTGAGAAAAAAATATAATAAAAAATATATTTTTTTTGGAGAGTGAGAGTCGAATGGAATCAAATCCATTTGATTCATATACTCTTTTGTTTATTATATGTGAGGCTTATCATAGATTCACATATACGTATGTTGCCAGAGAGTATTTTCCCTAGGCTTTGTCAGCCGAGATTTTATTCTCTACAGGTTTTTTCTTTCTTTATTTGAGAAAGAAAAAATACATCGGCCTGAGTTTATTGACGTGTATTTGAGGCCGGGTATAGTCTCAAATTCAACTTTTGTTGTATTCAAATTTAGCCGTAAATTTGAATCCATTTGTTTGCTACGAGAATACAATGCATGATTATGTTTCACATTCCTATGTAACTTGCACAAGATCCTATATAGAAATGAAGATCGTGTACTTGTGGATAGTCAAATGTTAATTTTTAGCTTTTGACTATCAACAGAGACATGTTGTCTAGAAAAGGATTTTTCTGGACAATGTAGGTATGTGTTCGAGGCTAATTAAAGTTTCGAACGCAGTGAGAAATTATTTTTGAACATAATTAGTGATTACACTCATGTGCTTGAAGCCACCGTCAGTTTCGAGTACATAATTATATGCTTAATTGTGCTCGAAGCCACCATCAGTTTCGAGTGCAAATTAATTGGGAATTTGAGGCTAAGATTAACTTCAAACGCTAAGTGCCATTAAATCAATTTCCATTACAGATATTGACTTAAGTTGCCAGTGGAAGCGTTTTGTAGCAGTGAGAACTGATTTTATTTAGATTCAGTTTTCATTTTACATCGAAACGAAATCAAAAATACCCATATTTCCGACTTCAGAGTTTCTTTATGTGAAGCAGATGCTTGAAAAAGTATCTGTTTCTCCGAGAAAACCCCGATGCTCTCGCTACTATGTAGTGGCAGAGACACCACAGTTGTAGGCACTTATAATTAATGTGTGTTTAACGTCTATAGGACTACAAAATATACGTCGTCACACACCTATCTCGCTCACTAGATCCGTAACGACTACGGCAACCTCCTCAGCCCAGTCACTCGCTTACCTACATTTCTTCAGTAGGCAAATTCCCTTTACGCCCGCCAGGGGCGCAGGAGATCGTGGATGTTCCCACCCACGATAAGTGCTACGAATATCGAATGAGTGGGGAGAGTTCACTTTGTGCTCATGTGGGGAACGCTATTTTTCCCAACACATCCGCTACGACGTTAGTGAAGGCATCTGACTGGTTGATGGGCGGAGTGAACAATTTTGGTAGTGGGAGAAAATAACGGTTTTACTCCTACTATCGCAATTTTGCTCCCTCTATCCAAATATGATCGTAGGTCACGATCATAGTTTTTCGCTTCAAAAAGAAGCGCAAAATCACCTATTTTACGGTATGTGGTGGAAAAAATTAATTAATGAGTGAGAAAAGTAAGCGATCTGTTATTAGCCACTTCCATCACCTCATGTATGTCTCGAAAATACGCAGCATTTCGTATATATGTTGCAAGAAAAAGTTTTGAAACTCGTGTTAAAACTTGAGAAATTAATTAACGACAGGTTGGGCGATTATCGTACAGATTTTGAGAATAATATTGAAATTAACATCAGCTTCGTCTTCAATCTTGCTTACCTTCAAATGTACAGAGGCGGCCCGACAGCATGTTTCTGTGGCTAGAGCCGCTCTCACTTGAAAAAGGGGCGCCAAAATGGCGCAAGTAATTATCGTTAAAAATCAATTTTTAAAAATACGCTTTTACAATAAAAAAATCAATTGCTGATGGGGTTCGAACCCTATACTTCCGGATTAAAAAGTTTAGATTTATTGTATTATACATTTTTTTTGAGATGATTCAAAAAAATTTCAAGGAGGTCTCAATGCATAAGGGGCCTAAAAATATCGTGGAGCCACTGGCGCACAATTAGCTCGGGCCGCTACTGCAAATGTATCTTATCATAAAGAAAACTTGAACAAAAGCAACGTTTAACTCGTTTAGGTAATTGCACCAGATGACACCAGATTTATGATAAAGTTGTCGGTAGTACCATACATCCGCGTCAAAAAAATAATGGTTCGAATTTTTCGCTAAAATAAATTCTAAAAACCATTCAATTACAATGTAAATGAGAAAGAAAGTAAAAAATTGGGTCAACGAGACAATAATAAATTAGGTACCTACTTATATACGGTATATTGTAAATGAGTTTTGATTTTCTATCCACCTATTTTATCCTTCTCTCTCTTCCTCTGTCTCTTTAATTGAAAGAACAATTTTGAGGAAACTCCAGAACTATATATTAGTCCATTCTCCTCATTCAGTTGAAATATGTCAACATTTTCAAACTGCGTTAAATTATTACGATTTAGCCTGGGATTTGAATGAATAATTTTTTATGCCTTGTAAATTTTACGCGCCGGTCCAATCTCTTAATCTGAATAACAGGGACGTGGTTGTAGAGGTCCATTTATACGCTATATTCCACATGCCGTAGGTATTACGTTAAGGGTTTTTAAAAATAAAAAATAAAAAAGGAATGATGTAAAAACATGTTAATCTCACCTATTTTTCAGTTATGTGTAAGGAATCAAGTAAATATATATTCGGTCGAACCGAAGTAAAAATATCAATTTGCCAGTAGTCGTCGAATTTCAAACTAGAAATGATTTTACCACGCACAAATCATTAAAAATAAAATAAAATGAAAAATTGTTGGAAGAAGCGAAAAATACAGTTTTTTTCTCACATGATATTCAGCGGACGAACCCGTTTCAAAACCCAATACGACCTATAAGCACGAATAAACTAGTAAACTGCGACAAGCAAGAAAAAAACAAATACTTAGTTGAAAAATAAGATAAGGAAATAAACTTGCTAAACCTGAATTTCTTTCATGGCCAGTGTTACCACATTGAAATTATTACTCCTCGTATTTCCGTCATCTTTTTCCACGCTTTCATTACGTATACAGTAGGAGCTAAATTCATGTCCTACTGGTTGTAATAACCTAAAATAAAGTCAGATTGGTATGGAAATTTTGAAACCTAATAAAATTTTTACCTACGAGAACTTCATGAAGCGATGTCAATAAGATAATGACTAACAACTTAATGAGCATTAACCGACGAAAAAAAAAAAAGTATGAATCTGTACGAGAGAACACAAAAGGTAAACGCGACGACCCCAGTTCCAAATATCTTGCAATTAAAAGCTGAACTTTGATACCCACGTACGTACGTACCTGCGTAAAAAATGTATCAAAATAATTTCTTTTTCATATTTTACGAACTTTCCGGTCAAACGGTTTGAAGATTTGTTTCTAAGAAACTTAAAAGGTCAAATTTTTTTCACGTGATAAAGCAATATGCTATTCTCGGTGAGGAGAAGATTAAATCTTATTCGTCTTCAAAAATCATTTTTTCTTTGGTAATGCTGTAGATTTACTCAAACATATCGCATTGTAATCAGTAAAATTTCATCTGAATAAAGCAGTAGTGCCCATATATAGGTAGAGCGGGCAAACTTCCCTACAAGAATAAGTTATCAAAATTGACAAAAATTGATGCAGTTCAGTGCCTGGGAAACAGGTCGGTTAGATCGATTAGATTTATTTTCAGTTGTCCACGACATGTGAAATAAGGTATCACAATACAACAAGAATCAGGAATGGTTTTTGAGAGAAAAGGGTTCAACATAATGGGTATATGATATTTTTGTGTGATTTTGACTGACCGTATGGAGGAGTCAAGGAGCCCTTAGCTGTCATGAAGTATTACTTGCCTTCTCTACGCTCATCAAATATGAACCTATTTTCATCTTCGAAAGTCAAAAATATGATACACAAAATTGTGAGTATTTTCAAAAGAAATTTTAACCAACAAATTTCGCAAAATTTAAGTACAACGACTTTATAATAAGTTTTCTGGAAAATTCAGGATTACGTCATGTGTGTGTGGAAATAGGTTTTGTTAACCCGAAAAGAATAACAATAAATTTTTGTGCTTCTCTTAAAATTTGTCAACTATCGAGAAGCCGTTTTGTTAGGCGGAGCGATATAATCCTTCACTTTTCTACCAGAATAAGCAAATAACCAAAAAAATATACCAGATTTTCGACAACTACAATAACTGATCTAGGTACTGCCTCTTCTCCGAAATAAATTATTATTTGTAAATGCAAAATTAAATTTAAAAACTCCAGCGCAGTAGGTCACGCAAGAAAATGTGAGTTTTCTTAACCAAAAATAAATTATAGAATAGCTAGTAAGTATACTCAATAGATAAACAGGTGCAATTAAAAAAATTAAAAGTATTTGGAAGAATGCTGGTTAAAAATTATGTTAAAATGAAGTGTAAAGGAAATTCATCATGAATTATTGTATTGTGAAGCTGAAGTTTTAAAATATAGTAGGTATATCCTTGCTTAGCAACTGAAAGAACATCTCTGTACAACTTCTTTGGTTCATCTAGATTTATCTTCCCTTCTTATAAATAATTTAAGCTGTTTTTAAATCGTTTTTTCGTTTAAACCGTTAAGCGGATTGAAAAAAAATTTTGCAGAATGTAAGAATAATATATTCGCAATATTTGTACTAAAGTTATGTAAACTATTAGACAAGTTGACGTATTCCTGTAGCCTACTATTATAATAAAATCATCATTTTGTAGTTGGAACAAATTATCCCACTAAGTAAGCGCAAGTGTCCTAAATTCTTCTAAGGGTAGAGCAGGTGAAAGGAATTAAATCGCAAATGACACTAGCGTTTACTTAGTGGGATAATATTTTAAAAATGACTTTTGTGACGATTTCTTATCAGAGTGGGTCAACTTTTCTAAATAGTCTATATTTTGTACCCTTTGACTATAATTATAGTACTGGACCAGTAAAGAAAGATGATTCCTAGTTAGAAATGCCGATGCTAAATAATTAACCAGAGAGTACCTTTTAACCTGTTTTGCTTTGTATTTAGGTATGCTATCCTTGTGAATTTAAGGGATATCTTTATCAGATGTATTCTAAATTGGTGAATTCAAGGAAAAGGTCGAAAATACGCGGAAGTTACACTATAGAATTGCTTACTTTTTCGCCGGCATGTGTCTTTACATTAAAAAGTACACTGGTCTTATGGAGCTTTATTGGTCTAATACTATACATACCTAGGTATAGCAAAAGTCTGTACGAAATTTTGTGACTATTGGTTAAAAATTACGCATTTTAGAACCAATGAGGCTCCAAAAATGCAACATAATAGGATGTACCTGACAGACCATCTGGCCAAATTGGACCAAAAATAATAGGGTCAATCCTTCTCTAGATCAAAATAAGCGTACCAAATTTCACAACTATCGAATAAAAATTACGACCTATACTGAACTGCCGAGTTAAATAGAAATGTATGTATATACTCATACCGCTTTGGAAAATTCGTTATATTTCAAACAGTGCTGAAACCACTGAGTATTAAATATAATCAAGGATGCATGTGAAACAAAAAAGGCTCTAATTTCATCATCAAAATATCCTAGCCTCCTATGATACAAACAATTTTCAATCTCATATTTATATACGAAATTCGTATTTGTTGTGATTTTGAAATTAATAGTTTCCTATACTTGCATTATTTATTCATTCATTTAACTAAAGTATTATTTAAAATAAAAATTCTGATTATTACCAATGCGACCGAATGAGGGGCAGGAGACTTATTCTCAAAATCATATACGAAATAATATGTTCATGAATTTCAGCTAATATAGTGCCAAAAGTTACCTGTGGTCAAGAAACGAAAAACAAACCTACCTCCGACCCTAAGTCTTCACACCAGATTAATTTTATTGCGTAGATTTTCTTCAAAAACCTATATAAAAATTTAAGCTTAATTAGTACTGTATTTTTATCAGGGAAAAATGGCTTCCTCATTTTTCGACTGGTCTGAATAAACAATTATTCTTTTAATATTTTTTATCCGAGTTGTGCTACTTGTGAAATGTTACTCGATTATATGAACTACTAGCTTAGGAATTTGGAGCTCCGGGGCCCACTGTTGGTGGAAGCCCTCGTAAGTCCCCTACCTACGACAGAAGTCTTGATTAAAAAATACAGAAAATTTTCCTTTTTAATATATTGTGGCAATAACAATGTAAATATATAGAATATATAAATTAAAGCTAAAAGGCAAATTTTTGTCTTTTTTTATGGAAAAATTTTTCATGTCATCAAAATTTAAGCTCCTCATAATATCAAACTCTGTGTTCAATCAAACTAATGCTTGAAGACGATCTTGAGTTTTTGATGAGTTTTAACTTTAAAAAAGAACGCTCTCTACTGCAATTTGTTATCATTATACCGAGGTACATTCTTAATAACACTTCAATATTTTTGAAGATGCATTGCCTATTGTGGCGGCAACCACACTACATCGGCTAATTACCGTTTCTCCCTCGGACACTGTCACCCGGCATTGTGGCCGAGTGTATACGGTGCTGGCTTTTGGTGGCGGTGAACAAGGGGGATTTTAGGTGTTCGGCCGGTACGGGTTCAAATCCCCGTACTGCCTGAACACCTAAAGTGGTGACCCCGACGTGATCCGGGGGATGGTAATGCACACCATCTCTCGGACACGTACAAAAACCGGTAGCCGTGGTGGTACGTCACACCACCGATGCCAGTATGTGACAGCGCTGTAGGGTGTGCGCCACAGTGCGGTGATGAGGGCGAGCATCATCACGTGCTGGCGTACATCCCTACCCACAAGGCGCCTCCGTACTGGTTGTCGTATCATGCTCCACTATACTGGGGGGGAGTGGTGTGGCGGCGACCACACTACATCGGCTAATTACCGTTTCTCCCTTGGACACCGTCACCCGGCATTGTGGCCGAGTGTATACGGTGCTGGCTTTTGGTGGCAATGAACGAGGGGGATTTTAGGTGTTTGGCCGGTACGGGTTCAAATCCCCATACCGCCTGACCTATTATTTCAAATTATCAGTTTGTACAAGAATAATTCAAAGCATTCGTCCATTGGCTTCTAATAATTTTTGATGAAATCCTGAAATTGGAGAAGTTCATTTTCCAATGATGAATCTAAATCTTCTGGGTAGAATTTTACTACCTCTTGAGCTTCAATCTTTATTTCTTCCATTTGAAGCTCTGAAATCTGAGATATAAATTTTAACAGGTTACATATTTCTTCGTAGGCGGAAAGGCGATCTTTCAACGAGATAATCAGTTGGTTGAAATTTATGTATTTGGGATAACTCCACTTCCTGTCCTTTTCGATAATCTAATGGCTGAAGACGCACATTCGCCTTCCTTATACGAGAAGATTCATAATCTTCAATTTCTTCGCCTTCAGCATTCAGTTGTATTCACAAACAGCAAATCATCACAAAAACGTCAAATTAAATGTTATCAACTCCAACAACCTCTTGAAGTTAAATGTGAAGAAATTTCAGTCTTTTTCTTTCTATCTTTCTTTTTTTATTTCAGCCTCAACTAGTGGTACTTGAACTAATATTTTTGTTTTAGGTGGAGGCCTTTTTATTGATGGAGGCCCTGGGGCCCCCCTTAAATCCGGAGCCTTGTACCCACAACTTCACCTTGGCTGAGTCCACAATTCGATATTTTTTTCTTTTTATTTTACTTTTTTTTCGCTCGTTCTTGTGCCGTAAATTATGACAAATTTTGGTGAAAATGAACAACTTTGCCTTCAAAAGGGCTTGATACTTCAATGATGGCTTCAAACATGCCTCTGAATAACACAAATAGATACCTACCGACTGAAAATTTCGTCTCAATCTGCCGAGCGGTTCTGAAGTTATGGGCGAACAAATATACTTAAATTTACTTTTATTAATATAGATAGAAAATAGATAGGTAGATAGATAGATAGATAGATAGATAGATAGATAGATAGATAGATAGATTAAATATTAATGGTTAATGATTAATTTTGACTCTTATTAATCTAAATTATATGATTATCAAACATCAATCGAGAGTGGAAGATTAATCATTAATCATCACTCACAAATAATGAAGCAAAGATATGGTGGATTTTGGGATCAATCTCTTCCAAAATAAATTGCATTCCTCTTATGCCCTTAAAAAATAATATACAATTCTTCAATACAGCTAAATTTTTGCACCCCTAGTTAATTTCAAAAACAAAGGTAACTTTTCAACTTCAAGGGCTGACAACATGACAACAAAAATGTAGCTTATCTTGCACCTGCATCATTAAAAAAGTTAATTTTCCATTATTCAAACTAGAATAAAATTATTAAATTATTCAAATCAGAAATTTTAGGCTGTCAGAGAAGGAAGTAGAAGCAGGCCTACAGGTGGCCAAAGAGGTACACTCGCTAGATGATTCTTAAGGTAGATAAATACCTGATAACGACAAAATATGAAACATTTTTTTCACCTTACTTTTTTAATTAAATTTTTCTATTACTGACCCACTTTTGATCAATTATTTACTGACTACGTCTCTGTCTTCGATTAAAAACTATATCTATAGTTCTTTATTCTTCTTTCTCATTTTTTTCAGTCAAAATAAACTAATTACTTAAATTGTTAGTCCTACCTTTTAGTTTCAACCTGAGTGAAAGAATTCTACCTATGACGAAGCTTCATCTACCCATGCTTCTTTTTTGGTTGTAGAAAAAACATTTCAACATTTTCCTACAGCCAAACTATAATCCCGTTTCTGGAAAAAACAAAGTCTTTTGAACTCAGTCCGATCAAATAAGAAACCAGCCTAAACTTCAATTCAGTTTCAATCTCTCAATAGTTTACAAAGTTTTTCCTTATAATATGGGTTGATAATATGAATAACATCATTTTAAGGATAGCATAATTTCAAGTAGAAAAAAAAATTAGGTATTGGGTACTACTTTCTAAAAAAAAATTCGTATCCCTGAACTCATTCCAAATTCTTTCAATGTTTCTGTGGCTGCGCAGATTTTTCTTTCATTCAATACGAAAATGTTATGAATCTACGAGTCTGAAGAAGTCACTGAACAAAGCAAAACTTATATGCAGAATGATGTTCTTCCAACAAGTCAAGCATAAGGTTACTTCTTCACTTTATTGCTAAAAGCAAGAGTAAAAAAAAAAAATCATCATAGAACAAAGCAATGTTTTTATTTTGTTTAAAAAATTCAAATTATTTGGGTAACGCGCTATTTTTTGGAAGAAATTTTAAGCTGGTCATCAATTTCAAAAGCCTTATTCTCAAGATGATATTTTAACATGAGGGATAGTATCAAGAAAAGTAAGAAAAACACAATTAAATAAAGCAGGAACACAACCAAACAATATTTCATGTCGAGGCGTTCATTGATGTACTCTAAATTATAGGCCATTTTTGTTTCTATTCTCGGTACTTCTGGTTCCGGTTCTATTGGTTTCGGGTCTGCTAGTTTCAGTCCTGTCAGTTTCAGTTTTGCTAGTTTCGATTCAGCGAGTTTTGATTCTGCTAGTTTCGATTCGACTCCCAGCCATTGATCAGCTAGTTCGAAAGTGACCAAATTATCGAATGGTGTGTTACTGAAGAAAGGTAAAACTGGTTGATAATGAGGCAAAGAGGAATCAGACCAAGTGCGGGTAGGTGCGCCAGGACAAGGTGGATGATAGAATATCGAGTTTTCGAGACTCTTACTATAAACTGCACATGGAATATCCATAACAAATGGTTTCTTATCATTGTCCATCTCTTCTAGAAGAGTCGCTCCTGAAACAAAAAAAAATGTAAAAGAACACAGTAAAATGTAGGTAAGCCAAAATCTAACCACATTCATTGAACTAATAGTTTCAAATTACCTATGTATTAATACAAATTAGTGTACTTTCAAAAAAAAAAAAAAAAAAAAAACCGCTTGAGAAGCAGCAATTCGGTGATAAACCAAAACTGTGGTTCACAATGATTGAACTTGGGTTCAGTGGATTGTAAAACTACTTTTTACCACTGGGGTGCGTTCAGAATGAATGCCTGGGTAACACCCTGGTAACAACCAGAATTATGGGATTATAAAATACAGGCATACCAAACTGGCCATTATTTTCCTAAGTTAATTTGAAGAAAAAATTGGTCCAAGAGGTGTAAATTTGGCGCAAAATATCCATATCTTCTTCAGTGGTCTGAGTAGTTTCTATAAATATTAAAATTGTGATTTTCCCGCGATTTATTGCAGAAATGTTTATAAATGAGCTCCATCGCTAGATGATGTGGCAACAGGGTTTTTCCTTTATTTTTATATGATTTTTTTTCTTTTTTTTTAGGTTTGTTTTATTTCTCATGAAAAGTGACCCTATGGTGACACCATTAACATCAACTATGAATAAAAACTGGAAATAAAAAAATACGAATAATCTCGAGAAATTTCAGAAGTATTTTAAAAAAGAAGAAGCAATATAGCTGTATATTTCATTTAATAATATTTAACGAAGACAGAACAGTTGAAATTGAAACATTATTTTCAATTGTCACATTTTCTATAAACTTATCGCAAAATTAGAATCAAAAAAATAAATGGTTACAGATAACATCATATAATCGATGAAAATTAAATGAAAATAGAACATAGGCTGAAGAAAATGAAGAAAGAAAATAAGAAAAATAGTGATTTTAATGGAAAGACACCCACGACGTAGCCAAAAAATCACGTCGAGGTCACCACTGTGGCATACCTTGTTATGAGAGATATTCACCCTAGAAGGTCTTCAACAGTATTTGCGTGTTCTGCCACTTCATACGATTAAGTATGGAAGAGCCAAATCCTCGGCGAACACTGGTGGTTTTTGAACCGGTTCTGAGAGTTTATATACAGGATTTGTTACACGCACACAGACACACATGCGTACGTACATGTACATAATTATGTCATGCGTTACGTCATTTCTTGTCAGCGTTGAGGTGATAAAAAATGACGCAGCGCGTTTGGTACCGGGCTGTGACATCACCAAGATCGTTATCTGGTAATTGATCTCAGTCCGTGCAATGTATCGTACCTGTACATACGTACAGGTATGAACATACAAACGCACCAGTGTATATTTGTTTAACATCATAAAGACGATTATTGCCAGCCTTTGGGTGGCGACTGTTGTCAAGGGGTGCAAGCCCCTATTACCTCATACAAGTATTGTCCCCACAGCTACTCCCCACCAGTTTTCGCGCCGCAAAAATGATAAGTTGCGTTCCTGGGGGGACTTATCGAGTCTTACTGGTGTCTCTGGTCCTTCTCACATTTAGCGAGAGCTGAGCATACTACAGCCCCTACGCACTTGTAAGAGTGCTTACGTGCATTAAATTGGGCTTGGTAGGCATCCCTGCCAGCCTGTCTCCTTTGTCTAGGCGATCAATTTGGTGGAGCTAGACGGGTATAAGGATGGGGATGGTAGGAATGTGGAGGACCAGACGGGGTTTTTGGTCGTGGTCGTTTAAATATCGGGGAGTTTGAAGTCCCCGATGCTATATAGATTGGACTGAAGGCGGGATGAGGGCATATTTGAGGCACCTCTTCCACTGGGAGTTGCCTCTTTATCTCCAAAGTCACCAGGGCTGAAGACTCCAGGGGTGGGCATTCCACTCTCTGTGTCTTCTCCGGTGACTTTGGGAGCGAGATGAGGGCTGGAAGGGGTGCAGACATCATCTGGATGATGTCCGCAGTCCGATTTCGTGTCCATCAGCAACTCATTCTCAATCCTCTCAATTTCCTTTTCTCGCTCCATCTGTTCCTTAGTCTTCACAGGCTGAGGTACAGGTGGAACTACAAATTGGAACTCTGGGGTTGGGAATGGCGTGTTTGTTGGGTACAACTTAGCAAGGAAGGAAAACAGAGAACAAGAAAAAAGAAAAAATGGTAGAAAATTTGACGTAAGAATTTCAGCGTTTTAGTCAACAGCAGAAAGGCGAGTGAAAAACGTTGCGAGAATATTTTTCAATCGCAACTATATTCCAAGTTGTTATCTCGTTTCAGACATGTTTGGAGGGGATAGTGCATCAAATATTCTTTTGCTGAAAAGTTTTCCGGTCAAAATCTGTTAAGTACAAGCAGAGTTAAGCGTGTTTGAATTTTTGTATTTTTGAAATTTTGTATCTCACAAAGGAATGCACTCTTCGTTTGTGACATCACGATCTATTGACTGTTTTGTTATGTGAATGTTTGTCAATAGAAACACGTTGCGATGTTTTCTTCCGTATCGCACGAGGATTTGTTTATTCGTGTCGTATTTTATTTGCACGCATTTTTTCTCTGCTTATCTGCGGAATTTCTTTTGTTATAAATATTCTCAGATTCTTGCATATTTTTGTGCGGGTTTGCCAATTTCGCAGCGGATATTAATTTTTGTGAATATTTTTAGTTTCTCCTTGCCAGTCTCTCGGATTTTCGAGTTGGAATCTGGTTTTTTCGCTTTTTGCTGCCAAGGGGGCTGCCTCTTTTTTGTGGGCATAATGGGGCCAATGGATTGTAGTGTATTTTAACGATCTCATCACTAAACTTCACCGTTTTCTTTATTTTTGTTTTTTCTACTGGTGAATTTTGTGATTTATCACCTTTTTTGACTGGTTTGTCCTCGACTTTTTGTGGTTGTGTGATATTGGACTGTGCGGGTTGTTTTTCTTCTTCAACTTTCCTTTGTGTAATCTTCCTTGTTGCTCTTTGGAGCATTTTTCTGTCGTCATTTATAAGGTACGCAGGTTTCAATCTGTCAATTGAAATCTTTTTTTCTTCACCTGCGATTAGTATCACGAAATTCTTGTCATCTCGTGATACAACCTTATAAGGACTGGCGTATGGTTTCTCCAACGAAGATCTCTCTGATAAACACATGAGATGTTGTGGCCAAGTGTTAGGAGACATAAATCTTCGGTTGGCCATGACTGAGCTGCCTGTTTCAAGAAGCTGTTAGCATCAGTCTGTATGTTTTGGACGAGTGTTTTGGGGCTAATTTCTTTCAAGTGGGTGAAAACGTCCCCTGATAGGCGTAGCTCTTCGTCTAGCACCAGCTGCGCCACAGAGTGACCTGTGTCCGTTTGAAGAGCAGATCAAAGGCCCAAGAGGATGGTTGGTAGTATATCAACCCATCTCTTGGTGTCGCAAGCCATGATGGAGACTTTCAAAGCTCTGTGCCATCTCTCAACTTTACTGTTTGCATGAGGATGGTAAGCTGTGGTGTGATTGTGTTGTGCACCAAGTTTCTTAGACAGCTCTTGAAAGAGCGAGCTCTCAAATTGGGGAACCTGGTCCGTAATGATGACTTCAGGTACGCCATAGTGGGCAATCCAGGTGTTGTATAACCTGGCAGCTACTGTCGGAGCTGTCATCTCATAGAGAGGAACTGCCTCTGGCCATTGAGTTGCTCTATCAATCATCGTCAACAGGTATCTGTGTCCTTGGGATGGGGGTAATGGACCCACCAAGTCTATGTGTATTGTTTTGAACCGCTCTGTTTGAAAGATTTGAGAGGCGATCCAGAGTGTCTTCCTACTTTAGACTCTTGGCAGTTCAGGCAACTGCGAGCCCATTTGTTGCAGTCAGACTTCATTCAAGGCCAAACAAATCTTGATGCTACTAATCCAGCAGTGCATTATGGTCCAGGGTGTGATAGATTGTGTACACTACTGAAAGCCAATTTGCGATACTTTGTCGGCAGGAATGGCCTGTTCTTGCCTGTACTAATGTCGCATGTTAGTAAAACATTAGTACCAGGGATTTTCCGTTGTCTCAATTTAAGAGCTGTATCATCGTTCGACAACAGTTCTCGCAATTCTGCATCCCTTAACTGTTCTTTAGCTATTTCAGCGTAAGGTAATTGAGACAATGCCGAGATGGCTTCGATCCTACTAAGAGCATCAGCTGGAGTGTTGAGTTCTCCACTTATATACTGGATGTCCATAGTCAATTGTCCTATGTAGTCCAATTGTCGAGCTCTTCTTGGGGAAGCTGGTTCTGTCTTTTGCGTGAAGGCATGTTTTAGGGGTTTATGATCTGTATACACAGTGAAACATCTACCCTCTAATTGGTGCCTGAAATGCTTCAATGCAGAAAATATTCCCAGTAACTCCCTGTCGTATGTGCTGTAATTCTTTTCAATTTTTGATATCTTTCTGGAGAAGAAAGCGAGCTGTAACTTCTTGTCATTATCCTTTTGGTACAGTGTTGCACCAATAGCAAAGTCAGATGCATCAGTTGCGACACAACTGGCAGACTTTCATCTGGGTGAGTGAGCAGAGTTGCATTTGCCAGTGTTTCTTTGATGTTTTCAAAGGCTTTTTCAGCTTCTTCTGTCCAATCGAGTGGAATCTTGTCTTTCTTTTTGTTTGTTTTGATGAATGCAAACAGCTTACTTTGTTTGGCTGCAGCATTTTTAATGCAATGTCTGTAGAAATTCACCATCCCCAAGAAGTGTCTGAGTTCAGCAACGTTTGAGGGTTTTGGGAATTCCAATATGGGCTCTACCTTGGTCTTCAGAGGGGAAATGTCTTTGGTTGAGACTTGATAGCTGAGAAAGTCAATTTTGGTCTGTTTGTATAAACTTTTTCCAACATTGATGGTAAGTCCAGCAGCGAGTATATGTTGTACGATGGCTCTTACATTCTTCTCGTGCTGTTGCTCACCGCCTTCTGAGCAAATGCATATGTCATCCAAATAAGCATAAGCAAATGGCAAATCCATAAACAGTCCATTGATGAATCTCTGGAAAGTTTGTGCAGAATTACGGAGTCCAAACGGCATTCGAAGGTATTTGAATAAACCAAAGGGGGTTATGACCACTGTCTTTGGAATGTCCTTTTCAGCCATTGGAATTTGGTAGAATGCCCAGTTGATGTTGATTTTTGTAAACATTGTTTTACCCTTCATATTCGCGTTGAAGTCATTATGTTTGGGACTGAATAGTGATCAGGAACAGTTTTGGCATTTAAGGCCCTTTAGTCTCCAACAATTTGCCACTCTCCACTTGCTTTTTTAGTCACGTGGATTGGGGAACTCCATGAGCTCTTTGAGGGGTGGCATATGCCTTCTCCTATTATGCAATCATAGTATTCCCTTGCTGCTTTGAGTTTATCAGGCAATAACCTGCGGGATCTAGCATGGCAAGGCGGTCCTTTAGTTTCTATGTAATGAATGGTGTCATGTTTATTGGTCGGATGCCTGCGAATCGATGGTTGAGTGACTCCAGGATAGTCTGACAGAATCCGTAGGAATTGGACTCTGACCCCTGGTAGAATTGCTCTTCCAGTCTCTGGACCTGGATTTTCTATCATTGTTCCTGTTGTTGTTGCTCCTGCTTTTTGAGCGGTTATTGCTTCTACCATTTCTCGAGTTATTATTATTGTTTTTCTTCTTTATTTCACTAGTCAGCTGAGCTATCTGGGCTCTAAGCTGGGCTAGTTCTCCCATCTCTGCCAATACTGTACAAATTGAGGATGGTGATCTCGAATGTTCCAGTGCACTATCGGCACTCTTTGCCAAGAAGTCTAGGTCCTCGGAATTGTTGATTACTGTGGTACCCACAGCTGCCCGACACTGCACAACATTTTGGGGCAGTTGTTTACAGAACTGGTTCCCAATGATCGATGGTGAAACGATATTGTCAGCCTTTTGTCTCAATTTGGCCATGAAGATAGAGGGTTTATCATCTCCCATCTTCATTCCACCCATGACATCATCAATTATTTGGTTTTGGGTCTTACCAAACACATTGCAAATTTTCCTGCAGAACCAACTGTACTTGTCTGCTTCCACTGGAGGTCATTCTATGATATCTGGAATGGGGCATATTATTTCTGCGGGCATGCCACTGCAGATGTGTGTATACTTCTGGTTGTTCTGTAGGTTCTCTGTTTTGAAATGACCTTCGAGGAGAGTCAACCAGAGTTCTACCTCATTTGGCAAAAATTCCGGAATCTAGATCCTCCACCTTTGGATTGCAGGGTTCTGCAGAGTCTGCATCTGCCACAGCTGTAATAGCTGCGCTAGCTCTTTGGGGGTCAGCTGTGGCTAACCACTTCCACCTGTCCCAGGATGTCGGGTTTGTCATATTTCCGTTTCCATTAGTGTTGGGCATTGTATTTTGCTGTATCTCTTTTGAGTTGCTTCTAGCAAAGGTTCCACCAGACTCCGTCAGTTGTTGGTCTGGGGTCAAAGGGTTGGAGTCTTGGCTCAAAAGACAACCACTTCTGAGGGTGCGAGCTGTTGTCTTGTTTGGATTGACGACAGCTCCCAAACGCAAGGCTTCTGGCCTCCGGATTTGTTTTTGTTTCTCCGGAGTATCAAAGACTTCTGAGTCTCTCATCGAAGCTGGAGGAGTTGGTGGATGAGGGCAACTTTTTTCCTCCAGGTCTACTTCTCTTGGTTCCCTTCTGGCAAATATATTTGGAAGGGGGGTTTAATTTCCCACTTTCAAAGTCAGACCTCTGCTTCGACAGCCAAAGGTGTCTAGGTCTGTGAAAATATATTTGTATCACAATCGAGTTACTCGCCAGCGCACTGCGCATAGTTTTAGAATTAGCACAACAGGCCTAGACACCCACGACGTAGCCAAAAAATCACGTTGAGGTCACCACTGTGGAATACCTTGTTGTGAGAGATATTCACACTAGAAGGTCTTCAACAGTATTTGCGTATTCTGCCACTTCATACGATTAAGTATGGGAGAGCCAAATCCTCGGCAAACACTGGCAGTTTTTGAGCCGGTTCTGAGAGTTTGTATACAGGATTTGGTACATGCACACAGACACACATGCATACGTACATGTACGTAATTATGTCATGCGTTACGTCGTTTCTTGTCGGCGTCGAGGTGATAAGAAACAACGCAGCGCGTTTGGTACTGGGCCATGACATCACCGAGATTATTATCTCGTAATTGATCTTGGCCCGTGCAATGTATCTTACCTGTACGTACATACAGGTACGAACATACAAACGCACTAGTGTATATTTGTTTAATGTCATAAAGATGATTATTGCCAGCCTTTGGGTGGCAACTGTCGTTGAGGGGTGCGAGCCCCTATTACCTCATACGAGTATTGTCCCCACACGAGTGTTTCCAGTTACATCCGTAAATAGAAGAAAGACAAAATTTACTCAAGAGAATAAAAAGATAAGACTTCTGACCATTTAAGCTCTTTTTTTTAATATAATAAACAATCTGGCTAATCCACTCTTAAAGATACAACCTGAAAATAAAACAAAAAAATAATAATGAAAAAATAAAATTACAAAAAAAATTTTCACCAACATGAGTTGTCAGGGTGACAATCCAGGTCATTAGTAAAGAGCCACCAAGAAGCTTGTAAATTTGTCAATTTAAACTTAACTACATACAACACCACTCTATAAAAACATCTATTATAACCTTTGATTATATAGTACTGGACCAGGAAAGAAAGATGATTTTTGGTTAAACATGCTAGTGCTAAATAGACAACCAAAATGTACCTTTTGACGAATTTTGCTTTGTGTTTATGTATGCTGTCCTTGTGAATTTATGGGATGTCTTTATCAGATGTATTCTAAATTGGTGAATTCAAAGAAAAGTTCAAAAATATGCAGAAGGTACACTAGGGTTGCCTACTTTTTCGCAGGCATGTCTTGACATTAAAAAGTACATTGATCTTATGGAGCTTTACTGGTCCAGTACTATAGTCAAATATTATAACCTATCACAACACAAATAAAAATATATCCTCTTGACTGAACCTAGATAGACGTTTTTGTGTTCTAATTATTTACCCTGACATTTTGAGAAATTATTTGTTTTGAACTGGGAAAACTTGGGGTAAAATTTAAACTTTATCTCAACGACCATGGTTGTATTGGTTGTTCATTCTAAATGCGTACCTGAAACTAGTTTAAACTCTAAACAATTGGTTTAAACTACTAGTGTAAAAAACTTGTTTTTAGTTTCTGTCTTACAAATAAGTAGGTAAGATGTTTACTATGATAAATGGCTGAATTTAGCTTTTACCATTCATGTATCCTTGAAAAATTATGAAATAAACAAATTAATAATTAAATGTTGCAAATTATTTAAGCAATCAGACTGCGAACAATATTTTATAAGAACTTCTTTTCATATTTTTCTTGTTTTTCATTTGGTCTTGGACTCGTGGTCTTACACGATGGTGTCTTGATCTTGGCTTTGGTCTTATATAGTTCGGTTTCGATCTTGTTATTGTAAATGTAGTATCGGTCTTGGCTTTGTAAAAAGTGCAACACTAAGACCAGTTTTGCTCATCACTACTTTGCCTAATGTATTCATGGAGAAAAAAAAATGAATATCGATTTATACTCACGTCGACAAATTGCGCTTTGATGTTTAACATCTTTGATGTATTTTATTTGACCAAGTCCAATAAAGTTGGGCATTGGAATGTCGCAGTTTTGTGATAGATCGAAATATGGACCCGGTTTCGTGTACCACTGTGACAAGGTAGCATAAACGCACAGAAGATGTATTACACGCTCATTATGGACTTTCACACCTATGCCCGTTATTCCTGATACTCTACTACGCACAGCAATGGCACATCCAAAAAAATTTGCAGTTCCTCGTCGAAATAATTTTCTATTTCTGGGGGAAAAAAATGAAAATAAAAATAAAAATAAATACGAGTCAAATCGTGATAATTTAGGTTTGAATGACCATTTCGTCCACAAAAATATTCAGGCCTATAGGCTACAACCATCAATATTAGTCTAATTTTAATTTTTATCATCACCAATGGCGACACGAATACCAACGCACAGCACCAGTTAAAAACAGAACTTGTAAAATTTCAAAAGTGATATATCATTCACATTCTTCATCGGTTCGTTCAGAAAATAAAACTCATAATATTATGAATATTATTACCTTTATCAACTCTAATTTATTTTTCGAAAATTATAAGAATGTTTCATTTAAAATGGGCCTCCATATACTTAGGTTTTGCTGCAAAGCAGTGCGAAGAAAACAATCAAAATTAAACATAACATTATTGAGGAGAAAAAGAAAGTGTATTGTTTTACCTATTAGGGACCATTATTTAGGTTCTTGGGAGGAGAGGTGAAACCAGAGGACCCTCATTTGACTAGCTTACAATCCAGCAATCTATTTTTTTTTTTTTGTATTTAGCTTCGTGCGAAATAAAGGAGTTTACTGCAAATGCGCACAACAAAGTTGGTAAATGCAACTGATTGGTTGATGGCGGAATAAACAATTTTGACAATGGGAGCATTATTGGTTTTGCTCGTACTGTCACATTTTTACTCCCTCAATCAAAATTTAATTATGGGTCACAAATTTATAATTTCATGCTTCAAAAAGAAGCGCAAACTTCACCTAATTCGCTGCATGTGTTGGGAAAAGTACTTTACACCCTCTTACACAGGATTTAAATCCACGAAAAATTGTAAAATTATCCTCTACTTCACTAACCAAAAATTTGTTTATATTCGCTATACATGCATATAGAACTCATTATTTTATGTATGGGTAGTAAAAAGAATAATTTTAAAGTGTTAAGAATCCACAGCTAAACTTCAGCAGTATGTTGGTAGTACTTTGTGGAAAGAATAAAAAATGTTATTTCAACATGTGATGAGTTATCAAGGTTTTATTACCACTAAAGTTAAGCAGTCAATTCCTGGTATTTCAAAATTAGTCCTACCCACAGAAATCTACATTATATATGACCTAGACACCTAACTTGCCATTTTCACTGTGTTAAGCATTCACCCTAATGAATGTTGACATGTTGTGTCAATCCCCAGGCCTGTTGGCAAAAAAAGTATGTTCAATGCATTTCTTAAGCAAAATAGGCTATTTTCAAATAAGTTCTGTCTGTATGTTTATTAATGCGTGTTCTGATGTCATATTTGATGTGGTTGTTCTATCAGTCTTAAAGATTGAAACTAGAATACCAAAAATTATTTAATTTTTAATGAAGTATTTTGTATTCGAACATTAGATCAACTGCGTATAAGTCTGATATGAATGGGTACACTTGTGTGTGTAAAGTGCCTTCAGTTTTTGTTTACTTTGGGGTGATAAGGTAAGGAGAAGCGAAGGTGGCTGAATACAGGCAAGTTAAGTATCTAGGTTATATATAGTATAGAAATCTATGCTCCTACTTAAAGTTGTATAGACTATTTAGACAAGCTGACGCACTCTGATAAGAAATTGTCACAAAGTCATTTTTAAAATTTTATCTTACTAAGTAAACACTAGTGTCATTTGCGATTCAATTTCCTTCACCTGCCCTACACTTTGAAGAACTAAGGACATTTGCACTTACTTAGTGGGATAATCCAACTACAAAATTATGACAATTTTATTACATTGGCTCTATGGGAGTGCGTCAACTTGTCTAAATAGTCTGTATAATTTTACTCCTGCCAATGAAATGCTACACAAATTCATATGACACATATAGGTACATACGCAAAACATAAAACGTCACTTTTACACAGGCATTTATTACATTTATAGCTAGTTTTTTAGTAAAAGTTCAAACTCCGGTTCAACTGAGTTTAAAATTTGTTTTTTTTTTACAGTTGCATATCAGTTGTGGTTCACTTAAACCTATGCTCTTTTTTTTCAACTTTTGCAAAGTTCCAAAGAATATAACTCTTCATTGGAAAAAATTTAATTTGCGATGCTGAAATACAAAATAAAATAAATAAATAACTGATAAAATGATAATATTTCAATGATATTTGAGAATCGGATAGTGTTTAGCAACCATATAAATTTGCAGTTGATCAATTTAAAAAAATCTTGTGATAAACCAGCTGATGAAAAACTCGAACCAGTAGTTAACTCATGGAAATCAGTTGGTAAATGTAAACTGTGGTTCACGATGACTGAATTTTGTTCAGTTGATTTTTATACTACCTTTTACCATTTGACTATATAATACTACTTATGGACTGCTTCAACTACAATCGATGTCCAAACAACTATCAAACTACTTTCAAACATTCAGATCCACTGTGACCAATCAAACAGCTAGAAGCAACCTCTTCAATATGAATAATGATAAGCAAATTCAGTACTTTTATAAATCTATAGAACAATTTGATAATACATACCATAATACTGGGAGTTTCGCACTTTCAGTACTTTGATTTGATAAAATCTGAATGTATGAAAGTAGTTTCAACAGATTTTTGAACACTAATAACGGTGACTTTTCTGTGTAATCTTATCTGCAAAAGTAGTCCATACATAGTAATATATAATCAAAGCTTCTAGTACTGAACAAACTTTGAACTTGGTTTAAACTACTATTGTAAAACTAGTTCTAAATAATAGATCCCTATGTAAAAGTAATGTTCTATGTTTTGTAGGTATATGTTTATTACATCAAATACTACAAATCACAAAGATTAAATAATAAATTTATGATGACCATACGTAGTTGTGGTTTAATAAAATTTTATTTAATGGTAACAGAAGCAGCAATAATAGAGCCTTACAAATTTTTTTTTCAACTTCCAACGAAATACTCGATCTCCTTTCACAAATCTGAATTGACTAATAAATATAAAGATCTAAATCAATTAATTAAATATCTATATGCCATAAGTTGGTTCAAAGTTGGTCGAGATAAAAATTAAAGAATGATCTGAAGATCTTATCTAGGTAATTTCAAGGAATTGAACTCAAACCTATGACTAAATAGGTCCTAAAATATTGTTAAGGTAACTATTTAATTAGGAAGTAAAGTAGGGTTGCCAACAAGCCAGTATTACACTGACATGCCGGTATTTAGAGACTGCCGCAGTTACAAAAAAAAAAGAAAGTACTACCAGTGCCGGTATATCATCAGTGTTGCCCGTATTACCGGTGTAGAAGGTGGAATGAGATAGCAAGCAAGCATAAAACACTACTGAAGACCTTTTTAGAAGAGGCAAATTTTGGCTAATGGACTGGAAGAAATGAAAAAAAAATGTTTATTTGCTGGTATTTTCATCGGCTCAAGTTGGAAACCCTGAACTAAAGTGTATTAATGTAAATGTTGAGAAATGAGAGGGTTCTGATCGCGATTACACTGCATTCTTGCTTGTGAAACCCATTTCCTATTTCTGTAACTTTATAAAGTAATATAAATATAGAGGCGTTTAATAAAATTTTACTTACTCATCCCAGTCACCCAGAATATTAAAATTCAATTTTCTAAGAGTAGGCGGATCTAAATTTTCATAAAGTTGATTAATCCACTCGGTCTGAGTTTCAAATGGAAATGGCATAGACGTCGCAGCGTATTCGAACGATTTACATTCTGAAATAATCAGCGTTAGAAAATTTTAATTCTCAAAGTAATAAAAACCACAAAAAAAAAACACCCTCACGGAGTCCGAATAGGATGTAAACTTTATTATAGAAAATATGGGGTAAGCCTAAAATGTAGGTCTATTTATGGGCCTATTACACCTTCATTTATGAAGAGAAAATTAGAACGGAATATGTTTATTTAAATAATTTCATCTAGAATTCTTGAAGAGTTGGAAGCTACTTAATTAGAAATAGTGTTGACTGGAATGGTTGATCCTGATCCATTTACTTTTATGTAAATATAAGCTTATCAAACGATTTTAAAGACCGAATGCCAAAACAATACTATACTCAAGTTCTAACTGTGATTTAGGAAATTCATTTCTTATGGTAAGTATGTAAGAAATGTTACTTAGACCGAAAAAATTCAAGAAATACCCACTCAAGTAAGTTACTGGACCAGTGCTTGAGTATCAAAAATATGAACCGTCTATCACATATTAACTTAATAATAAATATATATTCTTTCGCACGAATTTTCTTAGCATAACAGAAAGAATTACTAATAATGAGAATTTCTGAAGTCACAATTCATACACATAACTTAAGTAGGCACCTACTGTTCTTGAATTCGGACCTTTGATTTCATAATAACTAACTTCCCATTAGATTAGGTACTAATATAAAAACAAAACTAGCGAAAAATTAATAAATATAGGTAAATGGGCTACTTAATTATTTTGGTAAGTAATAAATTACTAGGAAGTAGTTTTTGAGCATCTTTGAGTTTTGCAACATCCAATGTAATAGGTGTTGCAGGTATTGAAAATTCACATTTTGTTTTCAACAAATCTTGAGCCACCAACTCCAAGTACCAGTGATATTCCTGTAAATCGAATTAATAAACATTATATCATGAGATACACTACTCTTCCAGCTTATTTCAATAATCTTATCATTGAAAGTTGTGACTAGAAAGAGGCAAGTGTTGAATTATGTCACATGAAAATTCTTTAGGCCATATTTTCAGAAGTTTTTATTCAAATGTTTCACTTTTCATACTACAGGATAGACCATTAATTTATAAGACAACAAAATGAGAGTAAATTTAAAACTCAAAGCCCCTTACAACCTGAGATTAAAAAAACATTTACACGTTACAACAGAGGGTTGTAAAAAATCACAGTAATGTTGTAAACTGTCATAACAAACAAACAACTGTCCCAAAATTTAAAACATCGTCACATCATATAACAAAGTATCAAGAAATTACTCTTTCAGCCAGTTATAATTATTTGAAAATAAATTCAATCAATTTTTTCAAATTTGAACGAATCAAAGAACAAATATGACACAGTAATCAAGGAAATTTTCTGCGCCTCAACTTTTAAAACTAATTCTTTTGGGATCATATGCCACACTGGCCATCAACAGAACTGTAAATTTGTTCCCTCCGCCAGTTTTTCTCAAAAATTTTATTTTTTAGGATCTGACAAAATAAAATTTTTGAGAAACACTGGCAGAAAGAACATTTTTACCTTGTGACTTTTTACAACGGTCCAATGTGAGACATTTTACAATACTCCCTCTTTTACCATTCAGATGCATATAAATCATCTAAAAATAAACTATTTCTGAAACTTATATTATTAGATTTCATTTATTTTGATATGTATTATGTCATTTTCCTTAAATGAAATTGAAATTGTAAATAAGAAAAAGTGGAATTGAAAAAAGTTCAACTTTTGATCAATGAAAAGATTTTGTTGTTATTACTGATGTCAGGAAGTGGGTAATATTGATTTAAAGTAGAATCAATAAATATAATACATATTCAGTCCAAATTTTTAGAATGGAACTCCAGTGATTCTTGAGATATTGAAGGGGTGAAACTTTACAACATTTGACATGACACAATTGCCTCTATCCTTCTGAATTTTTATATTTTAGTGTATTTTCCAGAGGAAAATACAACTATTGTATTCAGTTCAATGACAGGTCATGGATGTGGGACGTGTGGAAAAGCACCGATCCTGAGTCATAGATTACAAATATATAGGTCAAGCAAATTTTACTGAACACAATATATGTATATGGATAGCTACATATATAGATATACCGAGTGACCCCAAAAGTCATGCAACCCAAATATTCAAATGAAAAAATTCGAAAAATAGAGATAGAGGGATAAAATTTTGCACTCTTGTAGGAGTGGGTTACTCGATTATTTATGCAAAATTTTATCTATGTATCTATAGTAATCTAATTTTGAGTAATTTTTGATTTGTAATTTCAATTTTTATATTTGTGGCAAAAGAAATTTAAAAAAATTTTAAGTTGCCAAAGTTTTCCAAAAATTCTGAAACTCGCCACAATAATGGAGGATAATTACCATATTAAGCAGACAAAGTTTCACTATATTATCTGAATTTTTTTTTTAAGAATTTTCTTAGTGATCTATACGCATAAAAAACGAATCAAAAAATTTTAAACTGCAAAAATTTTCAAAAAATTTTTAAACATGGGACAATGATTGGAAAATGGTTACTCAATTATATGATTATGCAACTTTTTGTACGCACTGAATAAAAAGTTGCATAACTGCTCATTGCAGATGTTATCGAGAAAAAAACATTGACGTATGAAAAGTTGCATACCCAAACAAATTTAAGGAAAAATGTTATGACAAAATTCTGCAGTAAAGTGAAGTAGTACACCAAAGTGTGGATCAATGGAGAGAATGAAATAAAATTTTTGAAATTTAAAAATTGTTTTTATTTGTTTTGAAAGCATGGTATAGACCATGGAAAAAATTCTTAAAAAAACAAGGATGAAGGTACTGAAGTAAAACTTTACCCATTTAATCATGTAATCATTATCTATTATTGTACCAAGTTTCAGAATTTTTTGAGAACTTTTACCATTAAAAATTTTTCAAAATCTATTTTTCAAACATGGAAAAATTATAATTAAAAATAAAAAATTCCTCAGTTAGATTATTACAGATACAGAGCTGAAACTTTGCATGAATAATTGAGTAACTGACTTCTGCAACTGTTACAAAATTCACCCTTGTATCTCTTTTTTCAAAATTTTTACATTTGAAGGTTTAGGTTGCCTGACTTTTAGGTCACCAGGTATATGTTAGGAGCAAAAAGCCAATTCACTCAATGGGCAAAAAATGTTCAGAATGCGTTCTGTCATTTAAAAATTGCCAGAATGCAAAAATTTTTGTTCTGACTGTTTTTAAATGCTCAGAATGCATTCTGAGCTACAATATAACACCACAATACAAACTTCGGGTTTTGGTATTAATATAAATGCACAGAACACATTATGGAATTTCCCAATTCCACAACACTTTCTGTGTGTTACTTTTATCGCCACGACGTGAATAACTCTGTACACAATAAAACAAATAACATCCAAAACATACAGATACTTTCATAGCATAAGATTTTGGGATCCACTGATAAAAATGGGATGCTATTCCACAAGAAAACAGGTAGTAATGACTTGAATGATGTGTGTTAATGGAATAGCTTTTCATTTTCATCAGCCAATCACAAAAACATGTGTCATCATAGGCTTCTTTACATTTTAAGCATTATTTTTTGTAATATGAATAGGGCTTAAGGCACAAAATGCATTGTGGAATTGAAAAACTTCCATAACACATTTTGTTCCTTTTGATCTAATTCCACAAGATAAATTTGTATTGTGACATTAAAAGTCTTATACAGAATCCATTGTAGAATTAAAAAACTTCTGAGCATTTAAAAACAGCAGAACACAAATTTTTCACATTCTGAATTTTTTTAATGACAGAATACATTCTGAGCATTTTGGTTTTCTCATTAAGCAAATTTCGTTCCTCTCCTTAATTGTATATAAAATATATATTTCCACTTTTTTCTCATTTTGGCACTTTTTGGGAGTCTGTAGAGCCTCAGCTGTTTGACAGAAGCAATCATGGGCTACACATTTATGTTAAAATTTTTGAAATTTATCTGCTAGTTTTGGAGGAATGGGTTCTCAAAATGTTGCAAACCCACCATGTTGTCATCACGATAATTCCTGTAAATTAAAAGATTTTTTATGGCAGTTAGAGACGATTAGGGACTAGTTTATAGTATTGAATTTGAGCGAAATTGGTTAACTGGTTTTTGAATGGCAGCCATTAAAAAATTGAAACTTTTAGAAAATACAAACTTACTGCGGTTGATGCATGGCAGAGATTTTTTTTCACAAATTTTGTTAAGCCCTGGAATTATGTAGAATTTATTATTTTATCAAACTTCTCTTTCCATAAACTGAAGGCTGAAGAAATTGTTTCATTATTATTCCTCCTACTTTGACCAGCTACTCTTCTTCATGAGGCACTCTACTACATAAGTATATTCTCATTTAAAATTTGATAGCTCTCTGTAGGTACTATCCTCAGATTATGAATTGTCCATTCATTCCCTCTACTTAATTTGTTACCCCACTTTTTTCAGTATAATGTACTTTTTCTACTTCCTTGCAAATCATATCTCCTCAATCACCTTCTCAACTTCACCTTTATTAAGTATTCATTTCCATGTCTTTTCTAATTTATAAAAATTGTTTTTATATTTTTGTAGCTCGTTCAATTCTATAATATTGTTTATTGTTTCATACTTATATTTTTGAAAATTGTTCTCAATTTCTACGAGCTGTTTCATTTCGGAGAGTCAGGCAAGATGCGAGGGGGAGAGGAAGGGGAATTTCTCCCAGACCTGGGATTTTTAAGGGCCTGGCATTCTCCAAAAAAAAAAGAGAAATAAGTAGATTTTCATGAAAAATAAATTAAAAAACCCTTAAAAAAATTTTTTCGGTCACTGCACGAGAAATAAACTTTCACAGTTTTATAAAATTTTTTCCAGAAATAAATCCTTGTAACTACACCTGCACGTTGATGCAATTTTCGATTTTTTTGAGTCCATAAATTTTTTCTTCTCAAGACTCAAATTTTCTCTCTACAGCCCTGAGGAGAAATTTTCAGTGGTCTTAACTTTGAATATGTATGTAATGGAAGGCTGATTCTCAGCTAGTTCTGTTCATTGACAAGAGAGTGTTTTGGAAAATGAAATTATTTAAAGATGTAATTAGATGTATATCTATATATATTCATTTACATAGATACAGTAACGTGCAAAATGGAGTAATTTCATTACCTAAAAATGCTATCTATGTCTGATAGTAAGTACCTATAGAAATATTTTACAAATCAGCCCTTCATAATATTATACTCGAAGGTCTTAACCTAGATTTAAAAAGATTTGCCTTTTAATCCGGTGAGAATTTCAGATGAAATAATAAATTGTTTTGTAGGAAAGACAGAGGCCCGTTTCTTATTTTTTTACCCAGGGCTACAAACTTTTCAGAACCCACACCATCCAAAATAAAATTCAAAAAAACTTTGATGACATTTTGTCAAGATATTACATTTTTTCTTTTTAATAGGGAAAATAATGTTTTTTTGTAGCTAAATGGTACCACAAAATTTTTTCATGGAGGCTACAGCCCCTTAAGCTCCCCCTAAATCTACCACTGAATAAAGAACCCCTCTTCACACCAAAGTTCATTCAATAAAATCTTAAAAATGGAAAAAATACATACAGTGAAAAATATCAGAAATTGCGTATCGTTGTTCAAAAAATATGAGAGAGACTTTAAACACGCTAATTATGTAAAAATATTATGAACCCATCAGCTATATTCTAGACATTAATCATGGCTGAGAAAGGGGTCGATTTAAAGAAGTCTTTGAATTCAAAAATATCTCTGCTTCACATCAACCGCGGTAAGCATGTATTTTCCAGAAGTGTCAAATTTTGTAATGACAAAAACCAGTTGATAGATTTCGCTCACATTCAATATCAGAACAGTTCCTAATAGTCTTCAACTATCACAAAAATTTAAAGCTAAAATCTTTAAATTTACGGGACGTTATCGTGATGACAATACGGTGGGTTTGCAACACTTCGAGAACCGCTACCTCCGAAACTAGAGGATGAATTTCAAAAATTTTAACACGAAATTGTAACACGAATGCGCAGCCCATAAAAGCCTCTAACATTACCCCAAGTTTCAATGCCATCGTTTAACCAGCGAAGGCTCCATAGACTCCCAAAAAAGTGTCAAAATGAACAAAAAGTGGAAGAAAAAAAAAAAATATTGTGTACAGAAACATTTGAATCACCTATATATTCGCGATTTACGACTAAGGATCGGCTCTTTTCTATAAGTCCCGCTACCAGGTCACGCCATTGCACTGAATGCAATGCTTGTATTTTCCATAATAGATAAAAATACCTACCTATTCATACTAAACTAATTGATAGAAAAAGAAAATTCGATAGAATTTTTGTAATTCTTTCGATCTTCAAATGATTACAGTCAGAACTAACTTTTTTAAATTACTGTTTATATTGGTACTCAAGAGACGAAACTCACCATATAATTCATGTTTTGATAAGGCGTAGCCGACCCATTATGTTTACAATTCTTGCATAAACCCATAGCCACTTGGTATCTGTAAATATTGTAAGATAAAACCAAATTGAATCTACTTTTGTCTGTTAGCTGCGATTCCCAGCAATCAATATGGGGACATGCGTTTTTATGAGCTTCGAAAATCTGAAACAAATATAAAAATTATGAATTGTGCAACGAATTTTTTTCATAAATCTCATCAGTGTAACAAAATTTTATTTTCGTTGTCGGAACAAGTAAACAAGTATAAAAGCTAATAAATATCTAAAGAACCAGACGAAACAAATTTAAACATCCACGATACAAATCGGGTAAGTACCCACACTCAGCCCGTAAATAGTTTAGTAAGAAAATATAAAAAAGCTTATAATTACAAAACGAATTACTGAATGAGCTAAAGCAGAATTTTACAACCTGTTAATAATCATTTCAAAGTGAAATTTTAAATAGATTTTCAAAGAATCATGTCCCCGAAGAGTGATAAACTGCTTATAGTTTGAAGAATTAAATTAACAATTTATTTTATAACATTATTAACTTACTAGTTGTTCATGGTACTGGCAGTATTGCCATAAGTGAGGTTCTCTTTCTTCAATCCAAAACCATGGATTTGATGTCGATGAATTTTGTACCGAAGCCACGAGCCGAATAACTTAAATTTCAAAGCAACGAGCCAGTTAATTTATTTTTAGTATAAGTTTGTATAGTTTTGAAAAAAATTTTTTTCTTATAAGGTACGCTAAATAAAATTGAATTTCCGCGTTAATAATCGACGAAACTTTTGTTGGCAGTCATATCAGATAAATGTATTTCACGTTAATTGGTTACTTAAAACAATTTTTAATAATAATAATAATATAGGTAAATCCGCTTTTACTTACGCCAACAAATGGACCAAATTATCATAAAACTCATTTCCTATTGTAGAAATTGCATTCGTTTTAAAGATTTTAAAAAAACTTTACACAGATAAAAACATTACATTTTCTAACCACCTGTTTTCAAACAAATATTACAGAAAAATTTCAGGAAACTTCACGATACATGTGAATACAGAAATATGATAAAATAATGAAGAAAAATAAATTTACAATTATTTAAAGCATGACTAGAGTTTGTAAACTATTGTATGAACATTATTATTTTTTTCAGTGTTTTCCATCTTTCTCTCACTACGTCTATTAATAATGCTACTAAAAGGAAATGAAAGAATTACGTTTAGTTTGTTTCATATTTTCGTAGAATACAAAAAGTTTATTGACGCTTTATGTAGGTACCTATACCTATAACATATAGCAATTTTATTTTTACGTTTATTCTTAATACTTATCATTATA